>OZ022582.1:16544899-16729607 GCA_963669155.1 Arbacia lixula | reverse complement strand
CGTCATTTCCCAATCGGATCTCAAGGTGATTTTTTTTAAATATAAAGAAATGTGTAACTTATGCAAATTTACATTTTTGGGGAAATTGTTAAAAATCACATTTGTTGCCCAAAATGTGTTATGGAAATCACCAGAAAGCCCGACAAATCTAATACTAACTTGTAGTCAATTTAACTTTCTTTAATATAACACATGATGTGAGAGAATATACCATTCACATATTACCTATAAAATTAGTCAATACTACTTTTTCATGGCGGCCATTTTTTAGAATGGCCGACATGGTTCTACTAAGTAAAATTCGAGATGGCTCAATATCAAAGTTTGCGGAAAATATATAATTCTATATGCTAGCCAAATTTGGTGTTCATAGACAAAAGTGAACAGTTCGTAGTTACACCATGGTCGGATAATCGACAGAATCAAATACTTCTAGACTGTAGCCTGGCACTTGTTCATGAAGCTATGTTGCATGGTGCATTTAAATACAATTTACAGTGAGCCCAGAACAACAATACTGACAAACAGGTGCACGTGGTGGAATGTTCTCCTACTTTTTACAGATCTGAAATTTGTCAAATTGCATGATAATGAACAGAAACGTAGTCGACTATCTAATGAATTCTCATTTTACTTTGTGAGTGGTACGATTTACCCGTGGCAATTCGAACCAGCTAATGCGCATATTGCAACTACGAACTCGCTTATAAGGTGAATATATCGAGCTTTATATCCCTTCTATGAATATTCATGAGTATTTTGGGAACGTGATTGGTCAATTGATGATCGCAGACTACAAAATAATTTGACTATATCTGCCTCAGCTCCGGATATTTTTCACTATTTTTTCATGGGGAGGACTGCGCATGCTCTATTTACTATTTTCTTCCTTGGCACTATTGCGCATGCTCTCTACCTGAGCGGGCATAAATTAGTGCGCGCATGAATGCAGTGCGCGGTGTGTTGCGCATTTACCTGGGATGAACCGATATCGAGACAGAGAAAAATAAAGGCGACATACAACCACATGGTGTTACCGAAAGTTTTACTATTTTCTAAATATTAATTTTAGTTATTCTTTTACAAAGGGATATAAAACAAATATACCAAGCATTGAGTTCGAAAGTATAGTGAAAATTATCCATCTTCGGAGGGACTGGCATAAGTTACTATTTTTTCCTCGGGGGCTTCGCCCCTCGGAAAAAATAGTTCTATGCCACTCCCTCCTCAGATAGATAATTTCCACTATACAATCTCACAGCTTGGTATATTTGTATACTATGTCGCTGGACTAAAGCGAACATATAAAGGCAGCGGCATGTTGTATAGACTGCGTGGCAGTCATAATGCTCTTAGTCTTCATATGAGACATGCTTCATGTTGTCGATTAACACTGGGAACTCTCAGCCTTTGAGATCAGAGGCCTAGACGATGTCTCAACACATTTCAGCTACCTGCAGAAATATTGTCTTAGACCCAATCTACAATGATAGCAAGATAAAGCCTATAAACTTTTATTGACTTCATCAACCTTACTGGTATAATGAATTGCGAAACACTGGTCATTCTGTACAGTCTTTACCTGCTTGTTAATTAAGCTGACATTCAGGAATGCACACTGACTGACTCAAGCTGGATTTTTAATCATCACAATAGTGTCGTGGCCTAAAACGGTGCTTTCACGTTCTCAAAATAATGGCAGCCGAACGAGTATTTCGAGGAAGGAGGGAGACGTGGTATCGTAACCCTTTGTATGCCAGATAAATTACTACTCTATGGATTCTGTGTGTATTATGTGTGCGAATGTGCATCAGCGGCGCATCAAAAGTTAACACATGTACAATCGTAACAATGAACACAAACCTATGTGTTCTGTCTCTTTTCATCCTATTATGGAACATCAACACGTCAGGCTGTTCTCAGCGTACACACGAAGAGGACCACGGTGACCGGGGAGACACCAGAGGCCCCAATCGATTCGAGCAGGATGGGGAGAGCGATGCGGCATTCGACCACGAGGCCGACCGTGACGTCAGCAGAGGTGATCACCTATACGGCAGAGGGGCCGGAATGGAGTCGGTGTGCACAGCTGACCGTTTACACTGCGTAATTGGTGAGAGGATGAGGGTCTTAATATTTTACTCGCATTGTTTGTATCATATCATTCACGTGTTTTATATAGATGTTCTTAAATAACCCCATTATTTACTTTATTCAAAGACAGGGTAGCCCATGTGCAGAAGTCATGGAACTCGGCAGGAGTATACCCTAACGATAACGTGTATGAAATTTCACAGTCATTGCTTCACGAACCTTTTTAGGAAAAGTGAAAAACTATCATTGTTTACATTTCAAACGGCCTGTTTTTTAGCGACCACAGTCTACATTCAGAATCGTATGTCCCGGCCGCGACGTCTCCGCGACGTCGTGGAGACTACGTTGCCCGTGACTGGGGAGACGTCTTCGTAATTAACTTGAGATCAGGGAGACTAAGGAGAAGAGAGAGGTCGCCAAGAGATTTCACGATTTTTTTAAACACGGTACGCTTCTAAATGAATGAGTAAATTCACCGAGTAACTATTTTGACAGTCTTGCAGAGGTCCACCGTGGGTCTCCAGTGTCTCTTGGTGTCTTCTGCTCCTCTTGGTCGCTTCATGGCTGCTCTTGGCTGCCCATAGAAAGTCCAAAAATGATCGTTGAGTTCGGCTGGAATTTCATCTTCCTGTCCATTTTGCTAATGAGTTCGTGACAATAGGTAGAAAGGGTGCCATCGTCTTCTTCATAAATAAAACTGCGCTATTGGTCATTCCATGAGTCAGAAGATTTAAATATAAATGTGCTCCGACATCTTAATAAAAGTCAGTCAAAGAATTCACTTTTCAAAAATGAGTGGTCCTACATACATATAATTATGTTATGTACGTATGTCTCCATCGAACACCTGCGCACTTCAATCGGTTCATAATAAAACAAAAAGTTTTCTCACCTTCGGAGGTTGAAACAGAGTGGCAAGTGCAACCGAGCGTTTTACCACGCAGTATTATGTTGCATATTATGTCAGAAGCATACAACCACGTTCTGTGCAGAAAGGCAAGAATAGAGTTGAACAATTTTCCCAAAGTATGAACGCGGCGAACCTATCAAAATGATTCACCAACAATGGACTCATGTGAAACTTGCAATGGAACAACAAGGCTTGGAAACCTTTCGTTCGTTGGACAATGTTTGTGAAGATGATATATGTCCTGAAGTGCTACCATCACCCCCCCCCCCCCCCCCCGCAAAAAAAAAAAGAGCCGTCCCAGGATATTTCTTTAACTATCCTTTAGAAAAAGTGACGTTTTTTTTATCAATATCGTTTAACTCATTTTTAGGAGTTGCATTCAAAATCGTCATCATGCTTCAACAGGAAACGAGCATACAGTTGCTAATCACACGCGCAACCCCCCCCCCCCCCCCCACACACACACACACACACGTCTCCACATACACGCACACACCTGCCCCTATATCCAAGAAGCGTTCCGTCCCGCTTGTCAGTAGAAATCAAACTTAGGTATTATCTACTATTACTTCTATTACTACTACTACTACTACTACTACTACTACTACTACTACTACTACTACTACTACTACTACTACTACCACCACTACTACTACTACTACTACTACTACTACTACTACTACTACTACTACTACTACTATAATACTACTACTACTTCTGATACTACTACTACTACTATTACTACTACTACTACTACTACTACTACTACTACTACTACTCCTACTACTACTACTACTACTACTACTACATGTACTACTACTATCAAGCTGAAATATGTATTTACCTATTTGTTGTTTGGTGTGTACACATTGTATTTTCTTCTCTACTCCTTCCAGTATAATACAATAGACAGAAACACTGACCATCTGATGAAATATGAAATGTATGCATTAATAAACTTAAATCAACAGAGATACAATAACTATCGATAAAAAATACACGTTTTAGTGTTACTTACTCATTTTCACCGGAATAATGTGTTATTAAGTGAAGAACAAACATAAGAGAAGAGAAAATTGACAGAGGCAGGAAGCTAGTTTAAGCGGAAGTGAGGTCACGGATCCGTCTCTCTTGACCTCCATCGTCTCGACCTTCACCCGGACGAACCTGACCCGCTTAAGTGCAAGCAAATCACTGCAGGGCACACTTCGGAGCTCGTCACGTTTCAAAAAACCAGGATGCAAACTCGCCAGATTGAGCTACTTGGGCTCAGATTGCGGACAGTGTCTGACATGAGTATTATTTCTAGTAATTCCTGCAATAATTGATTCGTTGTCGAGTGGGCTTTGTGAGTCCGATTTCATGAAAGTGAAACATGTCACATGTCTATCATGCGGAAGGGGATATTTTTTTCTCTGTCATTTCTTAGAGTTTATGATATTGATATTTTGAAGTACATCTATTATCGATTGATTGGTTGCAAACGGATATGTAGGTTGTAAATAACGCTTGTATACATGAATCACACCTGATTATTATTGCAAATATTGTAACAACAAAACAATATAAATCCATATTCACGTGAGGATTTTCTGACAATTGCAATTTCTTAAATTGAGATACATTGTAAATCGGTATAATTGCTTGTAAAAACATGCAATTGATCACGATGATGATGCCAATATATTCAAATTAAATTCATCCGAAAAATTTGTCACCATTAAATAATTGTCATCCCAAAAATGATGCATATGCCTCACATTTATCCTATTTTGCAATCATATGATAATTGATTCGATCGATTTCATATTAAAAAAAAACCGTTATTTTCCTTCATACAAAATATCAAATCATGCTTTTTGCGATTCAGGGTACATTGGAATCATGCATTCGTCACATACATGTAAATGTTGTAATATAAAAAGTTAATATTGATGCTTACCTTGGAAAATGGTACATGTGGCGGACGAATAGTTCAACTCGTGGCAAATGCATTATGTAATCATACCCCAAAAAATGCAAATCGGGGGAGGGGGCATGGGGAGGAGGGAATTGAAATATTGAATATGGTCCTATATAGGTGTAAAAAAAAAATAAAACATGTTAACACTTTTGAAAAATGATAACAAATCAGTTTTAACTCACATTAAGCTGAAATTGACACATCATACACCAAGGATTATTACAAGAGAAGTTATTTATGAAGCGTCACAAAACCTGTCTCTAAATAACTTGACATCCCCGTACTTAATGATGTGTTAATTTCAGCTTGATTTGAGTTGAAACTGATTTTTTTATTATTATTATTTTTCAAAAGTTTTTTAACATCTGTAGAAAGGGGGAATGAAGAGGAAAGAACTAAGGAAAGAAACTCGAATAAATGGTTCTTACTCAATTGAATACGTTAACCATGGCAAGGTGGATACGTGCACAAAGACAGGCGGAAGCATAAAAAACGTTGCCATTGGTTACCGCACGTGTCTCCACTCTGGCAAAGCGGCCCACCGCCTTGCTGGTCGGGACAGTTAAAATACCGCCGGGGAAACGTGAGTGAGAAACTACATGTAGCAAACGCTGGTAGTGGCTAACCCATTTCGTGTGAACATTCATTAATAAATTAAGAAAACAAATTTTAAGCAGGATAGCAGGACAAAACAAGAGATGAGGGGTAAGTTTGAGAGGAGGGGAGATGCGATTAAAAAACGAATAGCATGAATAGATTTACAAAAAGGAAAATTGTATTATACTATACTTACAAACAAAGAGTCACAATCTCCCACCACCCGCACACCCGAAAGCCCCGCTGTTCATACCTCATCTTAGCCTAGGTACTAGGCTATGAGGTGCATGGACACAACCCAGTCTGTTAACAACCATGTCTGGTAGCATAGACTATGCCACAATCCCACCCTCACTCCTCCTCTCAAGCCAGAGGAGCTATGACGTTATTACGGCGTAGTCTGTCTCACCAGACATAGTTGTTAACACACTGGGCTGTGTCTATGCACCTCACAGCCTAATACCTAGGCTAACCTCCTCTTCCTCCTCCATCCGTCTTATTCCACCTTGATCACGCTATGGACTACCTGCTAAAGGCTTAAGTTAATTATTCTATATCTTATACAAACTTGATGTGTGTGATTGCCCCAATGGTTTTATTGAAAGAAATCGGGATTAATCAGGACTTGAGTTCAAGCGTGCAAGATTATTTTGATATGAATCCCCCTGCGTGAAAACTAGCTGCGACAATAGCTGTTTTCTGCTTCTGATTATGAAAGGTTTTATATTGAACAAAGTGAATAGCTATAAGATACGTTTACATTTTAAATAATATTTTAGATGAGGAGGACTTCAATGGCTTAATAGTTTTAAAACTATATAATTTAAATGATGTTTGCATGCAGGGACTGGTGATTCCGATTTTCAGATATTATGAATTTCGTGAGTGGATGTATATTTAAATGGACTATACCAGCCCTATTCTGCAAGTTTTGTGATTGTTTAGTATATTGATTCTTGAAGAGCCATACAGCATGCCTGTATGATCAAAGAGTAGTACTATATTGAATAGTCATATATACATTTCAAGCACGTTTTGTTTAAATTTGATTGTTTGGAAAAATCAGACCGCGTGAAGAAACCAAGTTCAAGATGCCCTCATTCGGATGTGCGCCACTACCCGCACCGACGAAATATGAAATATTATGCATGAATACACTTGAATCAGCATAGATATACAATAACGACCGAATAATTAATAATGAAGCTTTACCTGTAATAAATTATTTCCCATTGGGATGATTTGTAAATGGAGAAGATAAAGAAGAGAAAAGAAGATTGACAGAGGCAAAGATGATGGAAGGATAACGAGCACACTTCTGAAGCCCTTCTCTTCCTGTTGCGTGGCGAAGGAGACCCTTCATCTCTCATGTACTCTCTCTCTCTCTCTCTCTCTCTCTCTCTCTCTCTCTCTCTTTCCCTCTCTCTCTCTCCTTCTCTCTCTCTCTCTCTCTTTCTCTCTCTCTTTCTCCGTCTCCTTCTATCTTCTTCTATTTCTCTCTCTAAATCATATCTTCCTTTTTACCTTTATTTTCTGTATGTTTAATTTTTGGGGAGGGTCTGTTGTCAGAATAGATGAATAGCCTCCCGGAGATGAGCTGCAAGTCATTGTTTGATTGGAGATTGTCAAGTTTGTCAACAGAGCATTGCAATCATCATGCTGAGTACCCGAGTTCTACCCCTCGCCCTCGGGCTTCTCGCTTGTGCTCTGGGTGTCTCCGGGCACGGTCGGGGCAGTTCTTCTCATGACCATGATAATGATCATGACCACGACAGCGATCATGATCATGACCATAACCATAACCATAACAGCGACAATGGTAATTCCAATCCTGCTAACGGTTCAACATTGTTTACATGTGTTTTTTTTTTTCCGTATTACAACTCATGCACCCAACCACTCTCTCACACCCTCTTTATAAATTCGTATTTCAGAGAAACTTATTATTTGACAATAGTAACGCTGTGTAGATGAGTGTCTAACATGTTATTTTTTAGAATTATGTATATGTTATCAGCTTGCTTGAAGAAACTTGGTTCAAGGTGTCAGCGCCATTGCTACCTGCAATTCTCAGAACGCGACAACCCCGGATGGCGAACAATATCGTGGCCTGTGTGACTGATAGTTCTTTCTTATTCTAGAGAGGAAGAAAAAGAACTTTCTGGAGGTAAGAAGGTCGACCAATCGATCTGTTATCATTTTGAATAATATATTATCAGATTTCTTGAAAAAAATCTAAGTGTATACGGCCTCGGCATCTAGCGTCATCCGTCAACGCCAATGCTACCCGCACTTCTCAGAACCACACACTCCCGTATGGCAAACCGGATCCTCTGGCTCTCCTCTTCTCTCCCTTTCCCTTCCCCGTCTCTATCTCCCTCTTTCTATCTTTATCTCTTGATCTTTCATTTCCACCTTCCTTCGCCTATACGTTTCCTTCTAGGAGAAAGGTCGTTGTCTCCTTCCCCGTTGGCGGCAGCAGAAGAGATAAATAGGCACGAGGGTAAGAGTAGCGAGTCATAATTTGACTGGGGTTTGTCGAGTCAGAACCAAGAAATCATTGCAATCATCATGCTGAGCACCCGAGTTGTACTCCTCGCCCTTGGGCTACTCGCCTGTACCCTCAGTGTCTCCGGGCACGGTCGGCGTCGTCCGGGTGGTATCGGCCCTGGTCGCGGCTGGGGTCGTGGCTGGGGTGGTCACCATGGTCACGGTTCGGGTGAAGACCGTGATCACGGTTGGTTTCCCCGTCCAGGTAGGAACCGTTCACCGGAAGACAGGCCCAACGTCGTGCTCCTGGTCGCCGACGACATGGGCGTCGGGGATCTGACGTCCTACGGTCACCCGACCCAGGAACCAGGCTTCATCGATCGACTGGCAGCGGAAGGACTGAGGTTCACTAACGGCTACGTCGGCGACTCCGTCTGCACGCCCAGTCGATCCGCCATCATGACAGGTAAACAGCTTCTTCGATAAGTTATATTTTCATCATTTTACAAGGTGTTAAAAAAAACTTTTGACAATTTTGAAAAATTATAAGAAGTTACATCTCGAATCAAGCTTAAATTCAGATATCAAAGGATTTTTGGACAAATTTAGACCTAACCAATTCTGTGTTTCAGATAGTCAATTCAGAACGCAGCACTGCCCATCGGACAAGTCATCTTTAAATCCACTGGAAACTTGCATCACAGTGTCATTAATAACATATATGCTCCTTTTTGTAGAAAAGACCTGGTGGGTTGCACCTGTGGTACACAATGGTCATTGTTGCGTTTCTGAATTAATGTTCTCATACACACAATCATTTAGGTCCAAATTTGTCCAAAAGTGAAAATCTCATTAAATATTCCAAAGGCTATTACAAGGAAAGTGATTGATTAAATGTCACTAAAACCGCTTCTAAAAAATACCATCCTTTGACTTCACGGCGAATAAATTTAAGCTTCATTCGAGTTATGATTAGTTTTTAATCAGTTTTCAAAACTATCAAAAGTTGTTTAACATCTAGTGCACCGAGAGTGGTATTTTGAAAAAGTTTTTACTCAATTTTTGACTCAAGTCCCCTACGATCCGTAACTCTGATTGGCCGATGGACGCAACTTTGACAGTTTTGAGAATGTCAACTGACTTAGCTTGTTGACAGTTTTGGATTTAAGTTTCTTACCACTCCGAGTGTTGGTAGGAGTGGCATGTTGTCATGGTTTTTGTCACATATTTTTTTTTCTCGTCATTATCAGGCCCAACACATAAGAAGTATATTAACCGATCATAATTATCAACATTATTATAAGTCTCGTTGAAGTGTTTCTTAACTTGATTGCAAGGATACACGTTTAATTGGTTTATATGGACAATATGATTATGAAGAAAGAAAATAAATCTTTCAAATCGAGATAAATTATGATGGGCATGATAGACGTGCGTTTGAAACGCACTTACATTACAAATCGCATCCTGTTTCTTTGATTGCCTGCTCTAGGTCGACTACCGATCCGTATTGGTACATACGGTGAAACCCGAGTGTTCCTGCCCTGGACGACCACGGGCCTGCCCAAGAGCGAGGTCACCATTGCCGAGGCCATGCAGCAGGCCGACTACAAGACCGGCATGGTCGGCAAATGGCATCTGGGTGAGACGGAGCGTCTTGAACGACTAGGTGGTCGCACAAAGGCCATCGTAGACGACACGACTTTGGTCACTGCAGTCGACGTCGTAAGAGGCGACGACTAGAAATATGACGTCTCCTACATGTACAAAACCCATGACTGAGTCCTGCGATTCAGCCAGTCTCAAAGTCAAACGGCTGGTTGGATCGATCGTGTCGCCTGCGGTAGCATTAAACCTTAGCATGGGGGGGGGGGGGGGAGAAGGGAATGGAGTACATAGTTTGCAGGAGTAAATGAAAGATGAGGACGAGGGTTAGTAAGATGAAAGAAAAAGAAATAATGAGCAAATGAGGAGAATGAGGCGGAAGAGTGAAAAATGAGAGAGGGAGAGGAGGGGGACCAATAAAAGAGAAAGGGAAGATCACATGTTTAAGACAAGACAAGTTTAAATCGTGTTTTTTTGAATAACCCATCAACCTTCAGGCAGGGCTTCCTCCCCCATACAATTTTAACTTCAAATAAAGGTAATCTACTAATTGGGAGTAATTTGTAATCATGTTTATTTCTATTCGTATTTCTCTCACGCCTTTCCGTAGAACATATTTGTGTAAATGTATGTTTCGTATTGAAAAAAACTACAGAAATACAATTTGAATTTCAACATGGGACTCTGCTCTCGCTTTACCAGGCATAAACGAGAACACTCCATCTGACGGAGCCCATCTGCCGTACAACCATGGCTTCGAGTTCGTGGGCCACAATCTTCCCTTCACCAACAGTTGGGCGTGCGATGACACGGGGGTGAGTAGGACGCAAAAAATTCCACCGCAGACGACACGATCCGATCAGTCGTACGATTTTGCGACTGGTTGAATCGCAGAATCAGGTCATTTGGTTTGTGCAAGAACGCGTGGCGTCTGTGATGGCTTTAAGATGAACTTCATTCGCGCAAACCGATTACTAGAAAAAAAATGCACAATTCGATTCAATTCTGTAGTCATTTAACAAACAAAATGAACATTTTTTTCATGAACATTGAATATAAGGTATCACCCGAAAGCCGATGGATTGTTAGGTGTAATGGCCTTTAACATTATGGTTCACATCACATTACATATATTATACTCGTAGTCTATAATACGAATGTCAGACAGTAAGCTTATCCAAAGTACACAAATGACATTAAAAAAAAAGCACTTAAAAAATCATCATAGACAAACTTAAACAAACATAAAACATACACACAAAATAAACAACAAAAAGCATATTATAAAAACCATATACATACAAATTATCAACAGCTAAGACAATACCCAATATAGTTAACAATTTGTAAAATCGAAATGTCAAATTCAATGCGCCTATATTTCTCCCCACGCCTCGTGGGCAGACTCGAACTACATGTACAACAAAATATATGGCTACGCACCACCCAATCAAAGTCGAAAAACCTCCGCGTGCTCTAATCATGCCAATAATATGAGAGAGATAATAACTTGGTTGCTGAAGAAAATTACCTTGCGACCTGCCAAAGTTATTGTCACGAAGCAATGTGGAAGCAATCAGCCTTCAAGACCTTGCCGGTAGTGACATGGCTTGCAGGCACAAACTCAAATGAGCCACTACATTAACCATTTGTGTGTCAGATAAACTGTTGCTATATAGGGAGCGTGTGTATTGCTTGTGAATGAAGCCACGCGTGGTATATGAAGAGTTAAAATAAGGGATAGCAGTGGTCATGATTACAGGCCGACATCATGGCAGAACTGTTCCGCCGTCAACACCGGGAACTGGATCTTGTTTCTTTGTATTCGATCGTATCATTATAAGATGAATTCTTGCCGATACCCCCGAATTAAAACTACAATGGTCATGGTAGAACGACACTAAATATATTACGGATATCGGCCGAGTATTCTTAACCACTCTCAACCTTTATTCCACGTCCTATCTCCCCGGGCAGCTCCACAAGGACTTCCCTGACTGGGACAAGTGCTACCTGTACTACAACGCCACGGTCCTGCAGCAGCCGTATCAGCACCGTGGGCTCACGCAGCTTTTCACTAGCGACGCCGTCGGCTTCATCGAAGAAAACCGCGACGACCCCTTCTTCCTATTGGTGGCCTTCGCACACATGCACACCAGCCTCTTCTCTCACCCGGACTTTGCCTGCACGTCCCGCCGTGGTAAAAACATTTTACCCCCCCCCCCCTTCCACCTTCCGCCCCCCCCCCCCCCCACCCTGACACCACCCCTCCTATTCCCCTCTACCCCAGTGCTACGTCCTTCACCACGTTCAGCGCGATAATTTACCCGCGTTCTATTTTACTTCAACATTAAATGTTGATCATCTAAACAGCTTCGGTCACTGACATAACCCTCTCTGTACCAAACAAGGAAAAGCCCATTGGCTTATTACACATATCGTGCACCCATGGTACTGGATGATTAGATTATTAAGTAACCATGGTAATGGTTATAGACTGTCGTCTCATCAACTCTTTTCTGTAAAGGACATTGCAAAAATGTATTAGAGATCGTTATCGATATTATTCCTTCAATAGTGACTGTCAGTTACATAGTGAATGTGCGGTCTGTAAGACTGAGACATTGTATTTCGCATTGTCACATCCTAAAATAATATATCTCAATCAAACGTGATGTTGTTAGATTGATGTACTGTAATGTACTCTATCAAACGACGTAGGAGCTGATGAATGTTGTTTTTCATCTCCGGTGCACGCAGGTCGCTATGGTGATAATCTTAATGAGTTGCACTCAGCTGTCGAGGAGCTTGTCGGCACTCTTGAGGAGAACGACATCGCAGACAACACGATCGTCTTCTTCATCTCTGACCACGGTCCTCATCGCGAATACTGCGATGAAGGCGGTGACGCCAGCATATTCCAAGGTAATGTCGAAGCGAGGCGTATTGTAGAGATTATTCTATTTATAAGCCGAGTTTCCGAATTACACCACGTTTATTCCTGTCAAGGTCTATTTTGGTTTATTCTCTTGGAATTGCTCTCAAAACGTTGCCTCTGAAAAGAGTTGTTCCGCCGTGTTTCGAACAAATAATTTATATACCTGTACAATTATCTTACGGAGTTGGAACACTCCGTGGAACACTGTGAAATACATGGAAAGTACATTTTTCTGAAGTGAAGTGACGTGCCTCAAAGGCAATGATATTCTAATTTCTGAGCCGTTCAAATCGGTAGATATGCTTCTAGACAGAGTGGCCAATTCTCCCCTTCGTATGTGAGTTTCTGGACTTGATATATTGCAGTATGTTGATGACGGTATCAATTCTTATATTCACTACCTCCCACGCACAAGATAAAAGAACTCATCAAACGTATGTGCACACCCCCCCCCCCCCTCTCCTCCCTCCTCCTTCCTACCTCAAGGCGGGAAGTCTCTCTCCTGGGAGGGTGGACACCGCATCCCCTACATCGTCTACTGGCCAGGTCAAGTCCAACCAGGCGTCTCCAACGAGCTCGTGACTTCCATGGACATCATCGCCACCGCCGCCGACCTCGCCGGCACGGAGCTGCCCGATGATCGCGTGTACGACGGGAAGAGCATCAAGAACTTGATCCTGGATCCTGCCGGCCAGACGTCGCCGCACGACGCCTTCTTCTACTACTGCAAGGACATTCACATGGCTACACGGAGCGGACAGTACAAGGTCCACTACAGGTGAGCAGAAGTCGACACTCCTCGGCATAACACTTATCATTGATGGTAACTCTGCCATCAATGGTAATCAAATTTTCCATCCAGTGTACTCAAAAAGATAAATTCATGTTTATGATGTTCATTCCCCTGGAGTTTATACTAAAAGTGTCGTATTGCATTGATCAATGTTTTCCATGATCATATCTTAACTATCTCAGTCCTATAGGTTAGTACATTGTTGTGATGCAAACGGGACCTCCAATGGTTGGTACCAAGAGTGTTAACTGATTCAATGTGGTATGCTCAATAATCCTGCGCAGAACCCAACGGGTATTCCCACAGCCCGGGTACGGCGAGCGTTGTGACGGCGGCTTCCCAATCAACGACTACTTCGAATGCAACGAGTGCGAAGGTGAATGCGTGACCGTGCACGACATTCCCCTCCTCTTCGACCTCTTTAAGGATCCCGGCGAAGCCTACCCGCTCAACGTGGCTGACTACCCCGATGTGATGGCGGCCATTGCCGAGGCCGAGGCCGCTCATCTGGCCGAGCTCGTGGTCGGTGCACCGCTACTCGACGAGCAGGACCAGGCCGTCACCCCGTGTTGCAACCAGGCCACCAACTGCGTGTGTAACTACGTACAGGACCCGCAGATCCCTGAGTGTTACCAGTACCTCATCGAGGTCGCTGACCGCAACAGGCCCCCGACAACGCCCGTTTCGCCCAACATCGCGTAAAAGGGAAGGCGAATGCCATGGCGCTGAATAGCTACCCCATTCACGCCTTCAGTCCCCGACCATAACTCGGAGCGTACCTTCTATTTTTCTACTGATTTCCTTCTACCGTACTTCGGTTACAAGAAATACGTTCCACTTTTTCCAAAAACATGATAGAGGGGCAAGCTCCCATAAATATCAATATTAGAAATTACAGAAACGGCTATTCCGATTCCATCAGTTATCTGTCAGTATAAACAACTCAGTGCGAAGCCTTAGCATCTACATTGACTCACTACATTATGTTCTTGTTAATGGTGATGAGAGAGATTGATAGCATTGGCTTTCTCACTTATCCAATGATCCGTATGCACAACGGTGGTAAAACTAACACAGCGTGCTAATTTTATGGGGCGTAACATAAATCATCTGATGCTGTCACAAAATCATTGATTTCCAGCACTGAATCACTACAGTGGGTGATTTCAGTTATTCGCTGTACTTATTGTGTGGACAAACTACCGAAGTGGATTCGTCATTTGAGCATTTTGTCAAGACAACTGGTTCTAAATAAAATCACCCCAGCGTGAGGTTTAACGGTCCGGTACTGTCTAGCGGGCTAGTGCCGGGCACTTCCAATTGGAGACCCCGCAATGATCACCGCTGTTTAGTCCAGATTTCTTGACAGTAATTCTCAAATAACGTCACGCTTTGGTACTCCATATACTCTAGTGATTCCGAGGACAAAACCAATTCTACTGAATCAATGATGATGTTTCATGTCGTTTTATTTGCGTTAAATAAAGTAAGTACAGGTTAGGTACACTGTTCACGTTCAAGATCCGTTCTGAATACGACCCAATGTCTACATGACAGTACTCCGGTTTTGTGTTTGTATCATCACTTTTTTTTTACCTTTGATTTTACTGTTAAGCTTATGACCTTTATTGGACGGAGGATGATAATGAAGATATAGAACTTTGTCGATATCTGTTCCCAATTGTTTATTAGATAGTTTGCAACACGCGTTTTCCAGCTTGAAATTACATTCGTTGTTATTTATTCATATATTTTCTATCATCAAACTAGTTGGTGGATTTTACATGATGTTGCTAATCTAAAAAAAAAAAATCAAACCCTAATTTGTCTAGTCGGTTATAGCTGTATGTATTATCTGTTGCAAAGCTTAATGAGGATTGTAGCCCTTATTCAGGAATATCTTCACAGTAGAAGGCTTAGAGAGCAACACTTTAGCTTGATTAAATAGTGGGACTGCGCTAGCTATATAGGGTTGCAGGTGTTTTTCCCCTCGTATCTCTGTTTCTCATCCGTCTCTTATTTATGGCATATTAAAAAGGGTGTATGATTCGTTAGAAGTTTCACATTGATATTGAGAGTGGAATAATAAACTCAATCTTACACCCACACGATTATATACAAGTGTTATTATTCGGAAGGCGAGTTTGTCTCACAATTTTGTCCATCACTCTCTCCCTCTCTCTCTTTCTCTCTCTCTCTCTCTTCCTCTCTCTTTCTCTCTCTCTCTCTTTCTCTCTCTTTCTCTCTCTCTCTTTCTCCCTCTTTCTCTCTCTTTCTCTCTCTTGCTCTCCCTTTCTCTTTCTCTCTCTATCTCTCTCTCTTTCTCTCTCTCACTTTCTCTCTTTCTTTCTCTCTTTCTCTCTCTACCTCTCTCTCTCTTTCTCTCTCTATTTCTCTCTTTCTCTCTGTCCCTCACACGCACGCATACACACATACACACACACACACACACCTACACCTACATACACACACATTCACACATTCACGCACACACATCCACACACGCACACACACATATATATACACACACACACATACAAACACACACACGCATATACACACACACACATACAAACACACACACACATACACACACACACACAAACATAAACATAGACGCCGGAGAAGAACAATTTATCGAATTTTCGTCGATGGCCGAAAATTCGATAAATTTTTCTTCTCCGGCGTCTTATTTGTATACATAATGAAAATGGTCTATTCTCAACTTCCTTCTAAAAAGTGTCAAAAGTTGTTTTTTTTTTCTCCATGAAATATTCGTACGCTCATTGTGCACTTCTATTGATATTTTTTACATTCAGCTAAACAGTAAATCAATGAAGCTCTTATTCACTATCCAACCACCAAACCGGAAGCAATGATTTAACTCTTTATATGCCACATTCGCATCTTTTGATCAGTAATACACACAAATTCCACAGAGCAGGAGTTTGGCTGGCACTGTGGTAGTTAAGAACAAGATTATACATTAGCACGCGATTGAATGTGCGAACGTGTTCCCTTTTCCAAGATCCCTCCATGTTCTCTTCATTCGTCATCCTCTTCTTTGTATTCCTTTCCACTTTCTCCTCCCCATCCCCCTGTGTGTGGTGATTTGCATGAACCAGGGAAGTGTTATAGGAAGGAGTAGAAACTCGAGCATAATACATTCAAACATCTGTATGGGTTCTATAGCGTGCTCATGAATGTCAAAAGAATTCCATAATCATGACAATGCTTTGATGTTCCATGTGCCGAGCCGACATTTAGCTGATGTTAACTTGAAAAGAAATTTCTTTAATTTCCCATTTGTCTGTAGACGTTTTGTTTTTGACAAATTCGTTTGCAAACTATAAGGAAGTTAAAGGCAGATAATGACAGATCCTAATACTCTGCTTTTGTTTCGAAAAGTATTGAGGAATCATTAAAAATCGGACATATAAGCTATTTGTATTAATTACAAAATTGACCAATTTCTTCACTTTCCGACAACTTGTGCATTTGGGAGATTCAACCACCCTCAAAATGATATATTAAGCTGTGTGTTATCATTAACGGCGTTTGTGTGTGTTAGCGTGAAGCAGAGATATTTTACTTGAAAAACTTGTTTATTTGTGTTTGCTGATACCTGTTGTGCTCATGGAAGTATTAATGTCATTAACAGAACGGGACAAGCGAAATGAGACTGTACATTTCTTTTGTTCTCTCTGAGAAACCGTTGCCACACAATCATGTTTATAATTGTTCAAACACCTGAACAGCACCTGTTGAGAACACCATAACTTTTCAGCGGCTTGGCACATGGGTTTAAAGAAAGAAAGTTGCTTCCTATCCTTCCATAACACATCCCTGCATGAACTAAGATTACTCATAGGCCACATACTTCGATAGAATGCTCTTTAGAAACTCGCCCTCACTGATGCAGGTTAGGGACTTAGGTCGAGAGGGCGACAGAGGCTGAATTTCCTCTCTTGGCTCAGAGATACCACTGGCACATGTCCCCTCGATATCATACGCCACTGCCAGCAAAATTATGAATTCATTCTGACATGCAACGTCAGATTCTGATAAGCTACTCCAATAGACCAGTTCGTAATTACACCATGGTCGGACAACCCACTGGATAAATACTAGTAAACTGCTGACTGCGATTTTTTTTCAAGAAGCTGTATTGGGTGATGGATGTAAAGACATTTTACAATGTACCCAAAACAACGATAGAAGCAGGTGCAAGTGGGAGAATGTTCTTTCACTACCTTCTCAGAGCTGAATAGCTGTTCACATATCTGTATGATAATAAATTGAAATATGGTCAACTATCTAATGAATTCCCATTTTACTCTGTGAGTAGTGAAATTAACCTGAGGTCAATAATCTGCTAATGTGCAAATTTCAATTTCTCGTTTCTAGTTTCTTGTTAGTTTCTTTGCGTCTTAATTCCGACAATATATCATTTTTATTCAAATTAATTGATTGGAAGGGATTTGCATTTCCCAAAATAGGGTAAAATGTTACTCTGCCATTAGTTATATAATAACTGTTTTACTTTAATTACAGTACAATTCAAGGCGTTGTGCTGCAATACTTTGAACCAAAAAGATATATTTTCTCTGGCAAATTTAACGTAAACACCCGTTGTTAAACACTACTCGTTTAACATAAGTTTACACTACCAATGCTTAGATGCGTGAGCCTTGTACTCCATAGCTGCCACGTAATTAACATTGTAACAATTTAAAAATGTAAATTATATAAATTACATCTAGGGTTACGTACACTTCTTTTAGAACGCGTATTATCTTTAGATAGTAGTGTGACAAAATCGCTTTTTACGAGAACATTTGTTGGCAACCGAAGACTTTAATTGTTTAAACTGTCCATTACTCCTTAGAAAGATGTGTGTTGTCCTATCCTATATGTTAATATTTTCAAAACTAAGTTCATGACGTTGACAGCTTTGACCCAAAACCTCGTAATGTTAAAATGGACCTATTCTAACCTTTTCTACATAATATACAGTATATTACAAATTATTACATACATTCTACATTTTTAAATTTATACCTTCCATTTGAAAACAAGTATATATTTTGTGCAGTACATATCATATTATTTAGCATACAAAACACCTGTGAATGTTAAAACTATTTAAATCTTTAATTGAAGCATTAGAACATTTCTTTTGATTTACGAACATAACTCTCATGGGCCTTATTTAAAATATATTCTTCATTAAGAGTGAGCACGTTCCGAACAGCACAATTAAGTTGTTGTGTTAAAAATGGTGACAATAGAGCGTCATCAGATTCATTACTTTGCATTTTTTTAAAAGATCATTTCTAAAACGTTATGATTATGAGCATGTTGTCAAGACAGCCGGTTCTAAACGATGAGGTTAGAGCAAAAAGTGGCAGAGCTACCAACATTGAATTCAACCATTTTTTTTCAAAGAGTTTTAGAAATTTCATCAGAAATCAGGGAGATGTCTATCAAATGCACACAACCTAATGACAATAATCTATCAATAATCAGGGAGATTAGGTGATGTGATGAAATCCAATGCAGTATTATTGGTTTACTTTCAGGGAGTCTCCTGCGAAATCAGGGAGACTTGGCAGCTCTGCAGTGGTGATCATAACGCGGACTTTCAATGGGAGTGCCCGACTCTATCCCCCTATCGATGTCAGACCAGTGAAAACTCTCACTTGAGTGATATTGTTTCAATCAAACACCTGCATCACAATTGACATGACGACGCCAACCTCGGTAAATGTATGACGACATTTTGTTTGAGCTTGAATATCACATTGAGTTCCTCTCACTGATCTGAATTCTTTAATACAAGATAATCATTCAGTCATCGTCTAAATGAGTGTAAAAACTGGTCCATAGCTGCTACGTGCTCACAAACAACTTTCGGCAAATAATTTTTAAAAAGTTACAACTCGAATCAAGCTGATATATACACAGCATAAAATCAAATGATGTCAATTTTTTAACAAGCAGGCTTCGTTAGATTTCATCAATTATCATTTTTTTATAATCTTTGGAATATCTAATTAGATTTCTACTTTTGCATAAATTTGGAGATAAAAATGTGTGTATAAATGTGTATAAATGTATAAATGTGTGATAAAATTTATTCAGAAGACACTAACGCCCATTGTTCATTAGACCTGTCAATCCACCAGCAACTGCCATCACAGTTCAATCAATACTGTTTTATGCTTCTGGCTGAAAAAGACCTTGTACGTTGACATGTAAAATTGATTCCTGAAGTCGTTACCACATTAACATTGCATAGCATACTTGACTTGGCGGTGATTGTAACGGTGTTACCATGGTTACCAAACGTGTATCTGGTTCATCATTACAGTAAATGCGTCTATCTTTGGTAGATGTATTCCTGCTATGGCCGGTTACCACTTACATCACTGTCACCATTTATTTGCCACCTGAAGATAAAAGAAAATAATTTAACAACGCTATTCAACAAGAGATAAAAAGGAAATATTAAACGTGTCTACACGTATGACATTCCTAACACAACAAACTTTACATCTTAAGTGTAGTCTGGGACCATCACATCTTTTTCATCAAAGTTACGAATAGACCAACTTCGGTATTTATGTACATTTTATGCACGTCGTTCAAACAATACGTTACCAATGGTAACCCAAAGTTTGTCTAGTGTTTGTCCGAGTAGCAACAACTTGTTAACTCGGTACGCGTTCTATCCAGGATTGAAAATGAATCACGAAATACAGGTGAATGTAATACGTGTTACTACCCAGTTGTGAATACATTACGAAACGGCATGTTGGGAATATTGACTGAATGTACAAGGAATCCGGAAGGCATATTTTTAATGGAATCTCACCTGAATGACATTTTACATGCATTTACCCCAAATATTTAACGTAATATTTTACAAACAAAATAATATTTTTTATATTGACAGCTTCCATATGTTTTTTTCAGGAAAATGGAGATCTCGTTCACGTCATATCGTATACATCTACGCTTTTGAGAATTTTATATAACATTCGTGTTTTCGCTTAGGAGATAAGAGAAGAATATTGCACAAAACATGTGTCATAACTATGAATTGGATGTTGAGGTGGAACTAGAACTGGTTATTGACTGGTTAACGCCGTGGCTTGCTTATTACCTGTAGAGCTACTAGTGCTCTTGGAGCTGTAGGCAGCAGTGTAGTGGTCAACGAGCGTGTACAGGTACGGGTTGATCGCCGAGTTGATGGGGAGCACTAGAGCCACCAACCAGGCGTAGACATCGGGGGAGATGTAAACGTCGTTGGCCTGGACGATGATGCCGAGGACAATAATAGGCATCCAGCAGACGAAGTCGGTAGCGACGATGAGAGAGAGCTTGAACGCCATACGGATCTCGTTGGCGGAGTAGGCCTTGCGGCCGACGGCGACGCTGGATACGCGCACCTTGATGAAGATGGCGATGTAGGCGAGGAGCGTCACGGTGAAGCAGACGAAGTTCAAGCCAAGGAAGACGGCGACCGAATACTGCCAGGTGGACGCCGACGATCCCGCGACGATCTTCTCCACCTCGATGCCGATGCTGTCCAACGTATCCTTGTCGATCTCCGCCCGAAGATTGATGTTCTTCCTGATGAGCGGGAGCCCCACACAGACATCGCTCAGGTCGTAGGCGTCGGGGTCTAGCGACGACAGTAAGACGGAGACCATGCTTAGCACCAGTGCGATCACCCAGACGATAGCTGTGGCGATCTGCGCCGAGACGACCCCCAGCCGCCGTTTGTTGAAGGGGAAGACGACACAGACGAATCGGTCGACGCTGATGAGCACGATGAGGAAGATGGATGCCTCGCAGCTCAGGAAGGAGAGAAAGCCCGCGAAACGGCACGTGGAACTCGCCCGCCACGCTTCGGACCGCCCATCCCAGAAGAACGACTCCGAGAGGACCGCGTCGCTGATGGCGATGATGAGCATGTACACCCCCATCAACATGTCGGACACGGCCAGGTTACCGATCATGATGGACTGGACGTGGGTGATGGTGTTAGTGTGCTTGGTGCGCAGACGGGTGACGAGGACGAAGACGTTGCCGATCAGGGCGGCCAGGGCCAGGAACCACATAAAGAACTTGATGGCGCCGTTGTGCAGGAGCGTCCTGCGACAGGTAAAGAGAGGCTCTGCGGGCACGCGCAGGTTGCATTGGGTTTGGGACGGGGCGATGCAGCACACGCGCGGATCGTACGCATACCTGGTGGAAGCGTCAAACAACACACAATTTGAATATACAAATTGCATCCTAATTAAACAGTACCATGTTAACTCCTTGACACATTCTATGCCACTGGTGCATGGTTGCCACGAACAATACACACAAAGTGTATAGACCACCACTATTTCTGGCACCCAAAGGATTAATGAACCAAAATTGTTATGAGCAGCCAATGGGATCATCGATTCCCATATCCTTATCCCATATCAATTTTTAAAAATCCCGTGAAACGAAGATAATCAGTCCTCATTAATTATTCAATAACAAAGCTTATTGCAAGTTTTATTGAAACAAAAATAAGGACCAATAATGTGATAGCAAGAGCTTGGAAATATAATTCAAAACTATGAATAAATGAATAGATGAAGGGAAAAAGCTGCAGACAAAGTTTGAGGTAGAATAAAAATAAATCAATGAAAGAGAAAAGGCGACACACATGTGAAACAAGTATATATATATATATATATATATATATATATATATATATATATATAAATGCGAAAAGAGAGTCTAGGAGCTGGGGCGTAGCTGGACCTTCCAAGTTTAATTGAAAGCTTTCGGCTGTTAGGCCTTCTTCAGTCAAGTTCTGAAGTATAAACATTAACAAATACACTGTATAAGCAAACATATATGGCAATATCAATCAAATCAAATCAAATCAAATCAAGCATCAAAAACATAGCAAAAATTAGGTATGAAAAATGTTTTAGAATAAATGGTTTAAAGTGTTTTACCTTGCCTGGCGGCGGTTGTCTGTGCTGTGGGTATGCTTGTTATGATTTGTGTGTAGTGTGTTTGATGAGTGGTGTGCAGTGAAGTGTGGGTTGTTGACCTGTGACACAGGTCATGACACTACAAGTAACATCCATGTCACAGGTCAACAACCCACACTTCACTGCACACCACTCATCAAACACTACACACAAATCATAACAAGCATACCCACAGCACAGACAACCGCCGCCAGGCAAGGTAAAACACTTTAAACCATTTATTCTAAAACATTTTTCATACCTAATTTTTGCTATGTTTTTGATGCTTGATTTGATTTGATTTGATTTGATTGATATTGCCATATATGTTTGCTTATACAGTGTATTTGTTAATGTTTATACTTCAGAACTTGACTGAAGAAGGCCTAACAGCCGAAAGCTTTCAATTAAACTTGGAAGGTCCAGCTACGCCCCAGCTCCTAGACTCTCTTTTCGCATTTATATACTTCTGGAGCACCCGCACTTATCATGTCAAAGTTGAGAACTATTGCACTCTTATATATATATATATATATATATATATATGTATATATATGTGTGTGTGTGTGTGTGTGTGTGTGTGTGTGTGTGTGTGTGTGTGTGTGTGTGTGTGTGTGTGTGTGTGTGTGTGTGTGTGTGTAATATACTCTATGCGCCCCATTGATGCACGCTTTCACAGGAAATACACATAGAGCGCATAGAGCAACAGGGTGTATCTGACACACAACGGGTTAAGACAGCCATTAGGCATATCACAAAATGGGGAGCGGTGGCCTAACCCAAAACTATTTCCCGTTTGGGGGACGTCCGTAGTTCGGGGAGAGGCGAAACCGTCACAATTAAACGATCTTTCACGACTAGTTGAGTGCACACCAGTATTTTACTCACACGGACGTTAAATTGTCTAGGCCGTCGAAGAACTCTGGGTAGAGCTGTAGGGGGCTGGGCGCTGTGAGAAGTAGATATCTAGAAAGACAAAAACGGGTCGGAAGACAGTATCAATGCTTTAACCCATTCAGGTCCAGGGGGATGTTTCACCAAGCTGTTCTTAAGCTAAGAACGACCTTACGCACGACTGGTGACCCTTTCTTGTGATAAATCAGATTCTCAATGATTTTGATACCCATCAGCTAAAGTTCAAATCTGATTTTTGAAAATTATAATTCTTGTTGGTAACAAGTGTCTGATTGCAAAGCTTATGATTTGTCAAATTTGATAAGGATCGTTGGAAATTAACTCCCACTATGTTAAAACGGGACCCAAATGTGGTTTCTCATTTAGCACAAGAAAGGGTCACCAGTCGTGCGTAAAGTCATTCTTAACTGAAGAACAGTTTGGTGAAACGCCCCACCGGGATCATAAATTATATAGTTTGCATGGGGCTATTCATTTTGATACCAAGTATCACAAATCATAAAAGATACCTCACATGAAAGAACAAACATGTCTGCACAAGATGAATCCATGTATAACATTTAGTGATATGTAATTCCTTCGTAATGATTTTTTTTTTCAAATCACAATAAGGTACATGCGATTATGATCACGAAATCTCCAACTTGACAACGTGCTGAAAATGTTGAAAGCTTACTTTTGTTCTTTTAATTGGCACAATAATTGTTTTAAAATGTATGTGTTCAACGTTATGTTGATTTACGATGGAATGTTCTTTCCGTTTTGTAATGCAAACCTCATTTTGAAAGATAGTGTTGCCAAAAAGAAGCCTTCGTCCCACATAAGCTAATAGCAAACATTCTGAGGGATTTGTATGTGCCACTGACTTAAAAAGCGGGAAAGAGTCTGCATTATAGTAAGCCAGAGATAAGCCAATTTGCTATGAGTCGGATGGAGGCCCTGCGACGAAATTTTGTCCAGAAAACATTGCTTCTCCATAAACCTCCCATGATGCACCGCACCGCACACACATCCAGATTTTGTTTGTAATCACGTCCACTACCGGTCTAGTGCACTAGTGTATGAGACCGGAAGTAGACGTGACTCGAACCGCTAATCAATATGTCGCGGCGTGGTGCTTTATGCGACGAGTACTATCCCTAAAACTATGCACGTATGGATATTGTTAATGTCCCATGTGCCGTGGTCATGGTGGTCTATTCATGGGTCGGTGCAACACTTCATGGGACCGAGTCGGAACTTATTGAATGTGGAGGTCACGTGGTTTACTGCTTGTGCCTGAAGACGTTCATGCGGAGGTGTGTCACGATGGGATATAAAGTGTATTAACCCCTTCAGTAACAATCCAGGAAAAGCCCATTGACTTAATACACATTTTCATGAACCACTGGTACTGGGAGGGTGGAGTAAACTCGTTTCGTCACCATCCAAACAATGCAAATGATTGCCCAGTAAAAGATGGATGGCAATGTGAATACCGTGAGGGCATATTAACACCCTAGATAGGTTTAAGTCTGCTCTTAAAACACACTTATTCCAAATGGCAAAATGATTTAAGGAACTCAGTAACCTCATTTCTCTTATTCTTTGCTCCTTGAAGCGCATAGAGACTTTCTTATGTATATGCGCTATATAAACATGGTTTATTATTATTATGTTAAGCCATCGTATGACTGCCGATTGGGTTTCTCAAGCTGAAAGAGCAACTTCAACTTGGTGAGCGCTGGTAAAATCTTTGACATGCCAAAAAATGACCGGAAGACCACGCGAAGGTTTACTTTCGTGTTCAATTCGTCTGTCCATTTTGTCCCTCATAAGCATGATGGTCAGGCCATCAATAGAGCGTCTCTTCATATCGTGTCATCTTCGGCCATCTTAGCACGAAACTCAAAAATAGCATATTCGGATGGCCATCTGGGCCCCGTAACATAAAGGTTTGTGATCAACTGCAAATTTGAAAGACGAATTGTGATTGGTTACTGTCAGGAGAGAAATTTATCTTTGATTTTTGCCAGTGAAGTGAAATCGAACTTGTTTGAATTGGTAAAAGATTTAGAGCTTTAAAGCTGTCCTAGAAAGCCATTAGGTCAAACGGTAAGAAAGTGACTGTCTGGAAATTCACATGAAATGAGACAAAGCAAAAGTTAAAGAAATAGCATGGCAACAGCATGCCCGGGTGTAGTATTATATGTTAATTCAGACTATAGAAATTGAGTGAATAGAGGTGTTATGTAATAGCTCCCATCCAGGTGGTGGCTAGGAATGATCTCTAGCTCTGTTGAGACTCAGCTATGTCAGTGTCACTAGGGTGTTGGTTGTAGTTTATTGTTCGCAAGTTCATGAATAAAGATGTTATGTAACAGCAGTCTAGACGATGGCTAGACAAATTGTGTAGAGTTTCAATAGGGCTATATTTAAGCATGATGATTGGATGATTTCTTTTATAGGAAAGGCATGAAAAGGCAAGTGTATGGTAGTGTAAGGGACTTTAGTGTGAACATCTATGGTTAGGGAAGCTAATAAAAAGCTGAGTAATGTAGAGGATCGGGGAGAAACACTTTAATCAGACATCCAGCATAGATATCCGCTTAGGCAGCAGTCGTTCTTCTGGGGGTTTTCCACGTCTGTGAGATGCGAGCTCCAGCTGCCGATAAAACTGAACTCGGACAGTTATGATCCGAACTTTGGAACGGAGCTCAATCTCCATTTGCCTGCTCGCCGTCGTTTGAGCTCGGGCATCGCAGGTCAAGGCATGAGTCTGCATGGTAGCAGGGACTAGTGAAGGCCGAGGAGCTGAGAGGACCGCCGATAAGGTAGCGTCTAGCTGAGTGGCCAAGTCAAGGGATGCTTCCGAGAGACAAGCCAAGCGACTGTGCCGAGGTCGACGACGAGTGTATCCGGCATTGATGGCGACCGAGCCAGGCTGAGGGGATCACCAGTTCAGGTCATCCAAGATAACCTAAGTTATGTATTTGTGATTTGTTTCATATTATCTTTTATGCTCAATGTATTCTTTTGAACAAAAAAGTTACAAAGATTTGAAATATTAAACTCGAGCATAACTGTATACGAACAGTTTGAATTTCTATTATTTCAGTGTCAAAAAAAGTCACTCACGTGACAGTTACTAGTCAGTCTTTTGAACAAAAAGCGCAAAGTAACAATGGTGTTGATTGGCCATTGCCATTTTGCGATTGATTGGTGCCAAAATTCGGACAGTGTCACGCCTCCATGAAAATGTCCGAAACGATTAATAATCTACCGTAATTTCGTTACAATAAAGTTTTCTACATACTTACAGATCAGTTACGTCGGTGAGATTAGCAAACGAACCCGGCTCCACGCTTATAATGGGGTTATTTTCAAAGCTCCTGCAAAATGGTAGAAAAATGGGTATATGTTTGGAAGGCAAATTCCGTCTTTTGACATAATATTTTACATATTCTACCTCTATGGTTCCGAATTCTTTATCATAGTTATTTGAAGTCTAGAACACGATTTTGATCAAATACAATCTCCTCTGAAATCTGATAGAACTTTGCAACAAATTGATATAATATGTAGGAAAGACATAACAACGCAACCGTGTTTTGAATCATGATTCTATGTCGTCATTGTGTCAGCCTGTTTCCTGTGCTAGTTAAGCAGCCCACGTAGATGTCAGAAAACGCTTGCGTAAAGGCTGACCAATACTTCCTGGGTCAAACTGCGCACTGCGATGCGCACTGGATCGACCCGAATCCCAGTAGAAACGTGATTGGAGAGAAGGTCGCCTGAACGCTGATTCTGTCATTACCGTGATTCATGTTTGCGTTTTGAATCATTATTAGAATCATGATTCAAATCATGATTCTGGCGATGGTCGCATGAACGTAACCCTAGTGACACTGGTCCCAGAAAACGATTATACCTACACAAGCAACAGGCCGTCGCGAATGCCGTCAAACAAAGTGGAATTGACTGATGTGAGGTTGTTTCCTTCCAGAACCCTGCAGAGGACCAAAAACAAAACATTCGTACAACTCTGATTATAGGTTGTGATAACGGAGGTATTGTCTCACATTATCGCAATGTGTACATTATCATACCACACACAAACATACACACATTTTCTAGTGGTAAATAAGGATATTAAATCATAGTAACGATAGCAATAACCATAATAATAATCCATCTGGAAGATACTTTTTAGCCTCTTCACCCCTGAAAATTGCTAGAAATCATATTCCGTTTTCTATTTTGAGTAAAAAAAAAAATGAGTAGGCGGCAGCCCCCCCCCCCCCCCCCCCTCCCCCACCACCAGCCAAACATGATTAGGTATGATCGGGATAGAAAGACAAGTATAGCATTAAAAGAATAGCAATCAACCTGTTCATTATGGTCATCGTCTGTGAAGTATCCCTTGCCCACTGACCTATATACATGTACATAGATGCTAGTTCTAGATCATCAATTCATGACGCGTACATTGTCCTGTTTCATAAGATGCGATATATCTGCTTACACTGTGATAATCAACCATCACCGTTTCTCATCCACTCCCCACCCCACCCCTCCCCACCCCTCCCCACCCCTCCCGAATCCATCTCTCTCTTAATATTGGTTAACTCTCTCTATGATGTTCTCCCTTTCTCTCCTCACCCCCCCCCCCGATCCCCCATCACACTCTCTCTCTCTCTCTCTCTCTCTCTCTCTCTCTCTCTCTCTCTCTACTGTATCTTTGTATCTCCCTCTCTTTCTCATTCCGTATCACTATCTTGAAATCTGTCTCTCTGTTGCTCGGTAGCTATGATATATCTCCCTCCCTCCATCTCTCGCTCTCTCTCACACACACACACACTCTCCTATTCTCTGTCTATCTCTCTCCCAACCCCCCCCCCCCTCTCTCTCTCTCTCTATCTCTCTCTCTCTCTCTCTCTCTCTCTCTCTCTTTCCTCTCTCTCTCTCTCCCCCTCAAACACACGCATACACACCCGTACTTACAGCCGTTCCAGCGACTTTCCAAGATCCTGAAACGCGCCCGGCTGAATATCGCTCAGAGAATTTGGACCCAAACCACTAAATCAAAGCAGAAAAGAGGAAGAACGTTGAGTCAAGTCACTTTAACGTTTTGTGAGCGTTATTAGGAAGCACATATCATAATCCAAGCATACATGCATTACTGTATAGCTTATATTATAGTCAGAGAGCTGTGTCGCTGGTAGATACAGAACAGGAATGAAACAAAGAAATAAACACGGCAATGTTTAGAATTACATAATATAGGCCCATTCCGGCCATAAATCTTTGTGAAATATGCCACGGTCAACCCTGTGTGCACCAGACCGACTATAGCCTATAATCTAGGCGGAGGCTGCAGGTATTTCCTTTGCTGTTATGCTGAACGCAAGTGATACGTCTGATCTGGCGAAGACTACGAAGTGTGGCTGCGAAGGCTGCTTCGCAGCCACACTTCGTAGTCTTCGCCAGATCAGACGTATCACTTGCGTTCAGCATAATAGCAAAGGAAATACCTGCAGCCTCCGCCTAGATTATAGGCTAGACCGACTAGTGCGCTATGTGAACTACGTGTATTACTAGTGTAAAACGCCTCAGTGATGCATTAAGAGTTAAGTAACAACATCATTTTTTTTGGTTGAAAAATTAAACTCGAAAGGAAGGTGAAATGAAACGTTCCTCTCCACTGTTCCTCGAAGGAAAAACACGAGGAATGGAAAACTGTCACCGCAGAGAATTGAATCCGGGGCTCTCGCCAGTGCCAGGGCTCCTCTGAAAAATCAGTCCTCGAGACTTAAAGGACTACCCTGGCTAAATAAAACGTGAAATAAAATAAAAAAATAAAGAAAACTATGCCACGGAGACGCCAATGGTTTCGGCGACACCGAGTCTAATTCTCCATACCACATACGGTAAGTCGTCCCAAAATGCACTGCGCAGCTACATGTTTGTCTCTGATGGTGTAGTTTACTTGTGTATGAGACCGGAAGTGGACATGACTGCTAAAAAAAAGTGCGCGTGTCGCTGCGCGAGAAGACTTTTCTCTATATGGGTTGTGGAGAATTAACCTCGGCCTGCAGGATTCATATTCGTGGAACTAGTTTTCATTATAATGATTATAAACAAAATCAAGATAAATACAAAAACTCTTAAATGGAAGGATAATCGTACTATCATGACAAATATTGAATTTGTGAAAGAACAAAGTATTCAAGATGGAGAAAAGTCAAATACTTACATGAAAAAGAGACTGTCTAGATCCTGAAAACAGCCGTCATGAAGTTGAGTTATTTTATTATCATCGAGGTAGCTAGCATCGTGCAGGAAACGAGAAATCAACGATTAGATTATGATTAGTTTGTCTGCATGGCTGTTTTGATGACACTTATTTAATTATAAATCTTCACACCCTCAAACACACACACACACACACACACACACACACACACATTTATACCCTTCCTTTACTCACCCATGTCACACAACAGTGGAGTTCAGACGAGACAGAAAGAGAAGGTGAGAGAAAGAGAAAAGAGAGAGGGTAATAAAAATTTAAGTACAAATTTGCACCAAAAAGGAAACCAATCATGAATCTTGTTTTTGTTTTTGCAAACAGTAAATAATAATGTTTAATTTACAAAAAACAAACAATTAACCACATTTTACTCTGACCAACTCTCTTAAACCTCACACTTCCCAATGGGAAATATATGTATTATCAGTGCAAAGATGTCTCAATGGCGCCCATATAGTTCAAACTATGTATGGCAAATGGGTGCCGTTCAGAAAGCAGTATGGGTTCACCGCATGCAGAAACCGAAGTTCTTCAATGTACCGATGAAAGAAAACTCAAGTTTCTCCAGTTACACTACCGATGAAAGAAAACTGCTTTTAAATCATACTGGATCATTACATGTATATACCGATATAGAGAGTAAATCTTAGATGAAACAAAACATCCGACAAATACAAAAACATCATTTTAACGTGTTCAATTTGTTCAACTCTGCAGCACCTGACTGTGAAGCCGTGGAGTACCCGGTTTTATTTTTCAATGGTAAAATAAAAATTCGAACTAAACTTTTTCGTGTGGGGATACACATATGACACCTAATATAACAATATTTATACATATCATTTTACAATGATGTTCAATCGGAGCTATCAGATAGGCTAAGTAGAATGGTTCGAGGTTTTATACACATTTTTCATCTTGTGACGTGACGTCACAATGGTGTTGCCGAATTGAATAGTGCACAATTCTCAAGCCTTGCTAACATCATGAACATTGTGATACGTTAATCTGAATTGCCTATACCTGAAATAATCTGGTTGTCTTCCTCTTCTTATTGAGGGTAACTTTTGTCGGAGGGGTAGCGGTACACATCCCTTTAAAGGGCATATACTGTACTGGGAAGGCAAAAAAGCCTTCAAAATGTAATTGTTAGCAAACTTCGTCTTAAATTCAAATATTGTCTATTTTAGAAGCTTGCTGAAAGTTATTTGCCCACAAATGATCTACATTTAGAGTAATGAGTGATTAAATCACAAATCTTCAAATGTTCGGCCCAAACATTTTGAGGATTTAATCATTAATTACTCCATATGTGGAACATTTGAGGGCAAATAACTTTCAGCAAGCTTCTAAAATGGTCAATGCATGAATTTAAGACCATTGGCATGAAGATTGCTGATGATCACCTTTTGAAGGCTTTTTTGCTTCCCAGTACAGTATATGCCCTTTAATCCTTCATGTGCCGGACAAAATGGCACTCCCTGCGTTCTGTGTGTAAAACTTGTGCAAAAATGCATCGATGGCACATGAACAGTTAAAGGGAGTTTTGATTGACAGGCAAAAAGTACTTACAGTAAGCGCAGGTTGTATAATCCTCTAAAGGCACCGTTTTCTAGGTATGTCACGCTGTTGTTTACTGCTATGCTGAAAATCAAACAAACACACAGTTTAAAATATCGATTTTAGTTATGATAAGAAAGAATGCATTTCAGAAGGTTTTGGATGGTTGCGTACATACATAGATATGCATACATACATACAGTTGTCCTCAAAATTATTCATACCCCATTGAAAATGGTCTTTGTTAGATTCTTCCTTTGTAAAAGCTATTATGTTGGTACTTCCTGTGTATCTTTTGTCTACTTGTTGCTATGCACAAATCCACATATGAGTTGGCTAAACTTCATTTGCATAATAATAGATAAGTCCAAAAGTTATTTTTCCCTCATGTTCAGAATTATTCATACCCCTGACAATACCTCAACAAAAATGTTCTTTCTTCATAGTATCCATTGTTTTCCTTTCCTGAGAATGTGTTAATCTTTGTCCTATAGTTATTTCAAGATGTTCCAATGGATTAAATACCTTTTTTGTTGACCAAATGTTAAACTATTGTCAAACACATACCATCTTTCCATAAGACTTTAAATAGAGGAAACGTGTTCTGGTCATTCTCAGTTTCTGATCATCATGGCCAAGAAGAAGGAGCTCAGTTAGGACCTACGGCAACGTCTTGTGCGTGCCCACATTGAAGGAAAGGGTTATAAGGCCATTTCGAAGCAATATGATGTCCCTGTGGCAACCGTGCAGAGCATTATCAACAAGCACAAGAAGTTCAATACTGTTAAAAACCTCTGTGGGCGTGGCAGGAAGAGAAAGGTGTCCCCCAAACTTGCCAGGAAAATCTGCCGAGAGGTCAACAACAACCCCCGGACCACAACCAAGGCCCTACTTCGAACGCTTGACCAGGCAGGGACGAAGGTGTCACGGTCCACTATTGAGCGAGTCTTGCACAGAGGAGGTCTCCATGGACGTAGGCCTCGGAAGACCCCGCTGCTCAGGAAGAAGCATCTGGAGGCTCGCCTAGCCTTTGCTAAAGGTCATCTAAAGCAAGATTCCAGCTTTTGGTCAACCATCCTGTGGTCTGATGAGACAAAGTTGGAGTTATTTGGCCATATGGATGTTGAATACGTCTGGAGGAAAAAAGGAGAAGCATACACTCCAAAGAACACTGTGCCCACCGTCAAGCATGGTGGTGGAAACATAATGTTATGGGGATGCTTCTCTTCCAGTGGCACAGGCAACCTCGTCAAGGTCCAAGGAATCATGAGAAAGGAGGATTACATCACGATCCTTGATGAAAACGTGAAGGAATCCGCTGAGAAACTCCAGCTTGGCCCTAATTGGAAGTACCAGCAGGACAATGATCCAAAACATACCGCCAAGGTAGTGAAGAAATGGTTCAAGGACAATGATGTCAACGTCCTCGAATGGCCAAGTCAGAGTCCTGACCTGAATCCAATTGAGAACTTGTGGCGAGACTTGAAGACCAGAGTGTTGGCTAGGAAACCGACCAACCTGTCCCAGCTTGAGGCATTTGCCAAGGAAGAGTGGGCCAACATCCCCCAGAAGACATGCAGGAAGCTTGTGGACACGTACAAGAACCGTCTAGAAGCAGTCATAAGAAACAAAGGCTATGCTATTGACTATTAAAGAAAGACATTGGACTTAGTAAACCTAGGGTATGAATAATTTTGAACATGGCATTTTTTGAAAATCCATGAATAAAATACCCCTGTAATGATGAATTTCTTGAATTGTGTATTGTTGTTATTCTTTCACATGTTGGTCACATATAACTGATATACACACTTGACAAAATGCATTCATTTCATCACAAAAATAAAAAATCATAAAAATTAACAAGGGTATGAATAATTTTGAGGACAACTGTACATGCATACATACACGCATATACACATTTAGTGTATTGAGTTGTGTTTATGTGAGTGTGCATGTGCTATCATGATTGTATGCCACAGTTCGTTTAGATATAATACCAAATCTTACAATAGTTATGCCAAAGTACAACTCTACATGAATGGACAAATCAGTGAGTTTTCTTCACAAAATAATTATATTGTTCATTACTAGTATGTCAACCAATCACACATTGTTAGATGGTCCTGTAACATAAAGGTTTGAAATCACTCGCAACATGGAAATGGTCAATCAACACCATTGTTACATGCGCTTTTTGTTCAACCGACTGACCAGTTACCAATCAGAATTCGTCTTTCAAATTTGCAATTGATCGCAAACCTTTATGTTGCGAGGTCCTGTTGGGATCGTCTATAAGTATTGCTAATACTTTATTCTACGTTGTCAACACTTCCCCCCTCGTTATCCAATTTGTCCAAACTTACATTTTCACCAGACGAGACAAGCCGTCAAATACGCCAGGTATAAACCGGTCCAGCTGATTTGAGCTTATGTCACTGAAAAAGAAGGTATCAGAAAACAACTGGTTGTTGTACGAGTATACGTAGTGTGGCTAAACATGAACACAAGATGCTCGAATTTATACATTAGAACTTAAGTAAAAAAGAAAAAGAAAAAGTAAGAGGTACACCAAAGGTTGAACAACCCTGTAAGATTAAACATAAATAATGGAAAAAATAAAGTAATAATGGTAATGTAAAATGATGGTCCGTGCGTTTAACTCCATTTTCAATCCCCATTTCTCTCTCCCGCTCTCTCTCTCTCTCTCTCCGTCTCTCTCACACACTCTCTCTGTCTGTTTCTCTCTCTCTCTCTCTCTGTCTCTATCTGTTTATTTACCTCCCCCGCCAATAGACCGGTTTACTAACATATTCAAACTTTATGCATACCAGTTTAACCATGGACCTATCATGGATGGACTGCGCTCGGATAGACTTCCTTTGATCCATGATGACCACCGCCTCATAAAAATTCAAGACATTCAGGTGTTTTAAACAATACGCTGTATTTCTAATGAGGCAGTGCCTTCCTCTGAATAACAAAAGAAAATCTGTTTTGAGAAATATGTCAACCGTTCAGCCTTCGCTGGGAGTTCATAGCTGATCTTATTACACACACTGGGAATTAGTTTGGAGGTGAGCGAAGGGAAATTTTGATAAAATTGTAGAAAGAATTTGGTCCGTAACGTTTTCGGACATCTCCGGACACGAAATCGACGTTGTTTCCATGGAAGGTGAAACACTCAATAAACGATTTACAAGATATTTGTAAGGAAATATGATTGCCCAATGTGCGATATTGAGGCATTTTTCTGACATGTTTTCTACAGTATTCTTGATTTATCACAAAAACGACGCAACAATATAATCTGAAATTCACAGATTCGTATCATTATAAGATGTACTACTACTGCACATGTACTTCAGTACATGAAGTGGTTCTGAAATCTTCTGCGCATGCAGATTGTATATTCCTCTAAATGCATCCAATATTTGTCTTGCATATTTGGCGGCGGTCATCACTGGATCAAAGAACCAAACGCGTAAAATATTCTATTGTGGTATCAATGATCGCGACTGGTATATGAATAAATTACTCTTCGTTCCGACTCCAGTTCTAACACCTTCCTGGTTTAACAAAGGTTGCCCCTGACATGCGGAAAGCTTGCCCGAGGTTTGCCCGACATAGCAACAACCAATGCATGCAAAGTGGATTCCAAGTACTGAAATACCATTGTTAGGTACAGGTTAATGGAATAACTCGTTACCTAGGCCCCGAGGGAAGAAACATCCATACATTTGACTACATTAGTAAACCGGTCTACCCCCCCCCCCCCCCCCGCCCCCCTCTCCCTTCTCTCTCCGACCAGGATACGGATATGACGATTCGTGGTATAAAATCATAACAGTTGTACCGGTATCTCTGTTTTGTACTTACAGCGTATGTACGTTAGACAATCCGTCAAACACGCCGGCCTGTAGTTCTTTCGATGGTGCTCCATTCAAATTTCTGAAGGGCGAAAAGGAAAATCTTCACACATGAAACTAAAGGCAATGTATGCAGAGGAAAGTTTGATTTTTTTGCAAGGTTCTAACGACCCCTTTTCGAAAGTTTTACGCAGTTTGGGCAGCAATGATTTTAATCATCATCATCATCATCATCATCATCTCCTCAATCTGAATTACCAAGAAGTTCCCATGTTCTTCTTTCCATTGTGATTTTAGTATAATGAGATTGAATGTGTCCATACGTACCATTGATATCGTCACAGATTTGTATTTTTCAATATGGCTCGATATCTCCTTATCAAAGGCTAGTTATGGTGACACGATAGGCTAAGAATAGAACCATGCACCCGTTCCTTTAATGATTTCTTCTTTAGTTTCTTTGTTTTTACGTTGTCTGTCTGTGTGTTTGCTTGTGTGCTAGATTAGTAATTGCTGGTCTGTTTGCTTGTTCGTGTGTTTGCATGTGTTTTTTTTCATCATTGCATATAGAGAAGAAACGTTGGTTACAGAGAATGAACCCTTTTAGTTAAACATACACTGCCCTACTTTGACAAAAGGGAGCAACTAACAAAATAAACTTCTCTCGTAAATGAGCAACGTGTGTATGCCATTTTCATTAGCGTCAGTGTAACATTACATCATGTTAGATTGGATACCTTGCAGCAAGATTAATATTTATTCTCTAGACTTTGTCTGTATATATGTAAGGAAATCTGGGTACAATCTTAGAGCACCAATAACCTAGATTTGAGTGACGTGTCACTTGCTTCCTTTTGTAAAGTAGGGCAGTACAAATCTCACAGGATTGTTGCCTTCGTGGCAGTGTTAATGGTGTAGTCTCGGTCCCAGCCGCTGGAGCAGTTTACCCAGAAGGGCAGCCATCCACTCTCGCGACACGGTGGTTCATCGGGCCCATATCGCCCGTCAAACGCCGACTCGCCACAAGAACAATCACTCGGGCACTTCACCGTCTCTGTACGTATGACAATAACCATGGTAACGGTAATTATTGCGAACGAATGTCGTATATATACATGTATAGATATGGTGTTGTTGCTGTTGAGAGCAAGGGTAACGATGACGATGATGAAGTAGTGGTGGTGGTGGTGGTGACGATGATGACCATAATCATGATCATAATGATGATGATGGTAACGATGATGATCATGATCATGATCATGATCATGATGATGGAGTATTGGTAACGACGATGATGATGGTGATGATGATGTTGATGATTGAGAAGCGGTAGCGATGCTAATGATGATGAAGACCGCGACGATGAGGATGATAACGATTATGATGACGATGGTGATGACGATGGTGATGATGAAAACGATTCTTTAAACGAGAATGAGAACTAGAAAAGATTTTTAAATAACAATAAAAGACAGAGAACGATAAAGAACGTATACATTGGGGAAGCGAAGGTCTAATCCTTAATTACTTAAGTTTTGTTATGGTAGTATCATATATTTTAGTTTATGTGTTAAGACAATTATTTCGTATGGTCCCTTTTCCTGTTTGAAGAATGACTTTATTAACAAGCTGAAATTAAATTCATAAAAAGTCGAAACATTTGTGTTATTTATATTATAATGTTTGAACATGTGAAGAATATCACAAATATCAAAAGAAGCAAATAATCAACAATTATATGAGCAGAGATGTAGCCGAGGTTGCGTGAAGATTTTTTTTTACCGCAGTTCTGCTCGTCACCACGTAGAGGGCAGTCGTCTATTCCATCACACACACGACCCTCTGCAATGCACAGAAGCTCCGGGGAACCTGGGCAGCGGAAGAAGGCTGCTGGACAGGTGTCGCCAAAGAGTTGCTCTACAAGACAGACAATGAACAAAATAGAGTACAATATACCTAATTCGTGTCGTCATATCCACTGTTCTGCCGAGTTTTGGTTCTTAACAACATCGCTCAAGAGAGAGTTTCACTGGTCCGACGCGGTCTAGCGGGCTAGAGTCGGGCACTCCCACTGAGAGTCTCCGCTATGATCACTGATCGTTGCTCTACCCTCATAGTTTAGAACCAGTTTTCTTAGAAAAATATTCATATGACGTCCCATCTCGGCAATGGTAGTATGATACTCATTTACGAGTCTGCCATGGCCACTGAAAAGTGGAAGCAAGAGAATATTTTCGTTCGTTTTTTTTTTCTTCTGGATAATGGAAAATGACCAAACAAAATTAATCAAACTGGGGACGACCTGTAGAAATGGAGAGGACTTCAAATGTATAGTAAAGCAAATTAGATAAAGGTATGTTGTTCTTCCCAATTTTTACTTATGAGGAGATCTTTGGACGTAAGATGATGCTAAAAGGCAAACCCAAATCAGCTTACTTTCAAACCACGAAATCACAAAACCACAAAAGAATTGCAATATTCATGTTCGGCAAACGTAGTTCCTCCATCTCTTTCCCCTCAGTGTTCGTACACCGGTCCACTTCCGACAGACATAGGAAATGTTGCATACGGGTTTCCAGTCATTAAGTTACCAATCAATGGTTACTACCATGGCAACATGCATTCGCCATAATGAGAGCTCATTGGCTGCTGCCATGATTATTACTATTGGTGATAAATTGCAATAATTGAAAACCTATATCCAACATAGCCCAGAGCCAGTCTAAGTTATAGAGTAAATCTACGCCCCCCCCCCCCCCGCCGCCTCCTCCTCCATCCCCAACACCCCCACCCCTACCAGGTACGACGTCTCACCCGAGCAGTCTCTGTCGTCCGACGCATCGTGGCAGTCGAGCACGCCGTCACACTGCGCGCCCACTGCAATCAGCTGCATCCCCGACGCACACGCGTACGTCGCAACATCCGGTGACCCCTCCACCGTTAAGTTTACGTCTGTGGAAGGAGAGAAGGAGCCACAATTAGTAATGTAACGTAACAGATGACAAGGAGATATTATGCATTATCAGAAAAAAGAGACACGCACGATACTATGGCCCGTATTCTAAACAGAGGTTTAACGCAGTGTGCTAAACCTGGACTAACTTATATGTGACGCCAAATAAAAACAACATGAAATATTATTGACTCAACATAATTGGTCTTTCCTCGGAAATACTTTGATATCTTGAGTTTGTCCATGTAACAATAACAGCGAAAATTTGAAATCACCCACTGTTGTGATTTTGTGATGAAAATCGCTGATTTTGTGATAGCATCTGATGATTTATTTTGCGCCCCATAAAGTTAGTTCAGGTTGAGTATACTGTTCAGAATTATACGGGTCTGTGTCGTTATAGGGGGCGGGTGATCTCATGACGATCTATTGTCATATACATGATATAGGGGCTGAAAAGGGGGGAAGGGGAAGGGGGGTGAAGTAAGGGATGATCGCGCGATACATTTCGTGACCCATGATCTACGGTACCTTGCATGATACAAGAAGCAGGGCCGCGAGTGCTTTTCATCCAATTTACAATTTTGATTTTGATTTCATTTGAACATAGTTATTTTCCTTTCTCAAAATATTTTCCTTTTACATAAATGAACATTAATTCAGAAATTCTGACACATTCTGAACATTTTGTACTGGTTATAATTACACAGCAAAATGCAATATCAATTCATACCATGAAATCAATTCATTAACATTCATTAAAGTGTAAACTGAGAAGAGTAATTTTTCTTGAGAGCTTTGATTAAGAATGTTACATTTACTCAACATCTCGTAAAGTCGGGAAAACTTTCATCCATGATGCCTACACTATCCTGTAAATTGGACAACCAAATTAATCGTTTGGATACTTTAAAGAAAAACGAAGTGAAATGTACCGCCGGAATTAAAAGTGTGTGTGATCAAACTTCATCCTGATCGCTAAGCCGCGCTAAATGGTGCTCGTATTTGTGATATTCACGATATTTCACTTGAACTAAAAGCCCTCATATTCTTCTAAAAACCCTCATATTTATTACTGATTGTTTATTTCCCTTGATACAGCATGTTAAGTCAATAGAATGTAAGGATTATGGAATCTGACACATACTGGGAGATATGACTATTTGGATTAGGTCTTCGGCTCAGAGAAAAAATGTGCTTTCATACATATTTTTGTACACAGGGCCCTTAACCCTGTCAATACCATGGACCAATTTCTCTGTGTTATCAAGGAATGGTCTCTTCACGCCTTAATGACAAGAGGGTTTAAACGACTTGTACATTACCGTCATTCGCGATTATGACGTCAAGTTCAAAGCCATCGAAGCCAAACGCCGGTGTGATGTCACTGCAAAAAGTGACGGACGTAACGCCGCTGGGGAAGACGAATCCTTTCGCAGCACCCCGAACCTGTGTTACAAAGTCCTCAGAGAGGGACGGCGAAACGTGCGTGATAGTGAGTGTATCCCATGGTTCGCGCAGATCCAATCGGTTGATGGTTATGTTGACCTTCGGGAAAAGATAAAGAAAATAGTGTCACTGGTTGTGTATGTGTGTATATGTGTTTACTTACAAGAACTGCATTGTGGTGCGTCGTTTAGCAATTATACACTATGGCCCGTAATCAAACTGAACTGATCGGGGTGATAATAATTGTGAAGCGCTTAGAGATGACACTTTTCATGTTAGACGCTATATACAAACTACGTTTCATCATTAGTAGTGATTTAAATATCGTTATTATTGTGGGGGATTGCTGCTGTCCTTAACATGTGAATTGTAACTAGACTTTTTCGCTTTGAGCCAACCGTACTCTCACACCTCATGCCAAGATAGTTTAGGGGTGCAAATTATTTATCATACTTGTTATAAGAAAGTTCCACATGGTAGTCATGGTAATCCTTCAGCTGATTTACTCAAACATTTTCATCGCCCCATCACCTCATACTCTCTTACATAATGTCATTAGTATGCATTAATAATTTCATATTGCGTTAGATAGCACGAATGAAGCTACCAGGAAGAAATCAACCCGGATACGAAGTTGTCATGCATACACAATCATGCCTATTCAAGGGAGGTGTTAGGAAGGAGTAGAAACTCGAGCATAATACATTCAAACATCTGTATGGGTTCTATAAAGCGTGCTCATGAATGTCAAAAGAATTCCATAATCATGACAATGCTTTGATGTTCCAAGTGCCGAGCCGACATTTAGCTGATGTCAACTTGAAAAGAAATTTCTTTAATTTCCCATTTGTCTGTAGACGTTTTGTTTTTGACAAATTCGCTGGCAAATTTCAAGGAAGTTAACGGCAGATAATGACAGATCCTAATACTCTGCTTTTGTTTCGAAAAGTATTGAGGAATCATTAAAAATAGGACATATAAGCTATTTGTATTTACTTACAAAATTGAACAAGTTCTTCACTTTCCGACATCTTGTGCATTTGGAGGAATCAACCACTCTCAAAATGATATATTAAGCTGTGTATTATCATTAACGGCGTTTGTGTGTGTTTGCGTGCAGCAGAGATATTTTACTTGAAAAACTTGTTTATTTGTGTTTGCTGATACCTGTTGTGCTCATGGAAGTATTAATGCCATTAACAGAACGGGACAAGCGAAATGAGACTTTACATTTCTTTGGTTCTCTCTGAGAAGCCGTTGCCACACAATCATGTTCATGATTGTTCAAACACCTGAACAGCACCTGTTGAGAACACCATAACTTTTCAGCGGCTTGGCACATGGGTTCAAAGAAAGAAAGTTGCTTCATGTCCTTCCATAACACATCCCTGCCTATTCTAAGGATTATATTTTGCATCAATTTACAAAAGTATTCTTTAATGTTAATTTTTGGCAGTTTGTACATGTTACTATAACTTAGTCATTATATAGTGCAGTAGAAAATATTTGATTAACAATCTTAGTACTAAGGCGTTAAAAAATCCACTGGCCTAAAATGCATTTTAATTAACAGTTCAGTTCAGTTCAGTTCATTTAAGCACGGTGAACCACTTCAGCCAATGACTGTTTTTCGGGGGGGGGGGGGGCGTGCATTATAAAAACATGACACATCATACATTAGAACATAATACATTATCAAAAGAACATATCAAAATATACGAACAATACAAACAACCACATCAAATTAAGACCGACAACATGCATGGTATGATAAATTCGACATGGAAACTGTACATTTTTTTTTATAACAATCGCAATTTTTAAAGATATGAGTCCCATGTTAGTATTTGCATAGACATGCCTAAATGCATTATAGTACATTTATAATGAATACCGAGACTATGCATGGTAGGAACTCGACATGGAAACCGTACATTTTTAAGAGTCACGATTGTAAAAGAAGTGATATTCCTGATAGTATCTGCATAAACAGACATAAGTGCATTTGACCACATAAAATGCAGACCGACACTTTGCATCGACGGAACTCGACATGGAAACTGGACATTTAAAAGAGTCACAATCTTAAAAGATCTGCGTATCGTGGTAGTACTTGCATAGACAGGCCTAAGTGCATTTGACCACATAAAATGCAGACCGACACTATATATGCATGGTAGGAAATAGACACGGAAACGGATGACCTTTACCACTTTCACTTCCCTATGGACGTTTGCAATATAAGCTGCTTAGGCAGTGGGAATTTCCACGCTATTAATAATTCCTTTTATGCTGGTTCATGTCGTTATCATCGCCATTTACAGACGAGGAAACCAAATGCAGTGGCATTTATTAATAATATTAATAGTCTATCAATAAAGTGGAAATTCCCATTGTCCGGGCAACTTACAAGGGTCCATAACATGTTCATATGGTTTCAACGTCGAGTTCCTACCATGCATAATGTCGGTCTTAATTTCATGTGGTCAATTACACGTATTCCTGTCTATGCAAATACTATTATAAATCTCGTGTCTTTCTCATGATTCTTAAAAGTGTACGGTTTCCCTGTCGACTTCCTACCATGCACAGTTCCGGTCTTGATTTTACGTGGACCAATTGATTGATTGATTGAATATATTAATATTTTCATACTTTTAATTGCATGGTAATATATGTACTATTGATGGTAACTTTGCTACCAATGGTAACTTATATGGAAACCTTGAATTGGAGTGGCTATTGAGCGATGTTACCATGGTGTTTACTGTTGGTGACAGAGTTGTCATTAATGTTAAGTTTTAAGTAACGGGGCCCACGTGTGTTTTATTCCAGAGGGATAAGGGTGCCTAGAGCAGGAATCAGAGTGTAAAATTGATATAACGTAAGCCATGAGAAATCGAAAACATTTTTTAAGTACGATTGGAAATAAAATATCTTTCCAGAAAGCCGTGTGCCTGTATTCCCTCTATATACACACAGGCTTACTCTTCGTTTGTAGAAGATGGATTAGTCCGTTGTGTAGGGGTAAAAGGAGGAGTATCAGAAAAGAGGGATTATCTTTGAAAACAAAACACAAAGATTTACCATACAAGGGCGAGCGTGAGTCACTGAACCATGTGCTGAATGTCCACATGCACGTACTTCAAAAGACAGGAAGTGATTATCTCACAATAGGTCTACTCTATCAGGAAGGCGGTCTTCTTCTGAGTTCCGAAGTGGTGTTGTCATGTGAACTTGTTGTCAAGACAATTGCCTCTAAATAAACTCACTCCAGTGAGAGGTTTAGCTGTCCGATGTTGTCTATTGGGCTAGTGTCCTGCATTCCCAATTACAGTCCCCGTTGTGATCACCGCCGCTTGCTCTACCTGTATTGTTTAGAGCCAGTTGTCTTGACAATAATGCTCAAATGACGTCATACTTCGGTACTCTATAGGTCCTATTTGGGAGGGGTATCCCTATTTGTGAGTACATTCCTAGACAAATTTCTAAAGAGCGGGGGCCATATTCATGAAAGCTTTCTAGCTAGTAATCAATTACTAAAAATGCATGTAGCTGAATGCGCTTTAGCTACTAACTAGGCTTAGTAAGGTTGCATGAATATGGCCCCGGATCTTGAGATGTTAGATAACAAGGTATCAGCTAATGAGAAACGTAAGTCTAAAGCTGTTACTTCAAATGCATAATCTTAGGATAAAAAGGTGTTCGTTAAGCGGGCATACGGCACCGGAAAGGGAAAAAAAAGCCTGGGCGGGCTGATTGATAATGAATGATGCTTCTGGGAGGAGGACCTTGTGGGTACACGTGTATGATGCACAATGGACATTGCTGTGTTCTGAATTAATCATCCGATACACATACATTTTAGCTCCAAATTTGTCCAAAAGTGAAAAATCTCATTATGATGTTCCAAGGATTGTTACAAGAATAAAAATCAAAAGAATTACACGAAACCTGCTTCTTACAAGAATACATCTTGTTGCTTGATGATGTGTACATTTCTGCTTCATTTGATGAGTAACTTATTTTTAATTAGTTTTTAAGTTTTTAAGGTTTTTTTTCCAATACCTAGTAGAATGTGATTACCTGCTCGTTTGAAGAACTATTGAACGTCCATTCCTCCGTATAAGCTGGTGGGTAGTTGCCCGGGAAGGCTGGCGACGTGAGCCGCGTGGCGTTACTGCTGGAGCACGCTCCATGCGCTGTAAATGGACGTGTGTTTAATCAGAGAGGTGTAAGGAATGGAGTCAGCACACGAAGTGTAATTTATTCCGACAGCAGTCGCGTGCATTGATATCACAATGGAATATTTGACGCGTTTGGCTTTTTGATCGAGGGAGATCCGCCGCCAAACAAGCATGAAAACTGTAGGATGCATTTTGAGGAATATATATTCTGTATGCGCAGAAGATTTTAGAACCACTTCATGAACTGAAGTGCATGTGCAGTAGTATTACATGTTATTAAGATACGATTGTGTGAATTTCAGATTGTATTGTTTCTTCGTTTTTGTGATAAAAGGAGAATACTGTAGAAAACATACCAGAGAAATGCCTCCATATCGCACATTTCCGAATCATATTTCCTTAAAAATATCTTGTAAATCGTTTATTGAATGTTTCATCTTTCATGGAAACAACCTCAATTTCGTGTGCGGAGGTGTCCGAAAAAGTAACAGATCAAATTCTTTCTACAATTTTTTCAAAATTTCCCTTCGCTCACCCCAAAACTAATTCACAGTGCGTGATGTAAAAAGCCAGCTACGAGCTCCCAGCGAAGGCTGAACGGTTGACGTACTTCTCAAAACAGATTTTCTTTTGTTATTCAGAGAAGGCACTACCTAATTAGAAATACAGCTAATTGTTTAAAACACCTGAATGTCTTGAATTTTTATGAGGCGGCGGACCTCATAGATCAAAGCAAGTCTATCCGAGCGCAGTCCATCCATGATAGGTCCATGGTTTAATATACCATGTACATGTATAATCTTTGTTCTGTCATTTACTCTCCTTTAATTAAGACTGATTTGATCAGCTGGTTGATCTGTTACCGTTTTTCGTATTCACAACTTTCCCCCGAACTGCGTAGTAACCACTGAGATCAGTGGTAGTAACGCGTTATTGCATTCACCTGTATCAGTCATTCAGATTCAATGGATGGAATGCACTTTTAATCTATTAGCTTGTCGTTGTTACTCAGACAAACCTCGGACAAGCTTTGGTGTTTCCATTGGTAACGTATTATTTGAGCGACGTGAATACAACTTGCATACAAAATAACAAAAATGCTCTATTAGATCAGGAGATAGCTCTGTCAAGTAGGCTAGCCATTTACCACACATGGGTTGAGAGGGACAAACATGAGCAAAGCACCTTGTCCAAGGGTGTACGCACCAGGCTGGGCTCGAACCCAGGATCTCTCCGCAAGAGTCAAGAGCTCTAACCACTAAACCACAGTGCACAATACCAAGTGTTTTGAAGCGACTTAATCAAAACTATAATCTTCGTAAAATGTTGTTCCCTTACCAGATAACAACAGCAAACCGACGAGTACAGCGAATTGTAACAGCGGCATTATCCTCTTCAGTGAAGCGTCGGTACCCAGAGCTTCCAAATCCTTACAGGATTCTTCTTTCTCAAATAATAACACAATTCACTGACACATGTGCAGCGTTGACCATCGAGACGCGATAATGTACAAGTACATGTAATTGTTTATTTAAGGAGTGGTGAAAAGTGTAACCGAAACGTCCATTGAGGAAGAAAATAGATTCAGGACGTTGTAGAAACTTCGTGACGTAACATCCTTCTCATTTTACAGTATTGGGCGTTTGAATAGCTGCCCTCAAATTTGGTCCCTCGATTTCTCTCTCTCTCTCCCTCTCTCTCTCTCTCTCTCTCTGTCTGTCTTATGAAAACCTATTAAACTTTATGACATGCGGGTAGCCGTCAGATACTTCTTCGAGCATGAATGACAAATGAGTGACGTAAGTCGCTTTTAGGCGTTAACGAAAAGGAGTGTATGATCATAAAAATATATGTGCGTGTCTGCATACTGACATGCATTGGAAATGTAGTAATCGTATGAAAAAAGTAATACTACATTGACTCTTGTTAAATGTTCTCCCATTTACTTTTTCATAAGGCATATATCACCCCACTAGACCCGCGACAACTTAAATTGTTATGAATGCTCTTTGTATGCACGTCTTTAAAAAAAAATACGTTACGAATGGTAACCTAAACGCTTGTCCGAGATTTGTACGACGATCAACAACTAATATATTCAGAGTGCGTACCACCCATTAAAACTGAATCACGAAATACAGGTGAATAATTTGACGAGTTATTATGCAGACGGGGCGACAGCTGTGAATACATTACGAAATGGCAGATTTCCCTTGTGATCGTCATTCCGTGTCCTTCATACTCTCACATTGGGCACTAAATAGAGTACCGAAGTGTGACGTCATATGGGCATGTTGTCAAGACAACTGGTGCTAAGCTATGTGAGCAGAGCAAACATTGGTTATCATAGAGCGGGGACCGTCACCAGGAGTGCCCGACACTTGCCCGCTAGACAATATCGGAACATGAAACATTCATTGATCGGTGTTGTTTAGAACCAGCAAAATGCATACAAATCGATATGAAAATGATGAACGAGGATGTTCAAGTTACACGGAGTATCATCAGCCATTTAATGAATGCATTAATTTGTATTCATCTCCTAGTCGCAAAATGATGCTTTTACAAAGAGTTTCTCTTTGATCCCATATGTTCAATACCACCGATTCTCTAAATATTTTTAGCCTTGATTTGACGTATAAATAAAAAAAGGATTCGCAGAAGAATTTGGGGAAATGCCCTCACCCCATAATATGCTTGCGAAGTTGTGACATGTAATACCGACGATGAATATGTATAAAGGGTCTAAACGTGATATGAAGTTTCAGTACAAAAGTCTCGATTTCACACTGATCCGCATCCTATTCCATGAAAGAATTGCTAGAAATGTTGCAATAAAATATTTTCCTTTCAGACAAGTAACATGAAAAACGTGCCCAGCCTCGGCCGTGCGCGCCCAAGCTAGTAATTTCCTCTCGATAAGTGTCACATTTCTTATTCGCTTGTCCTTATTAACTACATAGCAAGCACTCCGTGACAAAACTACCAGTTCATCAGCGAAAGATGAAAGTAAAATGTATGCATCGCGTGTGCATCATATCGTTCAAAGGGATGGATCTATTTCTTTAAACATCCTTGATAATTACGACACCGTTTCCGTACTCTTATCTCCAGAGGGCGGGCAAGTCAGGTATAAGGGGGAAGGGTGCGTGCGTGTGTGTGTGTGTGTGTGTGTGTGTGTGTGTGTGTGTGTGTGTGTGTGTGTGTGTGTGTGTGTGTGTGTGTGTGTGTGTACGTATTGTGTGTGTGTGTAAGTTGTTGGGTTTTTTTTTTTTTTTTTGGGGGGGGGTCGTGAACCTCAAAACCCAAGAAGTTAAATCTGACGTTTAATAGTTTGTTTATCACTCATTCGAGGATGTCCTCAAACTAGTCGGGTATTAAATATTAATGTCATTGTATCTGTCAGTTAAGCTTTCCACAACGACATCGTAAAGTTAGCCAATTCTACAAAATTGAAATATAACCTGTATTGTTTTTAAACATGAATGTTACTGGTATCTTACAAGCAGCAAAACAGAAAGCGATATAGAGAAAGAGAGTGAGAGAGAGAGAGAGAGAGAGAGAGAGAGAGAGAGAGAGAGAGAGAGGAAGAGAGAGAGAGGGAGGGGGCGTGGTGAGGGGGAGAAGAGAACGGAGTAGATTTGAAGATGAGATAATAGAAAATGAGAAATAGAGTTCAGAGAAGAAAAAATGGAAAGAAAACAGAAAGGGACAGACATATATACAGAGACAGAGGAACAGAGAGACAGACAGACAGACAGATACAGAGAGGGGGAGTTAGAGAGAGATAGAGAGACGCACGCACACACACACACACACACACACACACACACACACACACACACACAAAGAGAGAGAGGGAGGGGGGAGAGAGAGAGTGAGACAGAGACAGACTCTAAGACAGAGAGAGAGGGGGGAAGGAGAGACAGAGAGTGCTACAGAGAGAGACGGAGAGAGAGAGAGAAAACAAGTCAGCGATAGATATATTTTAACAGTTCACAGGAGAGGATAATCCACTCTTTGTACAGATGCTCATAGTGAATACTACTAATCTAAGGTTCACTCCAGACGGAAATATCATATACAGTGTACACGCATTTTAAATATTGCTCTTGATAAAAATGATTTATTCTCATTAGATGGATTAATTACAAAACAGCTTTAATCATTTCATACAAATATAAACAAAAAAAGTTAAATAGTTTAACTTGAGATACAACTAACAGCAAACAGACACATTGCACATTAAAACGGTAATCCATGATTTTGGAGACAAACAAATTCCTGTGATTGAATCAACTTTTAAGTTTACATAAACAGTACCTATATCAATATTTTTCAATAGGAATGAAATAATAAAATTATCCTCATCTGGTTCACGGGGAAATTATTTCCTATGAATACAAACAGAAAAAAAAGTAATCAATGTGCATTTGGAAGATACATGATCCACACAAAACACACAATGTTGTAAATCCTTGCATGTCAGTGCGAGGTCATACAAATAATTTTTCATCCCGTACAATACCTAGGTATTTAGTAATTATATTGGGATGACTATTCAAATCATATTTCAGTTTTCTGGAGATTTAACCTATGCTGCAGAATCACTCACATAATTGCATATAACTTGAAAATTATGGTCATTGTGACAGGAATTAAGCAAGTCATTTTCTTTAAAGACAATATGTCATTCACTTGTAGCAAGTTTATATAGTTATTCAAGTGCAGCATGATGATGAAGAATTTCATGATAATTCCATTATATATATATACCTCTACACCCAATAACTCTCGTAATATGAACATACCACATGTACATTAACAAAATTCCAATCATGATATAAAAATACAAAAGCTAAATTCAATGACCACATGACATTAATGCAAGAGTTTACTGCACTAAGTACCGGTACAATCTTTAGTATGAAATACCTGAGTGCCTCATCTATCACAGCGAGTTATACAATGCCACGTACTTAAATCACATTGTAATTTAACTTTACTTGTGCAATTCATGGTTATTTTATTGCTTGTCAGAGGCATCACTGATATGGCAACAAGAAGAGGAAGAAGCTATGGAATCTTTTGACTTGTAAGAGGAAGAAGAGAAAAGAAGAAGAATAAGACCCTAATCATGAAGGATCTATCCGCGATTGGTTTAATATTGGTTCACTTGTACTTCATGAACATGCGCCATCTAAAATTACCATATTTTTTTTTTACAGCTGCCTTCAGCTACATGATTCCACATACACATGTACTTAACAATATTTGCCTGAAATATCAATCTCCAACATATGCAAATATATTTTGCAAAGTTTACACAAATGGCAACAGCAGAGTATATGGTTATCCATATTTCATAATCTTAACATAATGGCTGAGTTTTGGGCAATCTTAAGTAGCTCCAACACCATTTTTTAAGGCAATTTCTTAAGCAAATAAGAGAGCAAACATGTCTCTATAACTGGACCTTAAATCTTAAAGGCCCTTCTGTTTATTCCCATCGAAACTATGTGGGTCAAGACAACATGACAATCCTTTCCTCATATTCTCATATATCTCAGATGTATTCCTGCAAAAATAAGTTCTTCTTTATGTATTCACACTTCTAAGCATCATGCTCAAGCAAAACATGCTCTTGACAGATAAAAGTCTACCATGGCTGTTTGACTGACCAAGCATCAACAAAAAAACAGGAACAACCCCACAGAACAGATGAAATGGTCCATCTCCATAAATGTCAGAGACATGCACTCAAAATGTGAATACAAAAGGAAGATTGCCAATTCTGATTCTTATTGCATATATCTTTACAACATTTTAAACTCACTAGTGTTTGTAAGTACCATGGCAACAGACACAGCAACCAAAGCTTATTGGCTGTTTCTATGGTAAGTACAAATGATGCAAGTTACAACAATAATTGGTGAAATTCAACAAAACCCTAAATGGAAGATGACGGCAGAAGACATCAATCATAATTATGGCCCGTAATCATTCCCACTACTACCCCAAATCTCAGTGCCTATTAGCTGTTTCCATGGCAATTATAATTGCAGTGAGTGATTATGATCAGAACTCTGTAAGGAATGGCCCTGACGTGTGAGTGGTTGTCGATGCGCTCTACCAGGGGTAGCATGGTTGAGGGCAGTATTGCAGGTACGTGTCCAGAGTGCCAGATCTCACATGCATCAGGGCCGTATAGGTCGTCAGCTGTCACATAAAAATAAACACATCCATTATATAATTTACTTATGTAATTCTTCATGTTTTAATCTGTTCCGCTGCGTAACCTGGAATTAAAATAATAAAAATGAAGCAAATAACTTCCACATCAAAGATCAAAGAGAGTGCACAGTCACCATTTATCAAACGTCTGCTGGCCGCAAGCCAAGCTTAAACATGATGCATGCATACACCCTATGTGACATTTGATTCCAATAGACTGCTAAACAATGTCCCTCAGCAAGCCAGCAATCTTTTGTTGGTTTGACCTTCTTCGTGCAGTGTCCATATCGGATCATAGACCAGCATATTGCCTTGGATGCTGACCACATGCTCCCTTCCATGTTTAACCCTCTCATTACCAGTGACACATTCACTGTGTTAGACGTCAATGGTCCATTAATGACTTGGCAGTCAGAAGGTTAAAGCATATAGCAGTTTAACCATGTACCTTTTTAAAGAGAATGTGCCATGCTTGTGTTGAGTGCACTAATAAATATCCATTAGAAGATCCTTATACTTAAAGGTTTGACAAAAAAACATTTTGTTGACGTAATTCCATGTCATAATTGGACCACTCATGAGAGGAAGAATAAAGAAAAAAAGATTTATAACAGTAGATAAATTGAAGAACACTAACACAAAACTCTTCTTTCCCCTTTGTTTTCAGTATTTAAACCCACAAATTAGACCAAATGAAGATAAAAGGGGAAAGTAGTGATGGCAAAGTTGAGAACTGTTCACAAAAAAAGTTGTCAGCTGTGGCTATTTTATAAGTAACAAATATAAGTGCACTCTCACCATAATAATCTATAAATAACATGTTTTCAGTGTTTTGCGCTCTCTCACCTTGTTCCTGACTGGCTTTGTAGACAGCACATTGAAGATGCCCTTCAGACCAGCATTCTGAAATGAGAATGTCAGATTTCTTGAACTTCCTGAAAGGCCATATAATCATAGCTTTCGTCAACTATTCAACACTAAAAACAAAACAATATTTTTTATGCCAAATGTTCCTTTACTCCGGGAGTTTATAAGTACAATTCCCGGGTTTTATGCATGTAATATGTGATATGCATCCACACTGATATTGCGTAAAATTAGTTGTCACACACAACCTATAAAGAGGAATTGTGTGTAAAATAACATCATTATCTACAAGGTAGTATCACATCATTATAATATTGCACAGGTTTCTTTGAAAATGCAGTGAAAAGACAATGATTGGAATACTAAATCTACTCAATTGGCTATTTTTAAATGTGTACCACAAACCTGCCATTTATGTTCAATATGCTTCACTAAAACTCTAAAAAAAGAAATGCTCATATGACGCGTATGGATTTTTTTTTTCAATGTTTTGATTGAGAATCATGATGTTTAATTGCTTCCTTCAGCCTTTCACTTCCTTCCTTTCACATTAATTGAGTGGATCAGTCAATTACATAGACACACACAAACACACACATACATACATACATACTTAAATGTACACATAACCATATACAAACACACACACTAATACCATATACATATACACACAAGCACCATCCAGCTCAGTATGGAAAGATGCCATAATCACAACTTTTCAATACGTAATACGATATGACCAGTTTATTTTGTAAATGTTGACTTGCATTTCAGCATCCTTAATAGGACAAAATAAAGAGTGCTTCAGTCAGAAGAATTAACTACAAACAATCACATGCATACACAAGAACAAACATGCACACACACACAAAAATGGACTCACAAACAGACACCACCACACAAACACACAAACACAAACAACCATTACACATACTCATGACTATCCTTCTCATTTTACATTGCTCTTATAAACCTTCTCAATACCAAGTCATTCAAAGCACATTCATTTGGTTTACTACACAACATAAATGCCTATGGTACTGAGAGGGTTTAGAATGTTTCTAGAAGGGTCATTCCATGGGGTTGGGGCAAAGTTTTCATTCAATGTCCATGTAACGGAGGTATCAACCTTTGCAGTTCACTACGAAGATCAATTCAAATGTGGTTAAGCTTTGAGCTGTCAATGAAAAATGGCTCTCTTTTCTCAGTAATAGACGTTAAAATTGGAAATCTTGTATGGATTTGAAGCAACAGGCATACAAAAATCTACCACCGTTACATGGACATCATATTGTTTTTGCATGGATGAGAAATTTTCATAAGTCAAATTGCAATATGCCATGGTCTCTGTGAAATAATTATTGATGGGACCCATTTTTTTTTTTTTGCTCATGCCATTATTGGAATATATTTGCCTGGTTTGAAAAAGATATGAAGTTGGAGTTGTGGTATGTCACAAAAATTTCTCCAACCCAGTGGAATCACCCTGAAGTGAACTGAGAAAATATGTTGTTTTCTTACAGTCTGCGCCATTTTGTCCATGCACTTGGTTGCCGGGGCTCTCCTGTCGTCAAAGAATGGGGGTGCCTCCCAGTTGTCGTAGTTTGTCTCAACGAGGTACCAGGTACCACCAGCAGGGTCTAACCTACAGGAAGACATACCCAAGCAGGGAAGAAGAAATCAGTTTATATTCAATTTATCATTAAATTCAAGGTATTCAAATCATCTTCAAAGCCAAACTTCAAAAGCTGCATTGTGACTTTTTATAATGTAAACATATTAGATATGAATACAGTGCATCAAATGGTCAACACAAATATCATCTGCAAGAATATTTTATTATATGACATTACTATGAACAAATCTCTACTACAAGAAAGAGTACAAGATGAATTATGATTTACTTTCAAATTCATTGTAAAATGATGGGTCTCAACCAACTTAATATGAGGAGACTTGCAGAGGCGAAATGTGAAAATGCTGGCAGTCTGATAGGCAATACAACAACTCCACTGAAATGCAAGAAGCCAACTGCATAGAGAGACAGGACGTCAATCCTGATGCATAATGACAGTTCTCATGAAATAACTCACTCTTCATGGTCTACTGTTTGGCAGTTGCAGTTGTAACACACACAAATTCTGTAGTACATCATTTTGTTTGCCATGTATAGAGTTACAAACAAGCACAAAATAAAACTCTGAAGATGTTCTTGTAACACAATCAGGGCCTGTTGCATAAAACTTACCATTAATGGTAACTCTGTCATCAATGGTAACATTGCTCAACAGCCAATCAAACTCAACGTTTCCGTTGAAGTTGCCATTAATAGCAAAGTTACCATTAATGGTAAGTTTTATGCAACAGGGCCCAGGTCTGGAGATTTAATTGTTGTAAGGCAAGCTTTCGCTGACTGGATCTGTAAGCTTCTTCAGAGTTCTGACGAGAGAGTTGGCGTACTTCTCGTCGTAGATGAAGCCTTTGCAGTTATTGATCTTAGAGAATGTTCTTTCAGATGGATGTTTTGCAACAGCTCTAACTTCAACGAGAAGCGCATCACAGAAACGACATGACTTACTTTTTAACGTTGTCCGTCTTGGATCCGATGGACCTGGTTATGATAGCGCCCTCGCCTGATGAGTTTCCTCCGAGGATGATGTAACCGGGTGAGAGCAGGTCCACATTCATCAGGTACGTCAGGGTGCTGTCAAAGCTGGGTGCACACAGGGGCAGGAAAGGAGTGTATTTTCAGAGATTTAAAACACTTCATTCAAGACAATGCATTTAACTTGGTGTAAAGGCTCTTTCCCCTCACAGTCCAGGGACAGTATTAAGAGGGATGTTACAATTGGAGCCCTGGTCGCTGGATGCACGAACATGTCATGCACACATATGTGCACCATCTCCACTCCCTAGGGAGTATTCGATGCCCGCTGCACCGTATCGGCGGTAGGTCAAGATCATTCACATAATCGTCCACCTCCTACCAGTTACCCATTTATACTCCTGGGTGGGGAGCAACAATATGGATAAAGTATCTTGCATCTTGTATCTTGAAGTATCTTGAAGGACGCAAGTGACATGGGTGGGATTGAACCTGGGACCTGGAGATCTTCAGTCACAGTTCACAACCACTACACCACGATACCTCATAATACATTATTACTTGCACCATAGTACGAACAGGGAAGAGGCTTCCCATAATGCACTGCACAGCCACATTCAGATTTCTTTGTAGTCATATCCGCTTCCTGTCTTATACACTAGTACTCTAGACCGAAAGCGGACATGACTACAAGCAAGATCAGAATGCGGCTGCGGGGTGTTTCATGGGACAATGTTTGCGTCCCAAATACATTGAATATAGAGTACCGAAGTGTAACGTCATATGAGCATGTTGTCAAGACAACTGGTTCAAACCTATGTGGGTTTAGCAAACAGCAGTGATCATAGCAGGATCTCTAAATGAGAGTGCCCAACACTAGCCCGCTAGACAATGTCAGACCAGTGAAGATCTCACTTGAGTGATGTTTTTTAGAACCCGAAACCTGCATAACAATGGATATGATGACACCACCTCGGAACTCTTTTATGCAGCGCCATTGTTATGTTCAAGACCGTACAGTAAATCCCGATATTCTAAAACTAGAGCAATTCGACTGCCACGCAGTCGATAAATATGCCTCCGCCTCTTTGCTATTCTCAGAAAATGTGTATGTTTGGTGGGCAATGTACCATTGCTCCTATGTGAAATGAAAATATCACATTTTCTTTTTTCAAGTTTAGCTAAGTTTGGCAATGTTCATTGACTTTTTACCTCTTATTTCTTTGACTTCCAATCTAACCAGTCTGTCTAAATCCATCCTTGCAGCAAGTTTATTTAAAATTAGCCAATTTGGGGTGAAGTTTATTGACCTTTGACCTTTCAGGAATTTTACCTAAACTTCACCAGTCTACCTCCATAAAGTGATACATCTCTGTAACTAGGTTTGGTTTGAATTGAATCATCAGTATTGGATTCAATATGAAAAATATCTATTTGGGGGCAATTTTTAGCCAATTTTGGCAAAGTTTATTGACCTTTGATCCCCGACCTTTGAGAAATTTCACCAAAAATGTCATCAGTCTAGCAGTGATCCATCTTTGCACCATGTTTGGTTGGTATTGCTCCATTGGATTTGGATATATTTTAAAAATTATCACTTTGGGGGCAATTTTTAGCTAATTTTGGGCAAAGTTCATGGACCTTTGACCTTTGAACTCTCAGGAGTTTTACCTAAACTTTCACCAGTCTACCTCCATGAAGTGATACATCTCTGTACCATGTTTAGTTAGAATTGTGACATTGGATTTGGATTTGGAATTATTGTGAAAAATATCTTTTTTTGCAAAGTTCATTGACCTTTGACCTCTGACCTTCCAGGAATTACACCAACAATGTCACCAGTCTACCCCCAAGTAGTGATCCATCGTTTCACTATGTTTGGTTGGAATTGCACCATTGGATTTGGATTTATTGTAAAAAATTTAATGTTTGGGGCAATTACTAGCCAATTTTGGCAAAGTTCATTAATCTTTGACCTCTGAACTTTCAGGAATTTTACCGAAAATGTCACCAGTCTATCCACTAGTAGTGATCTATCTTTGTACCATGTTTAATGGAAATTGCATCCTTGGATTTGGATTTACTGTGCAAAAGGTCAATTTTTGGCAAATTTTCACAAATTTCATTGACCTTTGACCTCTGACCTTTCAGGAATTTTACCAAAAATGTCACCAGTCTATCCCCAAGAAGTGATCCATATTTGTACCATGTTTAATGCCAATTGCATCCTTGGATTTGGATTTATTGTGGAAAAGGTCATTTTTGGGCAATTTTTACAAAGTTCATTGACCTTTGACCTTTGACCTCAATCAGATTTGACCCCAATTTTACACACTTCATTAGTTTTATGCAATACATACATGAACCAAGTTTGAAGCAAATCTGCTTGACAGTTCTCAAGATATTGCCTAAACGGATACGGGACGGACGGACGGACGGACGGACGTATGTACAGACGGACGGACGGACGGACGGACGGACAGACGGACAACCCGAAAACATAATGCCTCCGGCCACTTCGTGGCGGAGGCATAAAAATGAAACCTTTGCGACGATAGCAGCTCCTATGCTTTCGTCACAACTTACTCTGTAGCCTTGAGCATGGCGTCCCTCAGCATGAAGCCCATCCACTGCCCAGACCGCTGGCCCAGGATCCACTCAATGATGCCGATGAAGCCCCCCTCAAGCTGGAAACGCTCATTCATCGAGATGGAGACCACACCCTGAGATAGGACAGGGAACAGTTTAACAGCTAAAAGCTTACAGCATTGCACGCATGTGGAACTGCGCCGAGAAAGGGCAAGGAACAATTCACAGCTTACAGCATTTCATTGATATGGGACTGTATGGAGATATGGCAAGGAGCAGTTCTTAGCTTGCAGTATTACACTGATGTGTGTGTGTGCATGTGTGTATGTGTGTGTGTGCATGTGTGCATGTGTGGACTCACAGTTTAAAGCAGATAGGAGGAGAGCCATCTCGAATCCTGAAGTACTCATACCTGGCCAGTTTCTTTACCCATAATGCTGATGTAGTCTAGTAATACAGACCCACTAGAATGATAACATGCTAATCAACTACTTAATAAATTTATATCACAATAATCATGTTACTTAATAGCAAAATAACTACTTTTCCTCTCAAAACATCTTAGTTTTTCTATACAAACACAATTATATTGAATTATATTGAATAATTTATTCTCTGCATTATTAGTAAAGTTATCTGAAAATGTATATTTTAAGACTTACATATTTATAACACACAGTCAATGAGAGACCACACACAGTTTGCTCCCCCTTCAAAGGGTTACTAAATTAGAAAAATGAGTTCTCACTAATCTATCTAAAATTATCCACTAAAAATGAATTTCACATTTGTTTGCCGCAATTAAGTCTCATTTTGATGAAAATTTGAAAAAATGCACGCCTCCAGTGACGTATGAGAAGTCAAAATTCCATAGATTGTACGGAAGTCAACAATAGACCATTTTCATAATGTATTCACGACTTTCCCCCTAACTGCGTAGTAATGCGTTATTGCATTCACCTGTATCTTGTCATTCAGATTCAATGGATGGCATGCACTTTGAATCTAATTAGTTGTTGCTACTCAGACAAAGCTCAGACAAGCTTTGGGGTTCCCATTGGTAACGTATTGTTTGAATGGCTTGAATAAAATATTTCATTTATGACATTGGCATTTATGGCATTTTGACTTCTCATATGTCACTGGAGGCGTGCGTTTTTTCAAATTTTCGTTAAAATTAGACTTTATTGCGCCAAACGAATGTGAAATTTGTTTTTAGTGGATAATTTTACATAGATATGTGGGAACTTATTTTTCTAATCTAGTAACCTTTTAAACAGCATGTTGCACAAACAAACAAGTGAATCAACTACAAAGTCTCTGGCCCTTACTGGTTTCATGCCGGTGATGACCCCCACGTATCCAGCAAAGTGCACCCCCTTGGCCACGGTCTTGCCCCCCTGCTGGTAGTCCACATTGATGATGAGGGGTCTCAGTTTCTCCGTCAAAGCCCACGTGTTGTTCTTGGTGTCCCACCTTCAAATTGGCAACACACAGAAGAACTATGTGAAGACCCTATATATATGCACAGGTTCAATTTGTGAAATATTCAACTTAACCATTAAAGAGTGATATATAACTCATAGAAAACAGAACACAAAACATATTACTTTGTACTTGGCCATTTAGACTCTTTTTCCTGGGTCATTATAAACTCTTTCAAAAGGATTTTCCCTCCTCTGATAAAATCTAAATTACCTTTATCAGTGAACCATATCCTTTTCAAATATGTGACTATCTAATATTGCGATTTCATTGTCACTGAATTTATTTTGGCATCTGTCCAAGGAACATTCACAATGACTAGATCAGTAGCCATTCCAGAGATTATTGCTAGTACGCAATATATACAAATTAAGTCTCATTCTCTGTTCAGACATATGGTAGTCTTATTGCAAATACAGGTAGATAGATGGATGGATGGGTGGATGGATCGATAGATAGATAGATAGATAGATAGATAAATAGATAGGTAGATAGATAGATAGATAGGTAGATAGATAGATAAATAGATAGATAGATAGATAGATATACAGATATATAGATAGATAGATAGATAGATAGATAGATAGGTTGATAGATAAATAGATAGATAGATAGATAGATAGATAAGTAGATAGGTAGGTAGGTAGATAGGTAGATAGAAAGATAGATAGACAGATAGATAGATAGATAGAAAGATAGATAGATAGATAGATAGATAGATAGATAGATTGATAGATAGATAGATAGATAGATAGATAGATTGATAGATAGATAGATAGATAGGTAGATAGATAGATAGATAGATAGATAGATAGATAGATAGATAGATAGATAGAAGTGAGAGACATACATAACAAATTATGTCATTTATGGTCCACAAACTTTTCAGACCCAGAACTACACTACTTCCGGCTCAAGGCATATGATTTGCTTGTCACATCACTAGTGATGCCATGTTTCATTCACTCAAGCCCCACTGACCTATTAACTAGATCTCAGTACCATACAAAGATATTCACATGTAAATCCTAACACAATTCATTGCCTCTGGGACTGACAGGCTTAATCTCAAATGATGACTTCCAACTTACCCAAGGAAAAGTCCAAAGTCCAGGTTCCTTGCATGGAACAGGTCACCTATGGTACATGAATGATAAGATCATGCAGCAAGTACAAAGTCAAACACCTTGACAAATCACAGAGATAAAATACAGAGATAACTGATTCTATGATATACAATACGCACTGCTTATGGTATGTGCAGGATAATGAATGGTAAGGTATGAACCTACATATGACTAATAATGTTGCTGTATACCCTCCCTTTATAGATTGAATTGATATTTCCATGAGAGTTCTTTACTCTATCTGTGCCAGACCTAGAGCTCTTCTTTGTTTTTTATGGGTAATACTGGTGCAAAAATGCCTCAATGGCAACCAAAGAATTGATAAACAAATTCATACTGATCTAACTCTGAAGTATAACTTCAAGCCAGTGATCTATGACAGTTCAAACCTAGTAATATAATACACACATCCCACGGACAGGCAAAGGACCAGAAAACATTTTGCCTTGCGCCAATAGAATACAGAGACATACATTCAAAGACCACTGAAAAGCTTATAATAGCCACATAGTGTACGGTTACAGTTCGATATTCTGAAGGTTCGTTTATTCCGAAGGTTCGTTACTTTGAAGGAGCATTATTCCGAAACACGTAAATTGCCTATACCTCGATGCTTGTTCGTCCGAAAACGCAAAAGGGTTTGTTAAATTCGAGCATTTCTCGCGTAATGTTCGGAATAACGAACCTTCGGAATGACGAGTGCTTCCCTAGTATACTGCTCAGAACTCTTTAGAACATACTGAGCAGTAGGCACGAACAACACAGTATGCTAATGAACTTGCCAAAATCACTGAAGTTGTGTCAATACAAACCTGATTTGTTCTGAGCCACTACTGAGGTGCACACTGTGAATACCTCGTAGAAGATGTTGTACAGCACGATTTGTCCTGCAATATATATGAAGAAAATCTGCAATAAAGTCCTCTTTTACCCAGTGTTCATGGTTAGATTTTCTGGCTTTGTGAACCCTGGTCCAGATAGGATGTCAAACTTTGCCATGGGACTGCAATAACCAAAGGAACGTGGCTTAAGTGTGTCATAGGAATTGGAAAGGTATTCATAGCCTGTTGCACAGTAGATTTGGAGGTATTTGATTCTTGCTTCTTATTATCTCAGCAGGCTTAGTAGAGAACGGTTTAAGATACAGATCCTATAACATTCATTGCGTACTTGAGAAAACATAGCATGAACACTTTGAAGCAAAGGAAGTACTTGAGAAAACATAGCATTCACACTTTGAAGCAAAGGAAGTACTTGAGAAAACATAGCATGAACACTTTCAAACAAAGGAAGTCCAGTTGAGTTTAATTCACTTCACTTCTATTTCAGTGTATTAAAAAAATATAAGTAAATGTTAAGATACAGATCCTATAACATTCATTGCGTACTTGAGAAAACATAGCATGAACACTTTGAAGCAAAGGAAGTCCAGTTGAGTTTAATTCACTTCACTTCTATTTCAGTGTATTAAAAAATATAAGTAAATGTTAAGATACAGATCCTATAACATTCATTGCTTACTTGAGAAAACATAGCATGAACACTTTGAAGCAAAGGAAGTCCAGTTGAGTTTAATTCACTTCACTTCTATTTCAGTGTATTAAAAAATATAAGTAAATGTTAAGATACAGATCCTATAACATTCATTGTGTACTTGAGAAAACATAGCATGAACACTTTGAAGCAAAGGAAGTACTTGAGAAAACATAGCATTCACACTTTGAAGCAAAGGAAGTACTTGAGAAAACATAGCATGAACACTTTGAAACAAAGGAAGTCCAGTTGAGTTTAATTCACTTCACTTCTATTTCAGTGTATTAAAAAAATATAAGTAAATGTTAAGATACAGATCCTATAACATTCATTGCGTACTTGAGAAAACATAGCATGAACACTTTGAAGCAAAGGAAGTCCAGTTGAGTTTAATTCACTTCACTTCTATTTCAGTGTATTAAAAAATATAAGTAAATGTTAAGATACAGATCCTATAACATTCATTGTGTACTTGAGAAAACATAGCATGAACACTTTGAAGCAAAGGAAGTCCAGTTGATTTAATTCACTTCATTTCTATTTCAGTGTACTAAAAAAATAGAAGTAAATGACATGCAGTCATTCGTATGTGACATCAAAATGTTACTTTATGTTTTGTAGAAAAACAATGGAGTCAACTTACCGAGTGGAATGCCCGTAGCGTTTGCAATGCCTTTCAGTTCCCCGTCATATGGAGCAGGAAGAGTATCAGCTAAGGGTGCCTTCAAGGTTTTCACATTGAAAATAAAAGAAATGAAAGATAATGTGGATGTTTCAAATTGTTTTTGTAAAAAAAGTTGTAATATTCTTACACTTTTTGTTGTGGAACAGATACATACGAGTCATCTCTCTTCAAGTTAAACACATCTAGTACCAAAGAATTGCCAGTTCATGTATAAAATTGCTGATTGCAAGTAAGTAATTCACGAAGTGTCAAAAACATCTTTGAACGTAGCAATATACATTCTTTAATACAGTCATACACGCAACAGGTATTATAATGCAATGTTACATTATAAGTACTCACCAAGAGCTCATCCAAGTACTTAATGGCCTCTGTCTCGTTCACAAAGATCCCCACCAAGTCTGTGATGTCTTTGATCATAACCTTCATCTAAATTATAAAAAAAGTAAAACAATCACAGTCAAAAACGGTGATATACACTCTAAGTTGTCATCATATTGTAATAGTCAATACAGACATGAATGACTAATACTTCATGGGCTCCTCTCCCCATCTAATTAAAGCCCCAATTGGTACCATACATTGTCCCTTATCATAGGAGGAACTTCAGAAATTATATGAGGAGCATACCGGAATTTTACATAAATGTATGAATTCATGAAATGGACACTGCTGATCATGTTGTGCACTATACCCTATACAGTGAGTAGATGAGGATTTCTTCAGAACAAATAAAGCCAAGTCATGTCACTTCATATTCTAAGACATTTTATGAGCCATTCTATATAAGTGTCACGCGAGCCATGCCATGCTGTGTCCTACGAGTCACATTTCAGGCCGTCAGGGTATTGAGTAATGGATTCAGCGCCAATATTTTCTCAGTTTTTATCTAGACACTTGTTTGCGAATTGTGTGACATGTGCCTCTCGTGACATTTATGTGGAATGGCCGTTATGATCATTTAACATTTAACAAGTCAACATTCACCCCCTATATTTGCAGGGTTTCAGTAACATTTTCCCAAATTTTCCCCTCTAATTCACACAAAAAAATACAAAGTACAAATCAGCCAGAAAAAAAACTTCTTGTAAGTTGTACCCCTATTTTTCACATTTCAAGTAAACATTTATAATAAAAAGAAACATTGAAGAACACAAACACACTCCACCAGTCCACCTTCTAATGTATCACAAAAGAAGACCCTATTTTAATCCAAAGTATGCTGTTGTCAAAAAAGATTCCTAACTAAATTTTTGCAACGATAAATCTTTGCCAAAACATTTTAAAAATAACTCCTTTTTTTGCGTAAATAGTATTGATTGTGCAATTACACAGTAATGGAAAGGGATTCCACCGGGAGGGAAACATGCCACTCACCAGCTCAGCCTTCTCCTTGACGATGCCTGTCCACCTGTCCTCTGGTGCCTGGTCCAGGTTCAACACATAGTCCTTCACCTTGTCCTTCTCAGGGGGTGGGTACGCGTCCGATCGGCAATCTTCGGTGAACTGCAGTAATCAGCAGGCAAACATTAAACCAGAGGTCATGCAATCATAGTCATGTATTGCATCAAATCAAACAAATTTTATATCGCTATACAACTCCATAAATTCATAAGATCAAAAGGTGTAAATTTAATGTGTGATTGGCGCCTTGGAAAGCAAACCATTTTTTAAGTGTTCATGCTCAATTTTAACAATCCTGGTCACAGCATCATATGAATGTTAGATCTGGGGCCCGTATCACAAAGAGCTACGATTGATCATACAATCGATAGATCACTCGTACAACTGATCTATCAATCATACATTTGATATCAATCATAAAATCTGAAACTTATGATCAATATCTATTGTAACTTGCAATTGATATTGACTGTACTCTGTAGCTTGCGGGGATCGATCATAACTTTACAATTAATTGCAAAATCATGCATAGACTTGGACTTGCAATAGGTAACAGTGACGATTTGTGATACAGTGACTTAAGTTGTACTAGAAATCAACTTAATTATCAAGCGATCTCGAGGTTGCTATAGTCTACAGCAGCCAACTCTTTGTGATACGGGGCCAAGAACTTCGACTTCACCTTTGGAGGTACTGTAAAAGTGTGATTTTTATAAAAGGGAATGGAAGTAGACCTACATCTATGTCATCTGTAATTAATCTTGATAATACTGCTTTTAAACGTTAGTCCGGACCGTAGTCGTAATATTTAAATTTCGTTGAAGTCTACTTTTTTAAACTCTTAACTAGTAGAAGTAGGCTCTTTTATTGCCATGATTTCTTTCCGTGGCTTACCGGGGGAAGGTCTTGGGCAGAACTTCCACTCAGAAGAAATACCAGAACGCAGCTGATACAAACGATGAGCGTCTGATTAGCCATTATGTCCGGGGCTGAACAAGAACACTACCACTTCACGAGCGAGCCGAGTCTCGACAAAGTTGAGCCGACGACGGAGAAGAACAATGTTAGATTAAATCAAAACGACACTGTCAAGCAGCAAAGTGAGATGTCTAACAGTTACACCGTCGCGTGACAGACCCTTGTTATCGAAAGACAGAACTAGAGAGATTTAAGTTTGTTGACCTTCGTAAATGTTACAGCAACATTTTACTTCCAATCGAAGAGCAGCCTCTCGTACTCTCGTGTTTATCTTTTATTTCACTGGTCGTTCCTAGTTCAGCTCGGTCTCGTGACTACAAATAAACTGAACATCACAGTCATTTTGAATAGTCTCCGCTATGGTATCGTTGAAAATAATCATTTTTCCCTCCTTTGTTTATACAGTAGGCCCAATACATACATTTATATTGCAAAATCATGATAATATATATATTTTTTTTGATAGAAGCTTGTTGATGATTTCATTGTTGGTGCTCATTTTCCATATTTTCTGGTATAAAGGAGATAATTCGAATTACTACAACTACAAATATCTTCTCACAAAGATATGCATCCTTTTATTTGCATTTGATACACACATACCTGCATGAAAAAATAATAATTCCGCTATCAAAAACAGAAAAAGAGCAATTTATGGCATTGTACTGTACACAACATATGGGCAAGCACCTCGCATGTGACGTCACAAAATTGAAAAGATCATAACTTTCTAATCCCTTGACGGATTTTCGTCAAACCTTCACAAATATATTTCTTTCATGTTTCTGCTTTTGTTGGAACTAACTATCTTCAGGGTGAAATATCCCTTTAAATGTACTTGAGTAAATGGTCATATATAAGCCCCGATCTGTATGGAAAATAGACGAAAACGCATTTTAAACCTCCTCTAAGTTTCATTATTTAAAAAGATATGCTAAAATATAAATATTTTGTGACATCTAAAAAGTCTCGAAAATTAATACAACTAATATTGTACTCATCGTAGATGCTGCATGTGTAGACGTAATAAAGTATATATGTATCAAACGTCATATTACTACCATCATATTCCACTCTCTTAATTAATCCTATAACTAGACCCACATTGTCCCTTACGTTTCCAAAATGAATAAGCCAATCAATAAAATAGACTGTAAACCCTTCCTATACCAGACAATATGTGACTCATGGGATTAATGTGGATCACTGGCTAAAGAAGCACCCGTGGCACAAAAATAGATAAAGGTGGTTATCAAATTTTTCTAAGGCTCAGCAACCTTTGCTAAATAACCTGTATAGACCTACTAAATTAACACTCAGACTTAGTATTAGGGCTTCCTTTTTGCATGTATTAAAAAAAAAACCTACTACACAATTATCTACTTCGCATGATCTGAAAAATTGTCAAAGAAGTTAATGTTTGAAGAATTGAACTGTTAATAAGGTAATTTTTATAATATCACAATTTTATTTAAGGCGAGATGGTGTTAATGAATTGAATATCACGCAATGCATATACGACGGGTAGACTCTTGCAACGCGCAATTCTTTGGAGGGGGATTTGTTTTCTCTTGAGAGCTTACATAATTATTTTTGACGAATCTTCAACAAGCTCAGCAAAATAGTAAAACTAGGCAGAAACAAATTACAAGTATCACATGGTGTGTATATGCCTCATAGAGATATCTTTTCTATATACTATGCCGATATCACAACAAATTGCATTGTTTCTGTCAAAATTATAATAGGTGAAAAGACAAAAAAGGCAAACGCATGAGCTAAATCAAAGTCGGTAAAGGTTACTCTCTCTCTCTCCTTCTCGCTCTCATATCTATCTATCCCCTCTCTCGCTTTTCCTCTCTCTCTCTCTCTCTCTCTCTCTCTCTCTCTCTCTCTCGCTTTTCCTCTCTCTCTCTCTCTCTCTCTCTCTCTCTCTCTCTCTCTCCCTTTCTCCCCCTCTCTCTCTCCCCCCATCTCTCTCCCCTCGCTCTCCCCCTCTCTCTCCCCTGTCTCTCTCTTTAGTGCCCCTATCACTATTTCTATCGCTCACTTTGATTGATCAGTTTCCGGTTTTATCAGATGTTCATAATATAATAGTGCTTAAGATTCATAAAAAATGTTAAATATTTTAACATTTGAAAAATGAAAAGTACGATATGATAACTTATCACTGAAGAACGAGTTTTCTTTTAGAATACAAAAAGACAAGCATGTTATATCAATGTGTGTTGTTTTAGCATTTTGTTGTATCAAGTTGTATCACGATACGATATTGTCAGTGCTGCCGTTTATCGATATTAATCTACATGTACATGCATTAATTGTATTTTCCATTCAAAGAGTTTAAGCAGAAAACAGAAACTACAAAATTACAAATTCACATTTCCAATTAAATCATTTTTGTTATCCTGTTATCCTGCATAATCCGTTTATTGGAAACATTCAACTTGGTGGAAAGTATAATGCATGTAACAGTAGGTGGCGCTAAGTGCAAACATAACATGTGCGTGAACCTGATCCAGTCGCGCATTGCCACAACCACGATTATTGTTTCCCATCCGTCATGTTGTATGAAATAATTGTTAAAGATTCAAATCAAATGCATACTCTTTTTGAGCTACACTCAACAATCTCTCAATCAATCATCCAATAACGCGATAGCAAACAAGCAACTCTCGAGGAAAAAATACTTTGCGTGCGTTGTTTTAGAGCTACCATTAAGATATCAGCGCGTTTGGTGTTTTGACGTATAGTTGAAATGTTCAACACGTGCCCGATAGTTGCTGGATCACATGATTCATGTGATTGCGCAAAAGTGGGCGTGGTCGATCGTATCGATGGTCCATGGATAAGCGATAAATTTAAAAAAAATGATAGAAAAAATTCTACATTTCAAATGGACAAACTAATCTGAAGGTTAAAGATGTAAATAGTCAACTTAAATATTTTTTTCATAAAAAAATGAAGAATGTAAGAAAGAGTATAACATTATGTCACTAACTGAGAATTCATGCACACACCCTTGCTTAGAGTTCAATGCAAGTATAAAAATTACTAATTCAAAGGGAACTCAACTGATATATTGTCTCTCCACATGAGAACAAACAATGTTGGGATTTATCAGTAGAATGTTCTTCTCGAGTTAAAAAGCATATCATAATATATCCTCAAAGTGATAAGTTTATAAAGGAATGCTGAGGAATACAGGTAAGAATAAACCCTTTCTTTATCCCAGATCAATTATGAATAAAGTCACCTGCTTGTTGAGATGCTGATTTATCCCTAGACTTTGTATACAAAACAAATCGCAACCTGCATGCATGGGTCGGACCCTATCTATCTCAAAGACTTTGTTTCTCTTTCACTCAACTTCAATCTCTTCTTTCAGCACAAGATGCTCTCCATCCACAGCCAGGCGCGTACGCAGGATTTTTCACAGGGGGGGGGGGGGGGGGGGGTTAACCCCCACCCCCTTGCCTACGCGCCTGTCCACAGCCTATCTGTAGTTAACTCCTATATAGACCCCATGTCTGGTGATCGTTCTTCTTAATTCTGCTCTATATAGCCCCATACACCCTCAGAAACAATCTCACTCTTAACATATTCGTGATGTATATACCATAAACTGCTATAGACTCACTGCTTTAGGCAGTATTTTTCTACCACGTTCTTTCTCTTGAATGTGCTTTAAAGCATTGTATGAAGCATTTTTATAAATTTTATGAATTACATGAGTATTATTATTTTTTTATTTGGAATCAAACATAATTTTCTCATTATTTCATGGGCCTAATCATTATTTTCATTGTTAGCATATATATAATTTTGATTTGTATTGTTTTTGCAATGAATATGAATGTCATTAATATGATGATTAATTCATTTTAATTTCATTATTCTATTTGGGGATGTTTTTTTTTTGTGTGTGTGTGGGGGGGGGGGGAGTGATTAACCTTTATAAGTGAGTCCTTGTACAGTAGGCCCATTTCCCTCTATACATGCACTGTAATTTCTCTAAAAAGTATCGCTTGTTCAATGACTCCAAATAAAATCGATCGAATTGCCAGTTTTAGCCATATCAAGATGCTAGCGGTTTTAGCAGACGTCACCCTTGCACTTAGTGGCTAGATTCGGCACGTTGCCGGACATAGCCTGCTGTGTAAATTCTCTACCTCTACAAAAAGAAACAAGACAATCTATTTGACGACAAATCACGTTGCTGAATGGAATGAAATTTATTAAAAAAAATAATAATTTATTCCTCATAATATTTCGTTCTTCAAATGCAACAATATATACATATTTACTAATTATTTAATAATATTATGTAGTGATGGAAATGATTTATTAATTAAGTCAATTACGCTTTAGACATTACAAAACATCTCCCCAAAAAGTTGCCTTTTCTTCATTTGATCGCTACTGCACTATACGCTATGCCGCATCCCTCTAGTATGCGGGTACGTGTATCCTTTGACGTGCAGCGGCTTAATTGATCCGATCGAGAGCTCGGCTACCCCACTCGTCTCCCGTACAAATTCAGCTAGCTAGCTGAGCCCACGGCTGGTAATCCAACCAGACATTGCCTAGATATCTCACCCTTGGAATCTCTTGGATATCTATCATATTCTCAGGATTAACTTTTTTTCCGAGTGCGGATTGCAAAAGCTGCTGCCCACGCTATGGCAGAGGGCCCAGCAGAAGCAGAGACGGCGAATAAGAAGGACATTCTCGCTAAAAACATGTCTTCGACAGGGACAACGAAGATGAAGTTCGGTGTTTTGATCGGGCTGATTGAGGTCGGGGAGATAGAGAATCGTGATATAGTGGATGCCGTGTTAAATCTGGTAAGTATAGACCTAACGATGCTGTGAAAGATGTTTGATAATGAAACATATCGCACATTGAAGCCTACAATACATGCCAACACTGTAAACCTCCCAGGCAGGGGATAAAACACACATATTTCAGGCCTTCACTGCTTTGACCTGGTGATGTCATGCCGTGCAATGAACACCTGTCTGATGACCTTGGACATCTAATTAGATACGTTCTGTGAAGAAAAAAACCAACAACTACATTTTCACAGGGGCTGAATTGTCCATTCCTAACGTAATTTAAGTTGTCAATTTTGTGAGTGCTCTAATGTTTAAGCCTTCACCTTAATTGGGAGGTGGTTGGAGGAATGGAGACAGCATGACCCCTGCACTATAGACTGCAGGAGCCTGTTTCTGCATTAGAATGCCAGTGACATCTCACTTAGAACTCACGCTAGTATTAATGATGCTTAACTGTTTGTCGAAGAGAATGCTAAGTCGGATATCAGTGACATCTCGTGTATCGATACCAGATCAGAATTTTCAGACAAATTGATAAATTGATTCGCCTTCACTGAAGTGATGTTAAACAAGCAAACTGCTTACCCCGCCATAGCCGATTGAATGCTTAGCTGTCTGACAAAATGCAACAGAAATGTTCTCATAGAACGCGTAATGCAAATTTATTCACTTTTCTCAGCCCTAAATTATGCAACTCAGCTTTCCATAAGTCACTATTCTTCTCAAGGATCATCCAATCGAGAACAATAGATGAGACAGGGTCCAAGCAGTTCCAGCATTAAGAGCTGTGGTTAGAGTTGTTTGTAATAGCTTCAAGAATCACCTCATTGCTAACTTTCGAATTTAGAGCTGAGGTTTGACTAGTCATCGTGTCGAGAAATGTGCCCAAGGTAGCTCAGGCAGTCAGAATATTATCAGTCATTATCGGTTAGTTACAGATTCTAGTTTTACGTAAGAGATTCCATCAAACAAATTGAACTTAAGATAAAAATATAGTTTACATTTTATGTTGCTGTTTTACATATGATCTGAATGTAGACTTATGTAGACTACATGCAGGTCCTTTTCAGAACTACATATAAGTCACATTCACCAAAATTCACTCCCGGTAACTCAAAGAAATTCTTACTTTGTGACCATTTGTTGCAGCGATCGCCATATCGCTGATCAAATTTTTTTAAGTGTTCACTATTATGGAAAATGCACATGTATGCGTAATGCTTTGTGACAGCACAACTACAAGTGTAAATTCAAGACAAAAGTGAAAACATGGTCTGAAAATCAGAAATACTGCTAGACCTAGATCTACATCAAATTCAACCAATAATACATGAAAAACATTGGCTGAAGGACTACTAACTTAACTGTGAGAAAAATATTGACAGGCTGACATTGTTGACCTGGAATTATCATTCAACGCATAGTAGTATAGTGCTGCATAATATTGAAAAAAATATATCGAGTAGAAGACATTGATTGTTAAGTCAATGTATCGAGAAGGTATGACTTGAGATATTATTGATATTCACATTTCGTTTTGAAATTGATACGGGAAGAATCAAGGGCAAGCATTTTTAAAATATAAAAACCTGAAAGCACAAAGTGCTTGATGGCAGATCCCCAAACGCAAGCTTATAGTCCAGACTGATGGCATCAGCTTGCCTCTATTATGATGGGCATATACAGATGTGCCGTAATAGAGACAGACAGCGGGTACCATACTTAACATGTCATGAGTATCGATACGTTTTAAGCACACTTTTTAGGGCCAACTCTTTGACTAAAATTTAATGTTTAGTGGTCTTCAATATTTTAATTTATAAGACAGGTTAAACATAAACAATAGGAATCCTGTATTCAAGTCACATGATTCTGCATATTAATTTGACTAATTATTCCAACTGTGCTTTTTTCTGGCAGCACTGTGTAATTTTCATGCAGCATTTATTTTTGTGTACAAACTCTATGCAAGCTAGGTAGCTCTAAGGCTGATTGATCCAGCGCGCGGTGTGCCTGTGTGCTCGCAAGCTAGCTGAGCTGCATATGCATGCACGCACTTGAGCGTGTTGTTTTTTGCATGAGTTGGTGTTTTTAATAGACATCCGTGGAAGCAGCAATTTGAATTCTTCGTACTGTAAACTCTTGAGATACACCAAAATCTGCAAGGTACCTACACTACAGCTCAAAGGAATTGGCATAGGGAAAGGGAAGAAAGGGAAAGAGCCGCAGTTTTTAAACTGCGGTATATTATGTCCAGTTCAGCATGAAACATGATGCTTTTTAGGCTAAAGCATCGGGTTTCTTGCTGATCTGGACAAAATATACTGCGTTTCAATACTGTGGGTCCTCCCCTTTCTTCCCTTTCCCTTTCCCTATGCCTATTCCTTTGAGCTGCAGTGTAAGTGTAAATAACCTTTATATTCAGACCTGTGTCTTATAAAACAAATTATGCACAGTTTTAACGTTCGTGATGTTGAGGCGGTAAATGCCCTCCTACTTTGCGCTGCACAGCCCCAATGCACTCACAACAGTGCATTATGAGGGGGTTGTGTTCACAGCCTCTGCACCCTCCCCCCCCCCCCCCCCCCGTGACACCCATGCATTGTAATAGAGGCAAGATGCCATTGGTCTACTCATAGTCATAAGTGTGTGTGTGTGTGTTGGAGGTTGTGGGGGATCAGGACAGAAAAAAAATGTACACCTTATGGACTGAAACATAGTACTCTAGCACAGCGAGAAAACAGTACATCACACAGACTCTTTATGTTTTACTGCCTGTCATTCCCAATGTACATTTCTTGCACTGCAAAGTGGTAGGTACATGTATCTTCATGTGCATTTTAAGTGTCAGTTGTCAGGTGCATGTAGCATACATACCCCTATTACAATCATGGATGAGTCATCACTTTTGCTATTCCACATACTACAGGTGTACATACATGTACATACAGTACATTTGTGACATTTTCCATGCACTTGTATCGAATTGGTCTAATCGGTCAGATGTTGAAAGACAGAGTACCGTATTTACATTTTTCATCACTGGTAATTTCTGTGAAACAGAGCTTCTTTAAAGCAGATTTACCTTTAAAGGTAAGGGGTAGAAATGGTAATTGATTACCGATCGTAATCATACAGGGAGATCTGTGCCCTGTTGCATTAAACTTCTCATTGATGGCAACTTTGCTACAGGGGTATCAATGGCAACTTCTATGGAAACCTTGAATTTGATTGGCTGTCGGGCGGTGTTACCATGGTAGTTACCATTGATGATAGAGTTACCATTAATATTAAGTTTTATGCAACAGGGCCCTGGATTTTGCTGATTTCAACAATATTATTTTGAGATATGTGATTCTTCCTGTTTTCCTGAGATCAAATGAGAAAATGACTCATCATCACAGCAGTAGGGCACAGCATTGAGTTAGGACCTGTAGTCTCTCTCATTCTTCTTTACTTTAACTTGGAACCAATACATGTTGAAGTTGTAGAACTATGTTTTTTTTAAAATATTTAATAATTGGGTTGAAGATGTCAAACAGCAAAGGTCAAAGTTTGGTCACAGCAACAGAAATGCTACAGTACATGGTTAGCTCCAGTGTACCGTGGTATGACAGAACCACAACAATGGGTGATTTCACTCATTTGCTGAAATAATTATATCAATAGACAAACTCAATAAACCACAGTGATCCCAAAGACAAAATAATGTTTTGTGTTGTTTTATTTGGCGTAAAACAAAGTCCAGGTTTAGTACACTGTTTACATTAAACCTCAGTTCAAAATATGGACCATATTGTGCAAACTTGTCAAACAAAATAATGACAATCTATGAATATTAAAAGCGCAGGTTCAAAACAACACAGGATCCAGAGGAGTGAATTGTATGAATTTTACTTAAAACTAACACTCTACACCCTAATCATAGTAGAAATTAGATATCATGTAAAGTTTTTAATTTTGCAGGGGTGTTATTTTTTATAAAAGTTTGCGAATCCCTCTTGTGTTGCGAATTTAACAACTCAAAAATATTGCAGCATAATTGTGAATGTATTCTGCGGCACTGAAATATCCACATACTATCCTCCAGATATTTACCTCACAATATTACTGTACTAATATGTTGCATGCATGCCAGCTCTGGGTTTATTCATCAGTTAAAAAATTGACATTGGGGGTCAGGGGGATCTAGACCCCACAATGCCAAAAAGAGCCCCTTTGAGTAGTGGAAGGGCCCCAGTGACAATCATGTGTCCTCAGTAATGCGTGACATGGTACTGGGCATCAGGGAAAAAATTAATTCAACATTTTCGGTGGCTACTTTTTGAGCAAATTGTCTGTTTGGCTACAATTTTACATTTTGTCTGTATGGGATTTTTTTTTTTTTTTTTTTTTTTTTTTTTGGGGGGGGCCTCTTGAAACATTTTTGGGCTCTTTATAAACATTTTCCAGGGCTCTTTTAAGCATTTTGGGGGTCAAATCGCCCCGAGCCCCCATGTATTTTTTTTTTCCTGTTGAGCATAATCTTTATAAAATGCCTGGTTTTTAATGTACAAAAACATAATTTGTTTACATGGACTATGTGAATTTATTAAAGAATTGAGGACAAATCTAGGATTTCCAAGACCAAACTGTTCAGAGTTGATAATAATGAGAAATCATCATGGAATTATTATTTGAAGTATTAATGTACTGTAGAAATATTGAGATTCCTGATTAATTGCAGTTTGTGCCACAAAATGTTTTGAAAATGTTGTTATCAACCTCATCTTCATAATCCTATTACTGTATAAGCCATGTATTTCGCGGGTTTATTTATTTTTGTGAATTTCGGGAGTCCGCACTATTCGCGAATTTAACAACACATGAAATTATGAATACGACATGCTCAATTACATACTAGTTCTAGTATCCATAATCGCGAATTTAACCACTCGTGAAATATATGGCATATACAGTATCTGATTGTTTGACAGTTATGAATATTCATACATGTATAGATTTATCCATCATTCTTTTGAGCTACCCAAAGTGCCTTATTTGTATACAGTAATGTTCAATAGTGCTTTTATTTCTGTAAATAGCATTCGATAGTCCATTTTCTCTCAAAAATTTGCATAATGAGTGGCTAGCAGTTTGTGTGGTGAGCCGCTATGGGAGCTTGTATGCACTTGTGTGACCGACATTCTAACTCATGTGTAATAGTATGTCGGTTCACAGTAATTAGAGGCAGACAGCTTGTCATAATACTGTTTATTTAAGCATTTGCGACATGAATACAATCTAAAAAAAATACAGTTTATTTTCCATCTAATGCTTGACAAATTTTCTTTTAAAAAATGTAATCTCGCATTCAAAGTGTGCAGTAAAGCTTGCAAATAATGTTTTATGATAATTTCATTGATAATCTAGCATCATTTATTCCTAATTCCTTTACTTCACCCTACATGAACACAATCTCTAATTTCATTACAATGGTACATGTACATTACTTTACAATTCGTATTGCAATTTTGATTAAAGAACATACTTCATTAGCCCAATTTATAGAGACTGCTCATAAGATCATAGTTAAAACTATTGGCACAAGGTAATCTGATCTCAAACCAATGCTATCATCATTATCCTGCAGACCAGGTGATAATAGCACTATGATGTTAACATACAGAGCGGTATATATTTATTTTATTTACTGAACAAAATAATGATAAACAAATAAGAAATTTCAAGCTCACAAACCATTGAAAATGAAAATTAATGAATAGCGCATGTTTTTGTGTTGCTTTTATATTAGTATTGTGCATTGCTCATTGCATTGTACCAGGCCCATGTTAATTGATCATTGTTTTTGCACTGCAGAAGGCATACAAATAAAGTGCATTGTGACATCATGTAAGACAGTGCACCACAAACTGCTGTTTGCCTCTCCTTTCCATGAACCAGCACAGCAATACGCCAAAGTCTATGGGTTTTTCAAAATTGGTCATGGAAATTATTTAGCGTATTTATCGGGACTCGAGAAAAAGTTGGTCGTCACCTATAAAATGCAAATTTATGCAAGAAAATTACTGTTGACCACAATATTTATGCAAATAAGGTACTTTTGCTATGATGGTTAAATCTATGTAATGACTGTCAACCAATTGAGGTGACAGGATAAAAGAGATGAAAGGTGTTTGTAGACTGGGCCATACCATGGGGTTGGGGCAAAGTTTTCATGCAAAGTTTTGAGCTGTCAATGAATAACTGCTCTCTTTTTTCAGTAATAGACATTGAAATTGGAAATCGTCTATGGATTTGAAGCAATAGGCATACAAAAATCTACCACTGTTACATGGACAAGAAATGGTCATAAGTCAAATTGCAATATGCCATGGTCTTTAAGAAATAATACTGGATGGGATTTTTTTGCTCATGCCATTATTGGACTATATTTGCCCGGTCAAAAAAAGATATGGATTTGGAGTTGTCGTATGTCCCCAAAATTGCTCCAACCCCGTGAAATCACTCGACTACGTCTGTTCAATATACACTACAGCTCAAAATTATTGGCATGGGTAAAGGGAAAGGGAAGAAAGGGAAGGAGCCGCAGTTTTGAACCGTGGTATATTTTGTCCAGTTCAGCATGAAACATGATGCTTTTTAGGCTAAGGCATCGTGTTTTATGCTGAACTGGACAACATATACCATGGTTCAAAACTGCGGCTCCTTCCTTTTCCCTTTACACGTGCCAATCCCTTTGAGCTGCAGTGTACATATGTATCATTTGAACCCATATGATGTTTTTGCACTGTTATGGTCTCCAGTTTCTAGGCTACAGGAATTGCTAGATTTGGGCTGCCTGAAACCTACTCACAATCTAGCATTTAAGTCCGCTCAAAGTCAGATTCCAGCACTATTATTGGGATTGAGGCTCACAGTATATTCTTCCATTTTTGTGCTTTTTTACATTTGTTTTAACCTACAAAAAGGCTACTTTGTCTTTAAAGGAGCAATGTTCATGTCCATCATCATCCGTCTTCTGAAGATAGTGAACATGCACAGATAATGCACAATATTCCAAAGCCTTGAATTGATTTAATGAAGGCAGTGATGACCTTTCAAAAACTGTGATGCTTTTCTATAGAGTTCTGGAATGAACATCCTAGCAGTTACAATGTGGGCCTCTTTATGGAGATATTTACAATGAAGCTGCTTTTTAACATGCTTACCAATTCGGGGCCAGTTCCCTGCAAACCCATCATGTACATGGATGCAAACATTGTTTTTCCATAGATGCACAATGCTTACTGGATCCATATTTTGCCGAAACGTGTTCTTGGAGTTGATTGTAATACATTATACTGTAGATTGCCCTTGCGCGCTTGCGCATGTGTGTGTGTCTTTGTATGTTGTATACATGTACAGTATAACTATACACGTACATGTGTGTTTGAGTGTGTACATTATTTTAATATTGGAGATTGCGATTGTGCTTGTTCACGTGTGTGTAGTGTGTTTGTATAGTACTGTATATGCCATATATTTTGTGTGTTTTTTTTCTAGAATTTCACGAATCTGGACTATTTGCGAATTTAACAACATGCAAAATTATGAATACAACGTGCTTGAGCACATGTACTTCTAGCACTAGTACTCCACGATCACGAATTTAACCACTTGCGAAATTGTTGTGAAGTCCTGATTCTCGAAAAATTAGACTTGTGAAATATATGGCATATACAATACTTTGCTTATTATTGGGAGGGGTTAGTAATGATTCTCAGTACATACATCAACTGTATATTGATATTATAAGTTGTTTTGATCGAAGGCATTGCTTCTCTTGGGTCAAAAGTTCAAAACTATGTCTTTGACCTTCTGAAATTTCACTACTAATGGATTTTTTTTCGTAAAGTCCTTATCATTGAGCCATGTGCTTTGCATAATGTAAATAACTGTCAAGAGTCTTAATGAAATTTGGTTGTGCAGTATTTAAATGGGGCAAAACATGTATGAAATAAAATGAAGATTGTGCTTCAAATCTCTTCATTTGATCTTTTATGAAATGTATTGTGGATAGACCTTTTGTTTTAGAGAGTGCATCTGGCTACATCATTATTACAAACTCACAATTTCTTTTTCTTCAAAGTACATGTACTGAGTGAAATGTACGTCTTTTTTTTTTACACAGTATGTGCAGTTCTGCGGCATCTGTTTTTGTTGATGGTTTTGATCTGTTACGTCATCTATTTTTTTAGATTCTTCCATCTTAAACCAGAAATAGTTCATTATGTATTTTATAATGTACTTTGAACACATGCATGTATGCAACACAGAATCAACATGTACAGTACGACATGTGCATACATGTACCCTGTACATGTGAAGAGAAAAAAAATGTTATTTGCGGGGGATATTTTTCAAGTCTGATGTCATGAAAATCGTATCCTGATCAATGCTTTTGCAATATTTATAAGCTATGAGCAGGGTTGTTGTCTGCATTGTAAGGCATATACCTGTACATTGTATGGGCATGCTTAGATCAGTAAGGCTGTGTAAATACTACTGAGCTGAGTCATCACAATTAGCCAACAGTTAACAAACAAACAATAAAACCACTTTTAAAGTATTTCACTGTTCCTGTTAACCGCATCTTCCATTTTGACAATAAATGTTCCTTGCCACACATACAATTATGACTTCTATTTTTCATCATCAAGACCCCATAAATATATTTTACATTTTACATGAAGTATTTCATAGTTTGTTTTTTTTTCAATTTAAAAACAAATGTTCCTTCCTACACTTTAACTTTGAGGATATTTATCAATCTACACTAATCACCAAGATCGGTTACAGTGTAGGTATTTACTTGTTAATCTATAGGAAATTCCATATATAGATTAATGAATAATTGCAATCGTTTGCATACTATTCTCTTACATTGTAGCAATCATCATCAATCATTATTGATGCAAACAAAACTGCAGTGTGAAAATTTGCTTGACATACATTGTACAATGATACTGTACACATGCTGGGTATACAGTATCTAGATTAAAATGTCAAATTGATGTGCTTCGTAGACATTATAGTATAGTACGGGATGTACAAGTACATATTTAAAATATACACATTTTTAATTTATAATACAAATCTACATGTACATTTACCTGTACATGTACAGTGCACATTGTAGTTCTAGAAACTAAGTACTCTAGTATGTCAGCTCCACTTTCTATTAATTCTTAGCGAGTGTCCATTTCAGGTTGACGCTGAGATCGGGTTACCATTTACAGTAGTTTCCATTATTTCAAGTAGTACACATCCATCCATCCATCCATCCATCCATCATCATCATCATCCTCCCCCTCCCCCTCCCCCTCTATAGTTACTAGCACAGGTAGCTGTAATGGCGGGAGTCTGTGAAGATAATTGCATTTCAAACGTACTGAAAGGGTTGCGTATTGAATTCTATTGATCGGCTGCTTTCAAGTTTATACACTATAGTATCCAGTTCTGCGTGATGCGAGCTCTCTATGGATGGAGGATGGAGTATCCGCTATCTATGGCATGGCTCTGTGTGTGTACCGAGTTGGCAGTGTGGAGACTGCATTGACGTAGTGTCCTGTGAAACGGACCAGTCTGAGCACGTGTTGACTTGTGACGAGTCATAAGTGCATTCAGTGGTCGAGACAGGTGCATGTGCATTGTATATAAATATTTACATACAGGTTATCTGATTTTTTGGCAAATTGATGGCTAGGGGTTTCATTAGACATGGCCATTGATTTTTTGTTGTTGTAAAATAGTGGCAATAGAGTACTGAAGTGGTGTCGTCATACCCATTGTTACACCGGCTTCTAGTTCTGAACAACATCGCTTAGGTGAGAGTTTCACTGGTCAGACATTGTCTAGTGGGCTAGTGTCAGGCACTCCTAATGAGAGTCCCTGTTATGATCACTGATGTTTGCTCTACCCAAATGAACATGTAGTTTAGAACGAGTTGCCCATATGACGACACACTTCAGTGCTCTACATACATGACAGACGCTGAGACATGACGAAGCAGTTGTGAATATTCAGTAGAAAACATGAAATCACACACACACAAAAATACAATTTATACACATGTTATAATGTAGACATGTAGTGAATAGCTATTGGTATGAATATTTTGATCCCTAGCCGTGTGACCTTATGATGTACTGTACATGTATGTAACTTGTTGACTCCAGACACCATTGAGGCATGTATTGAGCAGTACAATTTATGTACAGTACATACTGGGTACAGAATGATTTACACTTGTCATCATAATCAATTACTGCATCATATACATGTACAGTTGCCATTATAAAACATTCCCTTTTGTACATTTTGTACTTTAACATTTTATATTACATGTGCAGTGTACCTGTATGGTATGCATTTGAAGTCTTATACCTCCGTCTCATTAGAAATGATCATGAATTGCAGGACAGTGCAAACCAAAAAACACGGGGCTGAGGGCATCTGTGCGCGGGCTGTAACTTCATGTACCTAGTACAGTACATGTACATGTAATTTGCTTCCGTGTCGAGAAACATGATTTATAGAGAAAGTACTTGTTGCAACTGGTTTGGTATTTACTGGCCATGCAAGAGGTCCTCAGATTTCCCTCGACTACATTCCTGACTTACAAGCTCATGCAATCCCCGCTTCTCCCCTCCACCCCTTCACTGCCCCCTTTCACCCCCCCCCCCCCAATACTAAATGCATTTTTGCCCCTGTAACTACATGTACACTGTACATGTCTATAGCCTCTGTTTAGTGAAACATAATTTATAGGGGCAAGTACTTGTTGCAACCTGTTTGATTTTTGCAAGAGCTCCTCAGACCTCCCTCCATTTCATTTTATGAGTCTACAAGCTGAGGCAATCCCCCTTCCCCCTCCCCCACCCCCACGGGACTGCCTCTCTACTCCCCAAGCACCAGCCCTAATGAGGGAGTGTTGACTGTATGGGCATCTCATTAACCAAGAAGATTAACGGGCGCTCTGCATCAAGGCAGCGTCTGCGCTGTTCCGCATCTCGCATGATGGAGTGCTTCTTAATGCCCGTGCAAATTAAATTAGTGACAGTTTAAAGACGTTTGTCACAAGCCACTGACTGTTGATGAATGTCTATTCTAGTTGCGTTGTTGTTTGAAGTGCTGTTCACATGTACTCTTGCACAGATGCATACGGGTACTACATGCACATGTGTATGCCATGATTCAGATGATACCAGTTTTTACAAAAATAGTACATCATAAATACAGATGTTACATGTATGTATTAAATCAAGCTTCTGACTTTAAAGATAATGGACATGTTCCCTCGCTACCAGTGTTTTTGTTGTAATAACAGTACATTATTCCTGTGCTGAGTATATCACTCATCTGTAGTGTACATTTGAAAATGTTAGAACGCTGAAAATCATGTTAAAGGGTTCCGTATATATATAAGTCACATTTTGATCACAGCTGCAGCAATGCTTGAGCCGGCATCAATGTCCACTAGACCAGTACACGATGAATATGCCCAGATTAAACTTTGCTCAAACATACATGTAGATCCTACTGAAAACATATGAAAGGTCAAAGGTCAGAAGTCATCTGTAGACTGAAACTGTATTTAAGACACAGTCGTTCCAGTTGCTGATTGGAATTATTTTTTTTTTTATTAAAAGGAGACTAGAGGAGAGAGTCAGTGCTTTCATATGAAACAAAAATAACTTCTTTGCAAGTTTAAGGTTCAAAGCTCTACAACAAATTTCCATGGAGCTGCAGAAACCAAAGGGGTGTGGCTAATTTGTGCCCTAGATAAGGGATTGGTAGTTTATTCCTAGCCTGTTGTCTACTGTCTGTACCACAGATTACGCAGAAGTTTCGCCGCTCAGTATCTGAGGGGAATAAACTAGCCGGCAAATATGCTGGCTCAATGAAGAATGGGTTAATTAATGCATTTTTTTTCTTTTTGCTTGGTCTTTCCCGCAGCTTGTTGGAGGGGACTTTGACTTGGAATCCAGCTTCATCATCCAGGAGCCAGAGAACATTGGTCACCTGGTGGACATGATGCCGCACTGCTCCGTGACTCTCCAGGTGAGTCTGAACCAGCAAGACTAGACCATGATTATACTGTACCTTTCACTCTCTCAGTCCTATAGTGTATCATATGTATGGTGTAGTCAATCAATTGGCCTTTAATAGGCTTTCCTTACTCCTGGCCTTAGTGATGAAAGTCTGCCGAGACACAAACAACTGTTGATGCATGCAGCTGTGTCCATGAAACTCACAATCAGAGAGAGTGGGAGAGAGAGAGAGAGAGAGAGAGAGAGAGAGACAGACAGACAGACAGACAGACAAAGAAAGACAGAGACAGAGAGACAGACAAACAGACAGAGAGAGAGAGAGACAGAGACAGACAAACAAACAAACAGAGACATACACAGACAGAGAGAGAGAGAGAGCAAGAGACAATACTAACACAAACCTGATCAAAAGAAAGAAATTATGTAACATCAAATATAAAGCATGATATTTTGATCTTTGGTGAGAAGTGGAAGCTAAAGTGAATTTGAAATAAAAAATATAACAGATTATGTACTTGTGTATGTGTACATATCCATGGGTGAGTATGTGCTAAAACCTGCCTGTTTGACGCTTTTAGGAAAGTTGGACAGTACCCAAGAGATTAAGATAGAAATGATGATAGGAAAGGTCAAGGTGGTACATTACACGCCTTTTTCATAATTTATTCACAACTCTCATTCACCTGTACATTCATTTTTAGGGGGTGGGGTACACTGTGAATCTATTAGTTGTTGCTAGTCAGACAAACCTTAGACAAGCTATGGAGCTACCAATCATACTGTGTAAGGGACATGCATAACATTTGCATACATCACGTACATGAACATAGAGGAAATGGTCTATTGTAGAAGGATACAATGCTTTATCTACAGTAGATGTGGACTAATGATGGTTTTGTTTAACATGTATAGAATACTGTTGCAATATATCACTTTGTCCTTGATGGCACCATATATTATGCAGTGCTCATTGTACAGTGCTTCATCTCGTGAAAAATGCATTTTGACATTTAAAAAATCCAAAAGAATGTGAAAAGGTAGAATGAGAGAGAGAGAAAAAAAAAACCCACACAAAGATGCATGCACATAATGAGAGATGAAAAGTTGCCTTAGGTACCTGTATGCATCAGAAGGATACTGAATTGGTAAAAATGAATAGAATTCCAGTTTCTTGTTATGTATATTATGTACATGTGCATGCACATGCAGTTTATTGATAAACAAAACCTATTTTTTTCTCCTCCTGCTCCAAAAAAGATTTATAATTTCTGAATATTTCCGAACATATTTTTGGTCTACACAAGTACCGCATCTCTGTGTTTTATAGTACATTGTACATGTACGCAATGCACACAAAGTAGATATAAGGATGGCATGTACATGTATGTAAATGAAATGAGGAGTATGCAAAATGGCTTCAAAGACACATTCTCACAAAAAATGTTGGTCTACCCTGAGTGGTCTTTATATTGCAAGTTTTACTGTGCTACAAAAACCACTTCTCACAGAGCACGATTTTTTGTCTAGACAAGTATTACTGGGTTAGTACGATGTACTGTACATGTACACAATGCACACAAAGTAGATGTAAGGATGGCAAATATCGTGCGTAAATGAATTGGGGAGTATGCAAAGTGGCTAGAGTAGGGTAGAGATGCTAACTGATTATGTTTGCCTGGGGTGAGTGAGTGAGTGAGTGGGGATACTGTTGAGCTACTCCCTGCTGTATAACATGCACATTGGTACCCTCTCATGCAACAGTTCTCTGATTTGACCTTTACCGGCACTTTTCAGGGTCAGGATTTGATGAATCCGAAAATTGATGGATGATGAAGGCGCAGACGGACCCTCCCTCTGCGCGGAAAATGAAGAAAAATGGATCCCATGAAAACAGCCAGTGTGCTGAATTGAATCCCTTTGGCGGCTTTATTGATTTGAGAAGTCCTCTCTGGTAGTGACTGTGATGTTGATGGGGGAAATGCAGTCCTACATGTATATATTGAATTGATCAAAAAAAGGTTTAGTTTTGTTGGATTTATTTGTTATGTAATGAAATGGATGGATTCTGACACTTTATATTATATGACTTCTACTGCTCATAAAGAAGAAAAACATTTTTTCTGAGCTTTTCATGGAGCACCAACTTACTTGTACTACATGTACATGAAATTGTATTTGAAGGGTATTTGAGATACATGTAGTTCTTACTATCTCTGCAGGAAAGCATTAATACCAATTAAGTGCTTCATGTCTTTGGAAATGATTCTTCTAAAATTCCAACCACAATTTTGCCCCTGCCCCTCAAAAGAAGAAAAATGATATTCACATGAGAAATCCAAGTTATAGTGATGTCATCTCTCAGAGAGTTGAATGTTCTTGATTTGTTATCTCTATCATCTTTATCGTGGTGCTATGACCCAGATCACGATCTCACACCTTTCACCAATCACGTGTCACACTACTAGCGTGTGATCCTACACTCGACGACTCCTTGATATTAGCCGGCCCTACGCTTACCGGCCGCTTGATGTGTAAAAAACCTGTGCATATGTAATAACAAGACCTGAGGCTGTATACAGCGTACTTGGAGAATCAGCCATTATGCGTGGGTTCAACGCTGTTCATCGCTGTCAGGAATCAGTGGTATTATTACGGCACACCCTCCACCAACAAAACATCATTAGTTTGTCCTTTTCAGGAAGCTGACCTGTAGCGAAAGCTTCGATACATATGTGTAGTCTAGATGTTCTTGTAGAGTGAAAGTTGTTTTCCAAAATATTTGAAGTACTTTTGTTTCAACAGCTACCAGTGTATATGATTTCATATGTATGTAAAATAGCAATTTGATTAAAGACTAGGCTAGAGGATTAGTTAGATTGCGGTGATTTCTTCCTGTACAGTATTTGAAGTCATCTACATTTACATAGGATTATAAGAACTCAGTTAACTCATTAACTAATCATGGTTTGAATGATAAACACCTTGTTCACACTTAATTTGATTGGATCTAGATATTGCCATGTCATATGAGACAGTCCTATTTCACATTGTTTCTTTTGTGCATCTCAGTTAACACAACTTGTAGTACATACATTCATAGGAGGAGAGACGTGTCAATGAACATTGCTGTATTACCTGTAAGACTTTATAGCGTCAAGGAAGAAATAAGATATGGTTTGCAAGGGGCTTATTTTCAAGCTTGATGTAACTGAATCAAACGACCAGAAATATGATTTCCATTACCCCAGAGCTACAAATATCAACATTCTTACCAAGGTTTTTTTTTTTATTGGAGGGGGTGCTCTTTTTATTTTTTTTTCAAAGCTTTGCAGGGGCTAACTCACTTCAATCCCTATTGCACATGTAATAGTATTGATTGTACAGTGTACACGTAAGTTACCAGAAATATATCTATAGAAGATCTTACAATGTACAATGTAATTGAACTGAAATTGAGTCTCCTTGTGAAGACTATACCGCTGCGCCTCCTTACTTCCTCTTCAAACTGGAGTCTGGAGACGGGAGACTCGGGTCACAGGAAGCAGGCGCTTTCAATCATGGATGCAGGCATGGCGGAGCAGGCCAAGCGACTGGTTCCCATGGTTACGTGCAAGGATCATCGCTCTTGATTGACAGAAGCTCTCATTATTTTTTCTTTCTCTGCCCTGTGATTATAGTGCGATATTTCTTGAACCATAAAATTGTAGTGTACACAAATTTATTATCCGGCAGTGTGCATTCAATTGTAATGATGTTCTTGGTTGGAGAGAGCATTCAAATGCCATACAACATTCTTGTGCAATGTACACACTCATACTTCCTGATAGAGTGCATTAATGTTTTCTACACAATTTTTATACTCTCTCAGATCTGAAAAAGTGCAATCATAATCAAATGATCACATTTGTACATGTGCTTGAAGCTTCATCTTTTTCAACCTTTTTTTAAAGGCATAAACAAACTTTTTTTTCTTAAAGGAAAGTGTTGGCATAACATAAATTCCTTCAAACTGATGGCAGAGAAAACAAATAAAAATGGTTTATGGGGGCTTCTTGCCAAGCCAGATGTCCTGAAGCAAATACACTGAAAGTTCTATGTTTTGCAATATACTGGAGATGATAAATTTTCTCCTTCACGGAGGGTATTTTGATATTTTGAGGGGATTTTCCCTGGCGTGGGAGCAATTGTCCTTGGGGAAAATTAATCTGCAGGATTTTTTTTTTTATAGCTTTCATGTTTGTAATCCATTATATCCTTATTACGAAAATATTTTTTTTTCACAGCGACTCTTTTTGGTATAGAAAGGGCTACATGTAGTTTGCCCTGATCCAATTCTCTGCAAGGGGCAGGTTACATTTTATGTAAAAATATATATTTTGTGAGCTGTGAGTTATTTGTCTCTTTGCAGTGAGCACAGTATTTATGTGCCCCCAAAATACATTTCTGCAAGAAGTAGAACAGTTGTAACTGTGATACAGACAAAAGAAAATTGAACAGAATAGAATTGAGGCTACCTCTGCACACATGTGTACATATGTTCCATCCATCGATGGAATATCCAGTCCACAAGCTATGATTGCAATGTGCTGTACTATACAAGCAGCACTTACTGTCAGTACTTACATGCTGTGCAGTTCGACAAAATGTATGTGTACGTTGGGAAAGCATCCTGGTTTTGTTTGCGGTAGCAGCCTAATGGAATGTCGGTGCTAAGTCAAATATTGTACCACGCATTACCCCTACTTTTCATTCCTGATATTAAAGCAGTGGTTGTGTTCGTCTGAGTTCCCAATTCAGAATCTGCATTTTGGATATAAACCTACCATATTATATAAATAGTGTGCAATATATTGTACAATATACTGAATTATATGTACCATAAAATATAAAATTATGCAGAGTGCAGGTTTATTTCACCAAGGCTGAAGGCTGAGATGAAATAGACCTGCACGAGGGATAATTTTATATTTGGAGTTCGTATAGTCCAGTAATGTTGTATGATAGAAAGTTCACTATTTATTATATTAAATAGATCCCTTGATCTAGTCCCCCTTCATGATTTTTACCATAGCCAGGTTGCAGATTTTATTTGTAAAGAGCAGTGTCTTTGTTTGCGTGCCGTTTGCAACGCGAATACAATGACCAATTAATGTGCGCGCGGTGCAAATACGCAATGAGCCGTACAAGTACTCAGTGTAATTTTCCCCATTCATTTAACACGGGTTTTACCCTCCAAAAATCAAAAGTTGAATTGAAAAAATGTACACTCTAACTTTTTGAAGGGATGTCACGTGGTACCAATCTAGCCAATCACAGCTTGTATCTTACTACCACTATTTACTATTAATATTCATGGTTGTAGCAGCCTTTTGCAGACTAGACATTGCTAGACAGGGTTACAATTTCCATCGGGTTGGATGGTATAGCAGAATGTTAAACCCATCAAGACGAGAACTATGGATCCTAATGGTTACTAAATTAGAAAAGTAAGTTCCCACTAATCTACGTAAAATTATCCACTAAAAACGAAGTCAACAATAGACCATTTTCGTAATGTATTCACAACTTTCCCCCTAACTGCGTAGTAACGCATTATTGCATTCACCTGTATCTTGTCATTCAGATTCAATGGATGAAATGCACTTTGAATCTATTAGTTGTTGCTACTCGGACAAACCTCGGACAAGCTTTGGGGTTCCCATTTGTAACGTATTGTTTGAATGGCGTGAATAAAATTTGCAAACATAACAAAAAAGGTCTATTCGAAATTATTGTTGACTTCCGTACAATCTAAGTTTTTTTATGGCATTTGACTCCTCTGACGTCACTTGGAGGTGTGCGTTTTTTCACATTTTTCTTAAAATGAGACTTTATTGAGGCAAACAAATGTGAAATTCGTTTTGAGTGGATAATTTGACATAGAATAGTGGGAACTAATTTTTCTAATTTAGTAACCTGAAATGATTCATCATGTAGCAGTGAAAACGAAATTCATTTAAAATAAACATGCAGATTTAATCCTGTGCTATCATTCTATTAAAAATCAAGCTTCTTAGTGTAATGTACTTGTAGGTTAGATAGAAAGTACATGTACATGTACGTGTAGTAAAACACATTTCTGTCATATTCAAGAGGAGTTCATGTTTGAATGAAATTGCTTTCATCAAAGTGGTTTGACATGGATACACAGCACATATGAATAAGAGATGAATAGAAACAAACAATGCTGGCTTATAGTACACATACAGCATGTTTTCAAAACAGTGATGTGCCCCATTGTGTATGTGTATTGCTGTATTCATTTGTGAGTATCGTTACTAGGCAACAAGAGCGTCTTCCTCACACTCAGCTTGCGCCATATCTCCTCTCTTTTGTATACTCCACATCACTGAGTGTCGGGGTGGGATTGAGCAAGGTACTGCATTTGAACTTGAAGCAAATTTCATTGCCATCAAAATATCATCACGAGGGAAATGAAGGATGCGATTTTGTAACGATGTGCGTGTATGCTCATTTCTCAATTTCATATGTACACACAGGTAATATCTTGAGCGTTAGTACAGCATACATGTAGATGTAGTTGCAGACACAAACCCTTCTGTGCCAGAATCAGTGGGTCTGAATGCAGAGACTAGATTGTATTCATGTATCTATGTGACATAATTGACAAGTTAAAGACTGAGTAGTCCTTCTGCAGGTCAAAAGTATATATGTGTAGTAAACATGGAAGATGAAAGAATGAGAACTTTACTCCTGATAATAAAACTGGAAACTGAGTTTGAGCTGAATTATATTGATTGCTATTTGGGAATATCTTGATTAGTATTCAACTTTTAAAATACTAGTCAATGTAAAAGTGAAAAATAAAATGCATTTTGTTGTTCCAAATTTAAAAGTAAGTAAGTTTTTGAGTCACTGAATAATGTTTTCACAGAATGTGGACAGATAGCTTTCTCGTGTAATGTTGTACTTCAAATATATTATAGTCTAAATTTGACATTGTGCTACATGAAGATCGGTACTGAGATCTTACGGCACACTGTGCTTACATGTACATTGTATTCTCTGTCCCTTTTATTCAAGAGACAACATCCTTGGAAGGAAGAAGTTCAAAGTTGAGCCATGTGCGGATTGAACTGGTGCTTGACTAATGCAAAACAGCATGCCCTATTTCCATGCACTCGCCATGCACTCCGCATTTCCAATCACAGCCCGCCCCTCCTTATGTCGGCACGGCCACCGAAAAGAGGGAAGAGGCGAAGAGCAAGGAAAAAGGAGAGTGGAAGAAAATTGGGTGAAATGAAATTGGACAGGTTAGGAAAGAGAGAGAGACAGAGGGTTTCTCGTTTTGAGTTTTTACCCCAAGAAAATAAACGTTGCCCTGATGTGGACGCTAATTTGGATGAGATATTTGACAAATGCATGGTCCAATTGCCTCGACGGCTCAAACAATCAGATGGAATTGGAGCAAAGTCCCATCTCAGGTGAAAATAGCGCATTTCTACGAAATCTTGTTGCTACATGTACATGTCTACGTTTGTTCAATGAATTTAAGTAGCACATGGATGGAGATTGATTGTACACTATTGATTTGAAGTCAGACACATCTTGTTTAAACTGAAGTGGCGATTATGCATACCAGAAGGTGTTAACCTGCTCAGTCCCATTGGCAAGGAACTGAGTTATTATTGAAATGAGGCTGTCAGTGTTTGGTATGGAAAGGGTTAACCTACTCATTCCCATAGACAAGGAATTGCCAATAGCAGCTTTTTTGGAAATCTTGAATTGATTGGCTGTTGAATGATGTTACCATAGACGTTACCATTGATGGAAGAATGGATGTTTTAGGATGCAAAGGGGCCCTGATGTCATTTAACAAATGCACCCAACCATGTTGAACATTATACCTATAAAATATCATCAAGGAATCACAGAGGCAAATCTTTGCATTTAGAGGGCTGAATCACCCTCAGCCGCATGTATTTTATTTCTCCTGCAGTGTATGGCAATGCATGGAGCAGTTTCAATTTTAAATAATCACAAATCGTATCTTGCGTATCTAGATTTTGAAAAAAAAAAACTTCAGCAGTTTTGAAGGTTGATAGCAAAATAGAATTGGAATATGCACCTCTCTACACCCACATGTTTATCTAAACCTTCTCAGTACCTGGCCTTGAAACCATCATTGAAACACTACACATCTCTTATGTCCATAGCAATGAGTGGGTTAACCCTCTCAGTACCAGACCTTGAAACCATCATTGAAATACTACACATCTCTTATGTCCATAACAATGAGCGGGTTAACCCTCTCATTGCCAGGCCTTGAAAGCACCACTGACTTACCACACATCTCCATGCCAGTAACAAGAACCTGGCCTTAAAAGCACCATTGACTTACCATACATCTCCATGTCAGTAACAAGTACCGGGCCTTGAAAGCACCATTGACTTACCATACATCTCCATGTCAGTAACAAGTACCGGGTCTTGAAAGCACCATTGACTTACCATACATCTCCATGTCAGTAACAAGTACCGGGCCTTGAAAGCACCATTGACTTACCATACATCTCCATGTCAGTAACAAGTACCAGGCCTTGAAAGCACCATTGACTTACCATACATCTCCATGTCAGTAACAAGTACCGGGCCTTGAAAGCACCATTGACTTACCACACATCTCCATGCCAGTAACAAGTACCGGGCCTTAAAACACCATTGACTTATCACACATTGCAATGCCAATAGTTGAGACAGGGTTGAATAAGACAGGATCTATTGAGGTATTTTCCTGACCTCATGCATTGTAAATATATTCTCACGATTTGCATCAAAATGTCATAACTCACTGGGTTAAGTCTCATTTTAAAGCCTGCCCAAATCCTGGATCATACAAACTGGAAAAATAAACCTTTTTCTTGTAAAATGATGCATGAGGAAGAAAACAAACCAAATGTTTCTGGTAGACTAAAAGTTAAAAAATTTCCTGGGTACTTCAGCACATTTGTCCCTGCAATGCTAAAAAGTTCCATGAGCCCCTCCTAGGATGTTAAATGCTGCACATGCATGAAGTTCAAGTTTTCATTTTATGACATCAGGCTTGAAAATGACCCCCCATTCATATTATGTAAGGTCTCCATCCCAGTGAATGCATAATTTGTTTTCTGGCCCTGCCAGGTTCTTATAAGTTTCCCGTCTTCATTCTATTATTTATACTTTAAGACACTGTGTCCCATCTTAACAATCTGTGATCAGAGTTAGATGTGTAACTACTAGAACCATTATGAATATTGATCTACATGTATGCATTATTTAATGATCTTTTCGCAGTGGGAAATAGTAATTAAAACATGATGTCTTGAAAAACACAACTATGTAACATGCTGTAGATGTTACTCTTGCTGTCAAAGTACCAAGGAATTTGTCCAGTGTTAAATGTACACATGTGTGCAATGGTATATTACTATCAAAGAACAGTCATGCACTCGTATGCATAGTGGACTAGTTGATGAGATTTATGTAAATATTTGTTGCAAAATGGAATCATTTGCTGAAAGAGACATACATGTAAATACATGTTGAGCAAGAGCCAAATCAGAGGTGTTGAGCTTTGATGCATATTACATGGAAGTCCATATTCTAAATGTTCACTTCATGGACAGGTCAACGTGTATCCCACATAGTCAATATACATGTAATAGACCCTTCCTTGATGGGTGGCACAGAAACAACACTTGAAAACATCCATGTAATTTAGATATGGGTTAAACATATCAACACGTGTGGATGTAGATGTACATTTATATGCAAACTGTAGAGTACATGTACTGTAGCTAGACGTTCAAAAGTTGTTATCACTAGAAGGTAATGTTTGTACATATGTACCACTGTACCTGTTTGATGGCTTCCCTGTTGCCTATTATACATGTGCTGTATGTGTAGTTACCCACATACATGTGCATCTGTTTGTGTATGGTATTTACGATTAGTTTGTATGCAAGGCGGCATCGATAAATTTGATATGACAGCACAAAATTCATCATGTAAATAAACACAAATTTAATTTCATTATATCTACATGGAGAGAACATTGAGTTTGGAGAGAAAGACCTTGAGATGTGTAATTCAGTATAATATCTCACTAAAGCACGAACACAATTGCTTTTTAACATACTGAAGACGCTCCTTGGTGTTTGATTTCAGTTGATCATGCCATTAGCCCATCGCCTCTCATTCAACATTCATACGCCCCTTGGCACTGTTTACATTATCCCTCAAACACCATCATTGCGGTGAGAATAGGCAGAAATGGGGAGATGTGCCGAGGAGGAGGAGGAGGGAGGGAGAGGGAGAGGGAGGGAGATGGAGAGGAAGAGGAGAGAAAGGGAGAGGGAGAGAGAGGAAGAGAGAGGGAGAGAGGGGGAGAGAGAGAGAGAGGGAGAGAGAGGGAGAGGGAGAGAGAGGGAGAGAGTGGGAGAGAGTGGGAGAGAGAGGGAGAGAGTGGGAGAGAGAGGGAGAGAGTGGGAGAGAGAGGGAGAGAGTGGGAGAGAGAGGGAGAGAGAGGGAGATTGAGAGGAGGAAAGAGGGGTTTGAGAGGGAGAGGGGAAGTTGGAGAGGAAGAGGAGGAGGAGGAGAAGGATGAGGAGGAGGAGGAGGAGGAGGAGAAGGAGGAGGAGGAGGAGGGGGAGGAGGAGAAAGAGAGAGAGAGAGAGAGAGAGAGAGAGAGAGAGAGAGAGAGAGAAAGAGAGAGAGAGAGAGGGGGGGGGGTATGGAGAGGAGGAGGAGGAGAGGGGGAGATGGAGAGGAGGAGATATGAGTGTGAAGGGGAAGGAAGGTGAAAAAGAGGAGGGAGGGTGACGAGAGAATAGGGAGAGGGTTGTGGAGTGAGAAGGTAAGGAGGGAACTGGAGGTTGGAGGAGAGAGGGGAGAGGGAAGGAGATGGGGTAGGAGAGTAGTAGGAAGATGGGAGGGGGAGGGAGGGAGGGAGGGGGAGGGAGGGGGAGGGAGGGAGGGAGGGAGGGAGGGGGACAGATGGGTGGGGGGAAGGAGACTGGCATTGTTGACATGTTGCCCCATAATTTGTGGTCAAATTTAAACCGAGCGGTCTCAAGAAAAGACTTGGAGAAAAAAGAACTTGGAGAGGGTGGTGATAGTAATGTGAGTGGCAAGGAAGGGGGTGGGGGGTGCTGGTGAACACTCTAAGAAAGAGGGCACCAATAAGAAAGAGCAGATAAAGGAGGGGAGACAAATTTTGAATATTTTCTGTGTACCAGTATGGTGGTCTGTGCCTCTGTGTGCACATCTATATTTGGAATGATAATTTGGAAGTCAAACAAATTACGGTTGAGGAAATTTTGCACGGAAAGAGGGGTAATTAAAAGACAGCGCTGCATTTCAAGGAGAATGCAGGACAGGGTAAGTTCACATTCTTGCATTAATCGCTAGACCCTTTCACATTGGCATCATTGCCCACTGTACTTCACTGAAATAATTGGACATCACATCTACTGCACTGAATTGGTCAACAACCTTACATATTAACAGGTCTTCAATGGAACTTTTTTTTCCTTGTTTAAACATGTACATGTAAATGCATGTGTCAGTTTAGTTTGTCAAAAAGTATTTACCTAAAAATAACATGCTTCTGTAATCTCAACACCATCTCAACCTCTGCAGAAACTTACATACCAGCAAAAGGAAGTGTCTCAATATTTGATATTTCCTGTAGTATTGATATATCTTAAGAATGGGAGAATTTGTAATTTGAGTACAAAATGCATGGTTATATAGGAAAGAGATTTTGTTTGCCGGCAGTTACCTTTTTGTTGTTTACTTCAAAATGTTTTCGATTTACTCAACACTTTTACAAGAGTGTACATTTAGCTCCAGAGATGAATATAAACCAAAATTCTTCTTTTGTCTTTTAAGAGAAAACAACTTTAGACTACTGTTGGAGGGTTTCCGTGGGAGGGAAAATGAAGAAAATAGGTATAAATTTCTATTTTTGTATAGCTACAAACATGCAATCTGCCAAAGAAGCCATTGGTACTAGACATCATGTGTTCAATTTTCACTTCAGGTTCACAAGAGTGTAGCCTTTGAGATAAATATGCACTGAATTTAACTTCTCCTTAAAGAGAACAGTTAGTATACTGTTGTAGGGTTTCATTAGAAGAGAAATTGAAGTGTGCAGGCCTATGTATTTTTTTTGTATGGCTACAGGGACAGAGGGCTTTGAAAAGGATGTCATTTGCAAAAGAAGCAGTTGGTATTAGACTTAATCTGGGGGAGGCATGGAATGAAAGGACAATACAAGAGGCAGCATACATTATGCACATGTCCACAAATGTTATGTTTAATGCACATGTACATGTACACTACAGCTCAAAGGAATTGGCATAGGGAAAGGGAAAGGGAAGAAAGGGAAGGACAGGCAGCTTTAAACTGCAGTATATTTTTTCCTGTTCAGCATGAAACATGATGCTTTTTAGGCTAAAGCATCATGTTTCATGCTGAACTGGACAGAATATACCGCGGTTTAAAACCGTGGCTCATTCCCTTTCTTCCCTTTCCCTTTCCCTATGCCAATTCCTTTGAGCTGTTGTGTAGTTCTGAATACTGTAAATGTGATATATATATTTCGCCTACAGATATTTTTGCGATTTGAGACAATGCTGACCATTTGCGGGCCCATATGCCTGGACCCTACATAAATGCGTACAAAATGATACAGAACAAGTCAGAACAGTAGTATACAAATATTTCATGACCATGAGGGATCTTGTGGAATCTATTTGCACCAAGGTTAAGTGGAGGGCGTGCGGTACTATTTTGGTCGAGGGAAAATGGTACCGCACGCCCTCCACTTCACCGAGGGGACCAACAGATTCCACAAAGTTCCCGAATAAAGATCATGAAATATTTGTTTTATATCCTTCATTAATATATTCTCTGCTCATTAATTTAATCCTTACCATGGACCTTGTAATATAGTGCCCATGCTCTAAGCTCTGAACGCAGGAGCCCGATTCAGATGTTTTGTTATTTCCTGCGGCTTGAGCAAACCAACGGAAATTCAAGTTGCACCTCGGCTGCAACACCGCGGGAGTTCTGGCAGCGCGCCCAATAATTTTCCACTAAAGCGTCAAAAGGCAGCTGGAAAGAAATGTATCGCGTAGATTTTGCATGTTGCGCATTTACCTGGGATGAAGCGATGAAAATTGTAACGATCACCGATAGCCCAGATATCGATAGTCCAGAGGGAAAAAGAAGACTATTTTTGACATGACGTCACGAAATAGTACTTGTTTTCCCTCTGACGTCACGAAATAGTACTTTTCTTCCCTCTGAGCTCTCTTCCTTCAAATAGTTCATCTATTTGTGGTCATGTGACACCCTTTCAACCAATCAACGAACTGGAATATATTAATGAGGGATATAATAGGTACTAGTACACTAACAAGATGCACTGCACCTATCATGCTAGCGATTGTGATCATAGCAACTGTCAAATTGTTTGCGTGTTGTTATTTTCATGGTCTGCGCCTCATTCGCGACATTCGAAAACTTAAAACACTAAAATATACCACATTTACAATAGTAGTACTCCACTAATTTGAATTGGATAAAATTAGACAAAATCTGAAAAACAAATTGACAATTGTTTGAGGAATATTAGATTATGAGCTCTGAATTCTGATCATTAAACTTTCATGGGCAATACCAAATGTCCACAACAGCATACTTCACTGAATTGCCATTGTACATAGCAAGATGATCACTTGTCTATCTGCTACATACAGTTCAAGAGTTAAGGGCTAAAATTTCCCTATGATAGACCTGCTTGTTTCCAAACATATGCCAATCTGTTTTTCTGAATTTTCTGCTTCTATTTGATTCAACTTTCTATGGGATATCATTCCCCTTTAACACTTTTTTTTATGCCACACGAAGTGCTACCCTCTTTTAATAGGATTTTTATGTTTTGGTTAAGTGCATATAAAATAATGGTGCATAAAGACTTAACAATTCTCCCCATCGCATATAGCTGATATCAAGCGATATCACCTTGCGATATCCATAATTCTGATTGATTGCTCTTGGGATGTATACTTCCAGTAAGAGTTTGGTACGTATCCAATTCTTGCAATAATGCACAGAATCTGTAATTTCGACCCTCGTAAACCTTCTAATATTAAAATGGAAGGGTTGTTACATGGACGAAGGATTTGAAATGTATACCACCAATCACTCACGGCGATGTTTTTGCCTACCTCAACATTGATTGTGGATGGACTAATGAAAGAGTGAAAAGACACAAGCAAGACGATGGCTATAGAATGTTCGTGAACCGGAAGTTCATATCCCAAGAATTAAAGGTAAAATAATTAGAGCGCCACACGCGCTCAGATTCGGAGAGCTACTGTATATGCGATAGGGAGAATTATTAATTAATGTTCACGCATTGTACTCATGCATTGAACTCTGTGAGCTTGGTACTTCGTGATGATAGATGTAGATGTATGTTACTTTAGTGAACTGGGAGATTTCTATTCAATTATGATTAAATACCTTTAAAGTTCAAGTTCATCTGCATAATAGCACAAGGATAATTCATATTGGGTTGTAAAGAGTATATGTGCTGTACCTGATGCACCTGTAGATATAAGTGTAACAGTAATACCGGTATGTGTCTCCATAGCACATGTGCAGTCCGTATGTAGAAAGATACCAACACAATGTACATGGAGGGGAAAAAGTATGTGCCATTACATACAGTAAATACATACATGTACATGAAGGATGAACAGTGTATACATATGTACATGTATGTATGTCTCAGACCAGAATATCTTCACTGCATTTCTTTCCTCCGTATGCTTGCCCTGCCTGAGATTTAATCAATAGTTTTCATGCTGATGCCATGTGGAGTGCAATATATATTCGCTTATGGAGATTTTGCGATTTGCAATTTGAGATGCAAAGCCTTGGCTTCCTCAGAGCGTAGGTGCTGGGTGTGTCTATGGATTCACAGGGAAAGGATTTATGGAGAAAGGAATACATATGTGCAAAACGTCATGTACAGAATATCAAGATTGATATAGTGATGTACATGTACACTACAGCTCAAAGGAATTGGCATAGGGAAAGGGAAGAAAGGGAAGGAACCGTAGTTTTAAACTGCAGTATGTTTTGTCCAGTTCAGCGTGAAATGTGATGCTTTTTAGGTTGAAGCATAGTGTTTCATGCTGAACTGGGCAAAATATACCACGGTTTAAACTGCTGGTCCTTCTCTTTCTTCCCTTTTCCTGTCCCTATGCCAATTCCTTTGAGCTGTAGTGTACATGTATAATTATCGGCCTGTATTCACAAAAGTGGTTTAATCTCATACGTGTACTAAACCTTGACTAACTTTATGGGACACCAAATAAAAAGACATGAAACATATTATTAATTCAATATCACTGATTTTGTCCTCGGAATCACTTTTATACAGTATTGAGTTTGTCCACACAATGATCAGAGCTAATGATCAAAATCACCCACTGTTGTGATCCTGCGATGAAAATCAATGATTTTGTGACAGTATCAGGTGATTTATTTTGCGTTAATCTATGCTTAGTACCGGTATGTGGTCTAATTAAGTTAAATGACCCTTGTAAATATGTGCCATTGTCTTCAGCTTTATGAAGGTATGAAATATTGTATCATCACGAGAACATTATGGGTGAAGATGAGGATAGCCATATTATAAACTCTCATATTGGAAATGGTGATAAATTGTAAATGGTTGAAGTTTATGAAGCATACTTGTAGCTCGGTATCAAATTACATATACTTGCAGGGAAGAGTAATGTGCTAAGGACAAGAATAATTGTACAGTCATGTATATTTACAAATCTATATGCAGTTATATTTTGGGCATATGTAAATATACATGGATGCAATTCTATGTTATACATTCTCCATCTTCATTTAATGAAATTATATGTTCACTGCTTTTGATACATACACTCCGGCTCAAGGAATTGGCATAGGGAAAGGGAAAAGGAAGAAAGGGAAGGAGCTGCAGTTTTAAACCGCGCTATATTTTGTCCAGTTCAGCAAACATGAAACATGATGCTTTTTAGGCTAAAGCATAGTGTTTCATGCTGAACTGGACAAAATATATGGCGGTTTAAACTGCGGGTCCTTCCCTTTCTTCCCTTTCCCTTTCCCTATGCCAATTCCTTTGAGCTGCAGTGTACATGGAAATCATTGTCTTATTATGATTTTAATTCAGAGGTACTGTACACTGTGTTCATTTAATACATGTACATACTATGTGAAACAATCACATGCAATGACGAATTGTCATTGAAATTAAATGGTAGTAATACATTACTGTGTGGTAATAAGAAAATGTGATACAATGAGAGTACAGCTAGTTTTGCTAGGATATATATTTCAAGACAATATTTTCTTAATTCTAATATCAAAAGCATCATGTCCAGTGTAGTACATGCACTTTGTAGCAGGAAATCAGCAATTAATAAACGTCATCCTTCATGATTGCAACAATGCAGGATTTGTATACAGGGCTGTACATACTGTAGACGGTATCCGTCTGTACGTTGTGCCTGTACCAGTGCTATTGCGGACTGAGTGGCGGGCGGTGATGTTGTGCCACCCCGCTATTAAGTGTGCTCCAGATATTAATTTTCATAACCGCCAAGCTGACAAAATTGGTGATGATGGCATAAATAAGAGATTCATCAGACTGGCTAGGTAGGGCAAGGCAAAGTGAATGGGGAGGATTTGTGGATATTCCCTGTGCACTGGGATCAAAGTGCATAGCATTGTACATGTGTGTTGCTATTTAGCTGTGACAGTGATTTACTGTAAATGTGATTAGTATATCAACAGTATTTTCATTAATATACATGACTAGAAACTGCTTGATTTATATTCTATGGTTTTTACTTTACACTATATGACAGATCTTAAAAAGAAGAACTTTATTTATCTTAAAAGAACTTGAGCTATAGTATATTCCCTTCTGCAGACATTAATTTCTGTCAGATATTAAATGAATCAGGAAAAAATCTTGGTCGACTTTGTGAATGATAAAACTTACAGTAGCAGTGATGTACAATGCATAACTCAAATACAGCACAAATTATATGCATACTTTGTAGTTTTGTAGATCTACTTGAACTTCCTATTCAAAAGCAAAATGAGAATGGAGGCAGCCATGTAATCTACCAATCATATCTTATGACAAAGCTGACAACAAATATCTGTGACGTGAGTCTCTTAGATTGTAATGTTGTAAGTAAGTGTTGTCAGTGGAAGCATTTGCAGTACTAGACTAGACATGTACCTGTACACCTGGCAACTAATCCATAGGGCATGTAAAGGTCAAGATAAACCTATTAAAATTCTGATGAGAAAGGAGAAGAGAGGGAGAGAGGGATATACAGAGAAACAGACAAATAGACAGACAGACAGGCAGACAGGGAGAGAGAGAGAGAGAGAGAGAGAGAGAGAGAGAGAGAGAGTAAGAACAGGAGGGACAAGAGAGGGAGGGAGAGAGAGAAAGGGAGAGAGACAGAGAGAGAGAGAGACAGAGAGAGACAGAGAGAGACAGAGAGGAATGATGGCAGGAAGGGCGGAAGAGAGAGGGAGAGAGAATGATTGAGGGAGAAAGACAGACAGAGCTAGAGAAAGAAAGAGAGGGAGGATGGAAGGGAGGGAGGGAGAGAGAGAGAGAGAGAGAGAGAGAGAGAGTGAGTGAAAGAGAGAGAGAGAGATAGAGAGAGAGAGAGAGTGAGAGAGAGTGTGTGTGTGAGTGAAATAGAGAGAGAGAGAGAGAGAGAGAGAGAGAGAGATGGTGAGCCAGAGTTGGAGACTGAGAGAGAGAGAAAGAAAGAAAGAAACAAACAAAGAAAGAGAAAGAAAGAAATTTAGGGATGTAGGGGGAGAGAGAGGGGGGATGGAGAGAGGGAGATGATGAGCCCAAATTGGAGAGGGAGGGTGACTGAACACGGGAGGAGGGGAACCCAGGGCTCTTAACACCTGCCTGTAATTCACTTGTGGTTCACTTAGCCCCTACTGAGAAGCCTATTTGGTACAGTGTAGCGAGGATGTAGTGCGTTAGATGTTTGGTGGTGAAAGAGGGCACATGCATCTCAGGAGAGCCATGCAATTATGTGAATGGAGGATGGCTGAAGAAAACACACAGCTTCTATCGTGGCAGGTTTTTCCGAACGGACAGTGTGGAGTGCACAGAGTGGAAAAAAATTATCAGATAATTGCATTTGTAAAAATTGTGATATTTCCTATACAGATGGAGTATCATATGTTCATCCACAGTAGATGTTAATACACTGCTAAGGTGATGAGAGTAGAATGTATATTACAAATAAATAGCAATTTTTTTTTGATGTGTATTCATCTGTTCAAATGTTATCTGAAATGTACTCATCTCTATCGGTTATCCAAACTCTTCTTTTCATGCATGCACATGAAAATAAACTAGTAAAGAGACTATAAAAACAGGGTGTTCCCTTTGCAGGACAAAAAATAAAATTGTGAAAAAGGCATGGAAAATGGAAGGAGATACTATGTCCACTAGGCTTCAAATAAAAACATCAATAGTTTTTTTTTTCATATTTCCTGAAAAGGTTCATAAGGCTATGACTGTGAAATTTCACACACGTTATGTAAGGGAATACTGTTGATTCCTGCCGAGTTTCATGGATTTTACAAATGGGACATCCTGTCTTTAAGAAATAGTATACGTCCAGAAGACTTTTTAGACTTCTTGTAGGGTGTGAGAGTTTCCTGCATGACCATCCACCCTCTTGATGCCTCTGTTTTGCCCTTGTCCTTCCAATCATCTGCCCACTATAACCTGTGATTACGTATATGGGTGCCAAACTAATGCATACATTTTGAATTCAGGGTTTGTACACTACAGCTCAAAGGAATTGGCATAGGGAAAGGGAAAGGTAAGAAAGGGAAGGAGCCTTTTGTCCAGTATATTTTGTCCAGTTCAGCATGAAACATGATATTTTTTAGGCTAAAGCATCATGTTTTATGTTGAACTGGACAAAATATACCGTGGTTCAAAACTGCGGCTCCTTCCCTTTCTTCCCTTTCGCTTTCCCTATGCCAATTCCTTTGAGCTATAGTGTAAGTGAGAGGAGAAATCCAGTTAGCAACAGTTTAATCTCCTATGGACGACCTATTACAGCTGGTGAATGCAAATGTAATTGTGCGACTTCCTATTACTGATTTGAAAGTAATTGACATAATCAGTCATCATTTCGAATGAAAGCCGTTTACCATAGATCATTACCACCCACACAACACTGCAGTAAACCACACTTTTCTGAATTGAAATTTCCACACATTTCATTTGTAACATTCCACATTCAACTTACACTGAATAAAAGTACTGTAAGAAATTACCAATGAAGAAGTTCGTCTGATTGGTGTGTAGTCATGTGAAAACGTTCTTTTTTCCACAATCACAAAACGAAAGCTTACCAATAAACAGGTAAATTTTTGTGATTGTGGAAAAAAGAATGTTTTCACATGTGAAAAGACTTTTCTTATAGCTATCTAACCAGTATAAATGTATGACATTTCATAATGATAGGTATAGTTATAGTATTTTGATTAAAGCAGATCTACATAACAGTAAGAATATAAATGTGGGTGTTGGACATGTACCCAACTCTAATTTAATACATCGTCCAAGCTCTGGGCTTGAAATACAATGTACACTACAGCTCAAAGGAATTGGCATAGGGAAAGGGAAGAAAGGGAAGGAGCCTCAGTTTCAAACCATGGTACATTTCGTCCAGTTTAGCATGAAACATGATGCTTTAGCCTAAAAAGCATCATGTTTCATGCTGAACTGCACAAAATATACTGCGGTTCAAAACTGCGGCTCCTTCCTTTTCTTCCCTTTCTCTTTCCCTATGCCAATTCCTTTGTGCTGGAGAGTATATGGGGTAGGGGTGGTAATTGTTATTGGTAGTTATTATGGGAGAACTGTCTGCAGTAACTACTGGGTCCAGGTCTTGTTCATTGTTCACAATCTTATAACTTTGAGATGATTCCTACCTAGTTCCAAGTTCAAACAAAAAAACGGAACCAATATTGATGGGCTCAAGGTAGAATGGCACTTTGTTGCTTGTGGGTCCTGTAGTCCTAAACCGCAACTACAGTTATATCGTTCCCTTTAGATAGCAGATTTTCCCACAAGATCGCAAAACATCTTAGTTACATTTACAAGCAACACTATATTTTTGTGCAGTAGTGCCGGGAGACTTTCTGGAGAGCGAAGAGCAAATTATACAAAATTTACGTCTATGTTTCCTGTCAGACAGATCGCATTGCCAATTTGAGCATAATGCATTCAGTGAGCGGCAACTGAGCCAGCAATATGAGGCCAATCTTGACGTGCGTTGTTCTTTTCTCTTCTCTTTTGGATGGGGGGGGGGGGGGGGGGAGGCGCAGATGGAAGGAGAAGAAATAAAACAACTGCCTGGAGATGTGGAGAGATTGGATTACATGTCCATGTAGTAGTGGTGCTACCTTGAGATGCCAGTCAGAAATAGGTGGCTTAGGATCAGGGGATGGCTGTTGTGCTTTGGGTGGATGGATGCTCCAGCAAGCTTGTTTGTCCATCTGGTGTGGATAATGTAGGCTGTATGCCAGGTCAACATGTTGCGCCGTTATGACATGTGGCACCAAACATCACTTCCCTGGGAATATATTTTTTCAAATGAAAGCTTTATTCATGTCTCTCGCAGCATAAACAATCCAAATAAAAGGACACATGATGGATACATGTACATTTATATTCGATGAAAGATATACAATAGATATCAAAAAGAAAAAAAACCCATAGATTTGAAATAAGGTGGACATGTCTTTCTCTATGGAGAGATAAGATAACTTGTCTTGCTGCATTTTAATTGTTTCTTCTATTTCATACTGATGCCTTAAAATAAATGTACCATGTTTAAGTAACTTGTGCATTTAATACAGTGTGGTACTGTAGTCTAGGAGGATTTACTTAATTCCTTCAGTTTATTGTTAGACCCAAATACAAATAACACTGCACATGTACAGTAAGTAAGATATATAAGAATTATATGTTGACATCTGATGACATAATCAAGTTGAGTGAATGGTAAGAAAATGTGTTTAAATACTAAATGGTACATCAACAGGTGCTCTGATCACATTCAGGGAGTTTGTGGGGGTAATTTCTGGTGCAAATCTGTCTCAAATCCACAAAGGTTTTGGCCACTACATATATTTTGGGTTGGAGGGTCTGTAGATTATAGGGGTTGAGGTAGTGTGAATATATGTATACACCATGTTTTTGCTAATTAAGATTCAACAGACTACTTCGCAAGTGGCTAAATTTAGTGAAATCCCTGCATACATTATATGAGATTTTCATGTATATAAGTGCCTTTTTTGTATTTTTTTAAATTCTGGATTAGGAATATCATGTGAATGAAGTTCAATATTGAACCATGCAGTACCCCCAACTTACATATGTACCCTGGTAGCCGTCTTGTTTTGATCAAAGGCACAACAATAGGTAGTGCTCCTTCATGGATGATAGTCTTTCAGTTTGCTTGGTATTGCTATTGTGGAAAATGCTAAGTAATTAATTGAAATGATGCTTGTATATAAAATATGCATGATATTTATAAATTATTTATGCAGCAATGAGTTTCTGTTTTAAACAAACTATTGTGCTTCCATTTGTGTAGCAAGCTGATTAAGTACATGCACATTTTAATTACATAAATAACCATCTGACTGATGAAGTTTCTATTCATACATGGATGTGGCAAGCTTAAGTGACAGTGTGTAAATCATACCTTTCAGTAAAAAGATGTTAACTCTGTACAGTACAGCTCAAAGACATTGCCATCGGGTAAAGGGAAAGGAAAGAAAGGGAGGGAGCATGCTACTAAGCGCCTTTGGGTAAAATAATTTTCTGATTAATCGCTACAAAGGTTCGTCCACAATTACTTAAGTAATCTTAAAGGGGTGGTGCACTCTTGGTAAGATAATACGCCACTTTGTTGTTTATTTTCAGAAATTTATATGTATACTACAGCTCAAAGGAATTGGCATAGGGAAAGGGAAAGGGAAGAAAGGGAAGGAGCCGCAGTTTTAAGCCACGGTATATTTTGAAACATAGCATGGAACTTGATGCATTGGCCTTAAAAGTATCATGGTTCATGCTGAACTGGACAAAATATACCGCAGTTTAAAACTGCGGCTCATTCCCTTTCTTCCCTTTCCCTTTACCTAATGCCAAGTCCTTTGAGCTGTAGTGTATGTATCATGTGTATATTTTGTCATCAGTGATTCACACTTATCTCATAGAGCAGCATTTTATCTGGTACAGGAAGGGCTAATCAATAGAATGTTTCAGGAAAAATTAATTCTAAATTTTGGGGGCACATTTTGAGCACATTAGCTGTTTGGCTACAATTTTAACATTGTGTCTATGGGAATTTTTGGGGCTCTTTTTAGCATTTGGGGTGGAATCACCCCGAGCACCCATGTATTTTTCCCCCTTGGAATGTTTACAATCTAAGGTAGATATTAAGACCTTGAGTGAAAGCGAGAGATGGTACAAGATTTGAATGATTTACCATTTTTTTCTGAATGTGGACCCTGTAACGCAAAACAGTGACTTAACTAATGCAAAGGTTTTTTTCATTAGAATAATGCCATTCCATTAATATCATCAAGTCAACTAATATTTGCCAAAAAGCCAAAAACCACATGTTGTAGTCTAGAGGAAAATGTGGAGAATGTGAATGATTGGGAAAATGAATTAATTTCTTGTTTAAAACTTAGGATTACTTCATGTAGCTGGGAATCCTGCTCATCTATCTTCCTGATCTACTTTATTTGTCCACAATGACACCCTGTGCCCACACACAACAAATTCATTGTATTGCCATACCTTATGTACGAAACGGTATAGCTATACGTCGTATAAAGAATCATCGTATAGCAAACAGGATGTCCACACACACAAAAATTCATACCCAAGCTCTATAAAGAATCATCGTACAGCCAACAGGGTGTCTACACAAAAAAAAAACTGTACCGAAACTTGATAAAGAATTATTGTACAGCGAGCAGGGTCCATGCCTGTCAGGGCCTGTCTTCGGTGAGCGTGCAGTACTTTTAGTTGATTGGGTCTTCTGCACTAGCGGTCACGCTAACCCCAGCCCAGTTTTACGATGTACTGTTAGTAATGTCCACACACAGTGAACCATGATTTAAGTGTGATTCTCTATACCCTACTAATTCAAAACGATGTCCAGACCCATGTTTCTTTATACGATGTATCATTAGTCAGCATCCACACACAGAATTTTGTTGTAAAGCTATACCCTTTATTACATACCTTTATTATAAACTAATAATTTTTTTTGTGTGGTTACCCTATTGATCTTTCACACCATGCATAAACAGGACAATACACAAAACATCACTTGTCTTTCTTGATAATACAAACAAAAAGTACAGGCCTCATGAACGAATACTTGTATCTTCAAACACAAGTAATGTCTTTCTGTTTTCTCAAACTTTTCTGAATCTGTTTTTGTGGGGTTTTTTTCAACTTATAACCAGGCTTGCATTGCTTTATAACTTTAGGCCTCATGTACATATCTTTGTACAATGACTCTCACTCATTCTTCTTGAAGACCTTTTAACAGCAAAACTTCAATGATTATTTGGATTTCAAATAGATTGGACTTACTGTACCTGTTTTTTTTTATTGAGATTCTTATCGTTAAACAAAATGTATATTACACTATAGATGAACACAACTTTAAAGAATACAAATTGAAGAATAAAAGCATGATTTAAACCTTTCCAGTGTATTGCAAATTTGAAGATTTAAGAAATCATCACAAAGAGGTTTCAAGTTACTAACCAACAAAGATTTATTCATCTTGTGCAGAAATGTATGCTCTTTCATTTATGCTCATATCATGTTTTATACTTGATATGACAAGTTAGAGCCCCAAACCATATATATTTGTGGTTCATGTACCCAAGTTATATTCATCTGATAACGCTTATAACATTGTGTGATGTGGTTGTTGTTTTCCTGTAGGCTGAGATCCTGAGCATGTTTGTGGCCATCCTAAGGAAGAGCTACCTGAACCTACAAGCCTGCTCAGAGGTGTCCATCATTGAGAAGCTGGTCCACAGACTGCCAGACAGCGACGAGATGATTGCAGGTACGGGAACCAGGGGTAAAATACATGGGGGCTCGAGGCAATTTCGCCCCTGAAATGCTTAAAAGAGCCCTGGAAAATTTTAAAAGAGCCCCCCTAAATTCCCATAGACACAATGTAAAATTGTAGCCGAATTGGCCAATGTGCTCTCAAAGAAGCCTCCGAAAATGTTAAATTAATTTTTTCCCTGAGTCGGGAACACACTAACCCTAGGCCACCCTGTGAGCGCCAGGCACTCTGGCAGGGATCCCACAGTCATGGGAAATCCTGGAAAGTCCTGGAAAAATGTGTGGTCATGGAAAATCAGTGAAAAGTCAGGGAATTTGGAAAATTTGTGAAAAGTCATGGAATTGCTTTCAGTTCAAGAAAATTACATGAGTTTGCAAGTGTTCAAGATAATTTTCAATTTTGGGTGTTGGTGAAACGACAATGGTACCCTGGTCAGAAACAGCCCATATACTAATGTACATGTAATAAGTAAGATAGTGGGTGGAACGGATGGCTGTGAGGGGAGGTGGAGGCCATCATAACGTGTCTGATTTTGGAAACTGTATCAGAAAGGAAGTCATGGAAAGCAGCGATTTAGTCATGGATAAGTCATGGAAAAGTCATGGAATTCTGTTTTCAAATTTCTGTGGGAACCTGTTCTATGCAATGCGTGTACATTACCGTGTGAAAAAAAATGCACTAGGCTCATAAGGTCTCATGAATATGACCAATATAAGTATGAATATGTTTTCTAGGGCCACACCATCTGCTGTTAAAATCTGTTTCATGAAGCCACACCCCATGCTGCTATGAGCTGTTTTCCAAAAGCCACACCAAAATATTGTTAGAATCTGTTTTCTAAGGCCATACCCTATCCCATTATGATCTGTTTTCTAAAACCGCACCTTACAGTGTTATAATTTCTTTTCTAAAGCCACACATTATATCGTTATTATCTCTTTTCCAAAAGCCATATCTTATGGTATTATAATCACTTCCTAAAGCCACACCCTCTATGTTGTTATTACTATATCTCTTTTCTAAAAAATATATCTTATGGTATGATAATCACCTTTCTAATGCCACACCCTATGTCATTATTATGTTTTCTTAAATCCATATCTTATGGTATTATAATCACTCTCAAAAGCCACACCGTATGTTGTTATCATTATAATATCTCTTTTCTAAAAAGCATCTTATGGTACTATAATCACTTCCTAAAACCACACCCTATGTTGTTATTATTATATCTCTTTTCTAAAAACCTAATCTTATGGTATTATAATCACTCTGAAAAGCCACACCCTATCTCTTTTCTAAAAGCCACATCTTATGCTATCATAGTCTGTTTTCAAAAGCCACACCTTATGCTCCGAGAGTCGCACATTATAAAGTAACTGTCGTCGAGTCAGTCATGTAGGTGAGAGAAGCAAACTTAGGACTTTAGTCACGACCTTCACGTATAAAGTGTATTTCCCCTGGGTCACTTTATTAGACAGTGAGACTCCACTACTCAATAAAGCATTATCGCTGGCTCATCAGCATGCCTTAAGTCCACCATGTGCATCCTCTACTCAGCTACCTAGAACAAACTCCTCCAGACGGTAGTTTCTTCTGGCCTCTCAGCCTTCTCTCATCTGCATGAATCGCAAATGTGTTCTATACCACATACAATATCTCAGCTTTCTAGCTCTTGAAATGTGTTAATACAGTACCTTCCAATTCTTTATTCCTTAAGTGCTTTTGAAAAGTATTCTATTCCTTTCACCTATACCTTCTCATACATTTTTAATTTGTTGTGCTCTACGTAAGTTTCTTTTTTTCGGCTTCTTTCTCACTGTCTCCTACTTCCTCTCCTTCTTCTACTTCATTTTCATTTTCTTCCTCTTGTTATCCACTAACTTATCAAAACTCCTAAGCGCTATTCTACTACTTTAAGCCTGTAGTCTAAGATGATTGTCATTGGTGTTATTATTATATGTCTGGTATAACCATTGTTGTAAATGTAATATTTAGCATTGTTATCATATTTCTTGTTGATAGTAATTAAGATTCCCTTTAGACTTATTCGACGACATTAAACTCTCATTGTTTCCCAATGAATATAATGCATTGTCTATTACAGGACATATTTCTCAACTCTAAAAAGGTTTCTTGCATTATTTCTTACACTGCAGTTCTTGCAGTATGATGAAAATGAGATTCTACTCTCTCAGGTGGTTAACCATAATGTAGATAAATGGATTTTGCATATTACCACTCGCATTTTGCGGTTGGATCTCTTATAGTTTTCACCCGCAAATGAAAGGTTTGTGTGTAAATATCTCCCTCCAAATGCACTCAGAGTAGACATTATCCACACCTTTTTTCAGTTTGTTTTGAAATAACTTTTTTATGAGGAATTGTTGTTACATAACACAAAAGTAAATATGTTATACAACATTATTTAAATTGGTGTGTACATGTATGTGCATGTACATTACTTTTTTAGTGCACTATTATTTTCAGCTTGTGTGCGCATGTTGACACAATTGTGCAGTCAAGTATATTGTGAATTTGCATTGAATTGAATTTATTTTGTTTAATTGGGGTTATTGACGTCATCACAGTGATTAATGAAATTTTGTCACGAACAATTACTGATGTACAATGTATATTTAGCTAAAATAAAGTACAATTTCATCAATTTAAACTTTCATAAGAAATCCTTATGTATGTTTTATGCATGCTTTTGTGAGTTTCAAAGGGGTCCTTTTGGTCAAAAAAAGGAATTATGAGACTCTCCTTTCCTGTATGTTGTCTGTGATGCGATTTTATGACTCTTCACTCTGCGTGTGAACATGTCTGGCCTGAAGCTTTCAACTCATATTCATCTCTGAGCTTTTTGAGAGATGGGGGAGGGGGGGGGGGGTGGGGTGGGTAATCTCCTCAATTATGGTGAGTGGGCCTGCCTCCTTCATAGGGAGTATTGCCTACACCGGCCAACCGGGCTCAGGCATGGGTGAATCGGGGATGAAGGCGGGCTTAATCCCAGCTCTTCTAGACAGCCAGATGAAAATAGCTCCGTTTCCTCCAACCTGTGTGTCTCAGATGGTTATCATGGAATCAAATGATGGTACCTGACCCAGACAGATGAATGTATTTGCTTTTAAGGGGGGGGGGGGGGGGGAGGGCATTATCTACAGGCACTCTATATATGGGCTAACAAATAAACATCCTATTTTGGAAACGGTTCCATAACAGAGGCGGCTACTTTCGTCCAGGGTAGAAATCAGACATGTGGAGGAAAAAATGTGTCTTTGTATGCCACTTGTGATACAGTCCTTATAGAGCAGCAGTTTATCTGACACACAAAAGTTTAAACCACTGTTATACCTACTTTATCTTTGAATGCAAAATTCAACAATAAAAAATGTATTCCTTTTCTAGATTTGACATTTTTGTTAAATGTTTGGTCGATCATTCCATGGAGAAATAAATGTCATTGAATGCATTACTAAAGAGAATACATAGATACAATACGGATATTTTGTTCTGGTGCCAATCTCGCGGGAGTGGGATTTTTTCCCGGAACTTTCTGAAATTTTCCCGGTAAATTTCTCGCTCTTTTTGCACTTAAATACCGCTACAATGACCCACTACCCGGTAGAATATTACGGGAAAAAATACCGCTAGATATCAGCTCCAGTATCGGCTGAACATAATTTATCCCGGTAAAAAAGAAAGGAGGTCACGAGGCAAGCCAGACACTGCGCGCGCGCGGTCACAACGATGCGCGCAAACCTCCCGGGAGCCGGGAGGTATGCGCGCATCGTTGGAGATGAAGAACTAAAAGGTAAGGCCTACTTTCAATGTAGAAATAAAGGGTAATCTTGTATCGGTCATTTTATTATATTTGTGGAGGAATGAGACTTTGCTAAAATGAAAGATAACGCTTTATTATATTTGCGGAGGAATGAGACTTTGCTAAAATAAAAGATAACGCTTTACTATTTTTGCGGAGGAATGAAACTTTGCTTAAAATGAAAGATAAGGCTTTATTACATTTGCCGAGGAATGATACTTTTTTAAATGATAGATAACGCTTCTCCATATTTGCGGAGGAATGATACTTTGTTAAAAATGAAAGATGACGCTTTATTACATTTGCGGAGGAATGAGACTTTGCTTACATGAAAGATAACGCTTTATATATTTGCGGAGGAATGAGACTTTGCTAAAATGAAAGATAACGCTTTATATATTTGCGGAAGAATGAGACTTTGCTGAAAGGTAACGCTTTATTATATTAGCACAGGAATGAGACTTTGCTAAAATGAAAGATAACGCTGTATATATTTGCGGAGGAATGAGACCTTGCTGAAATGAAAGTTAACGGTGTATTTGTTTGCGGAAGAATAAGACTTTGCTCATAATGAAAGATAATGTTTTATTATATAAAGATAACGCTTCACTCTATTTGCGGAGGAATGAGACTTTGCTTAAAATCAAAGTTGGGCTTTATTATATTTGCGGAGGAATGAGACTTTGCTAAAATGAAAGATAACGCTTTACTTTTTTTGCGGAGGAATGAAACTTTGCTTAAAATGAAAGATAACGCTGTATATATTTGCGGAGGAATGAGACTTTGTTAAATATGAAAGATAACGCTTTATTATATTTGCACAAGAATGAGACTTTACTAAAAATAAAAGATAACGCTTTATATATTTGCGGAGGAATGAAACTGTGTTAAAAAGAAAGAAAACGCTTTATTTATTTCCGGAGGAATGATACTTTGCTTAAAATGAAAGATAACGCTTTATATATTTGCGGAAGAATGAGACTTTGTTCAAAAGAAAGATGACGCTTTATATATTTGCGGAGGAATGAGACTTTGTTAAAAAGAAAGATGACGCTTTATATATTTGCGGAAGAATGAGACTTTGCTAAAATGAAAGATAACGCTTTATTATATTTGCGGAGGAATGAGACTTTGTTAAAAAAAAAAGATGACTCTTTATATATTTGCGGAGGAATGAGACTTTCGTCAAAATGAAAGATAACACTTTATTATATTTGCGGAGGAATGAGACTTTGTTGAAAAGAAAGATGACGCTTTATATATTTGCGGAAGAATGAGACTTTGCTAAAATGAAAGATAACGCTTTATATATTTGCGGAGGAATGAGACTTTGTTAAAAAGAAAGATGACGCTTTATATATTTTCGGAAGAATGAGACTTTGTTAAAAAGAAAGATGACGCTTTATTATATTTGCGGAGGAATGAGACTTTGTTAAAAAGAAAGAAAACGCTTTATTTATTTCCGGAGGAATGAGACTTTATTAAAAAGAAAGATGACGCTTTATATATTTGCGGAGGAATGAGACTTTCGTCAAAATGAAAGATAACACTTTATTATATTTGCGGAGGAATGAGGCTTTGTTGAAAAGAAAGATGACGCTTTATATATTTGCGGAAGAATGAGACTTTGCTAAAAAGAAAGATGACGCTTTATATATTTGCGGAAGAATGAGACTTTGCTAAAATGAAAGATAACGCTTTAGTATACCGAAGGGATGAGACTTTGGTCAAAATGAAAGATAACGCTGTATTATATTTGCGGAGGAATGAGACGAATACATGTATTCTTATACCTCATGTCTGATGGGTAAGAAACGAACTCCCGACCATCGTTTTGACCATTAGACGGAACTAAATAGTACAGGGATTCATGTCTGATGGGTAAGAAACGAACCCCGACCATCGCTTTGACCATTATACGGAACTAAAATGTAGAGGGATTCATGTCTGATGGGTAAGAAACGAACCCTCGACCATCGTTTTGACCCTCATACGGAACTAAAATGTAGAGGGATTCATGTCTGATGGGTAAGAAACGAACCCTCGACCATCGTTTTGACCCTCAAACGGAACTAAAATGTAGCGGTATTCATGTCTGACGGGTGAAAAACGAACTCCTAACCATCGTTTTGACCTTTATACGGAACTAAATAGTAGAGGGATTCATGTCTGATGGGTAAGAAACGAACTCCCGACCATCGTTTTTACCATTATACGGAACTAAAATGTAGAGGGATTCATGTCTGACGGGTAAGAAACGAACCCCCGATCATCGTTTTGACCCTCATACGGAACTAAATAGTAGAGGGATTCATGTCTGACGGGTGAAAAACGAACCCCCGATCATCGTTTTGACCCTCATACGGAACTAAATAGTAGAGGGATTCATGTCTGACGGGTGAAAAACGAACCCCCGATCATCGTTTTGACCCTCATACGGAACTAACATGTAGAGGGATTCATGTCTGACGGGTGAAAAACGAACCCCCGATCATCGTTTTGACCCTCATACGGAACTAACATGTAGAGGGATTCATGTCTGACGGGTGAAAAACGAACCCCCGATCATCGTTTTGACCCTCATACGGAACTATAACATGTAGAGGGATTCATGTCTGACGGGTGAAAAACGAACCCCCGATCATCGTTTTGACCCTCATACGGAACTAAAATGTAGAGGGATTCATGTCTGACGGGTGAAAAACGAACCCCCGATCATCGTTTTGACCCTCATACGGAACTAAATAGTAGAGGGATTCATGTCTGATGGGTAAGAGACAAACCCCCGATCATCGTTTTGACCATTATACAGAAATAAATAGTAGAGGTATCATTGTCTGACGGGTGAAAAACGAACTCCTAACCATCGTTTTGACCTTTATACGGAACTAAATAGTAGAGGGATTCATGTCTGATGGGTAAGAAACGAACCCCCGACCATCGTTTTTACCATTATACGGAACTAAATAGTAGAGGGATGCATGTCTGATGGGTAAGAAACGAACCCCCGACCATCGTTTTTACCATTATACGGAACTAAATAGTAGAGGGATGCATGTCTGATGGGTAAGAAACGAACCCCCGACCATCGTTTTTACCATTATACGGAACTAATTAGTAGAGGGATGCATGTTTGATGGGTAAGAAACGAACCCCCGACCATCGTTTTTACCATTATACGGAACTAAATAGTAGAGGGATGCATGTCTGATGGGTAAGAAACGAACCCCCGACCATCGTTTTTACCATTATACGGAACTAAATAGTAGAGGGATGCATGTTTGATGGGTAAGAAACGAACTCCCGACCATCGTTTTGACCATTATACGGAACTAAATAGTACCGGGATTCATGTCTGATGGGTAAGAAACGAACTCCCGACCATCGCTTTGACCATCATACGGAACTAAATAGTAGAGGGATGCATGTTTGATGGGTAAGAAACGAACCCCCGACCATCGTTTTGACCCACATACGGAACTAAAATGTAGAAGGATTCATGTCTGATGGGTAAGAAACGAACCCCGACCATCGTTTTGACCCTCATACGGAACTAAAATGTAGAGGGATTCATGTCTGACGGGTGAAAAACGAACCCCCGATCATCGTTTTGACCCTCATACGGAACTGAAATGTAGAGGGATTCATGTCTGACGGGTGAAAAACGAACCCCCGATCATCGTTTTGACCCTCATACGGAACTAAAATGTAGAGGGATTCATGTCTGACGGGTGAAAAACGAACCCCCGATCATCGTTTTGACCCTCATACGGAACTAAATAGTAGAGGGATTCATGTCTGATGGGTAAGAGACAAACCCCCGATCATCGTTTTGACCATTATACAGAAATAAATAGTAGAGGTATTCATGTCTGACGGGTGAAAAACGAACTCCTAACCATCGTTTTGACCTTTATACGGAACTAAATAGTAGAGGGATTCATGTCTGATGGGTAAGAAACAAACCCCCGACCATCGTTTTGACCATTATACGGAACTAAATAGTAGAGGGATTCATGTCTGACGGGTAAAAAACGGAACCCCGACCATCGTTTTGACCCTCATACGGAAATAAATAGTAGCGGTGTTCATGTCTGACGGGTGAAAAACGAACTCCCAACCATCGTTTTGACCCTTATACGGAACTAAATAGTAGAGGGATTCATGTCTGATGGGTAAGAAACGAACCCTCGACCATCGTTTTGACCATTATACGGAACTAGACAGCAGCGGGATTCATATCTGACGGGTGAGAAACGACCCCCCCCCCCCCCCCCCTACCCGCGATCACGCTTTATAATTTTGTGGAGAAATGAGACGAATTGTATCCTTATCCCCTCTGGTCCCTCTGGCATTTATTGTTCATTTGAACAAAGTTTCACTCCTCAGTAAAATTATTAAGGCATTGCTCATGTTCACAAAGTCTCATTCTAGCAATACCCTTTCAGATATTGAGGCCGGCGATGAGCTGTGATGTTCTTAACGTTCACACTTCGTAGTGCTCCGTGATTTGATGACATGTACACACACACACACACACACACACACATGTACCCGCGGTATACACACAGGCCTCTTCGAGCATTGCCGATAGCTTCCTGGATATATTAAAAGTTATCGTCGGCAGTTTTTATATTTTGCATTTTCTTTTGGTGGGTAGACTTTCTTTTATACTTTAACCTTTTAGTGGCCCTTACGTCACAATGGCAATCTATCGCTAGTCCTTGAAAAGCAGCAAGCATCGCGCACTCGACGAAGCATGCGCGCACTCGGCGCAAACAGCTTAATACCACGCGCTCTAAGTTGATACATTTTACGGTAGGTACCGGGATTTTTGCGGGAAGATATCCCGGTATCCTGACAGAATCCCGGGAATATTTTGTATACCCGCTAAATTTCCTGTGAGGCCTGCACTTTTCCCGGTAAAAATACCGCTAGATTTGGTTTCATTTCCCGGTAAAAATCTCGCAAACGGTTAGCGGGTACCCGTTACCGCTAGCTCTGGAACTTATTGTCTGTATTGTAGTATGTGATGAACAAAATCACATTGCAGCTTATACATCTACTGTAGGATAGGAAGAGTACTAAGTTTTTCTGTGGGTGAATTAAGATGCATTTTTACTCAGGATGTGATATCTTATCTGAATCTGAAGAAAATGCAGTTAAAGCAAAATGTTCTTCTTTTCAGGTTTAATGCTTAAACTGATTTACTAATGTGGTGGTTGTTACATAAATGTGGACTTCTGTACTACATGCTTTCCTGTATAACATATTATGTTCAAAATGAAAGCAAATTTAGACCCTGGAGCTGAACCAAGTTATCACTATGTGATTATCCAGGCATCATACATTAGAAAATACGTGAAAATGTGAATTATTCACTTCTTGGTTAGAGAAATACGTGCAACAGAGGAAAGATGTCCACTTTGTGTAAAACCTTCCAGCTACTCAACAGCTCAAAGGAATTGGCATAGGGAAATAGAAAGGGAAGGAGCCACAGTTTTAAACTGCGGTATTTTGTGTCCATTTCAGCGTGAAACATGATGCTTTAGCCTAAAAAGCATCATGTTTCATGCTGAACTGGACAAAATATACCGTGGTTTAAAACTGTGGCTCCTTCCCTTTCTTCTCTTTCCCTATGCCAATTCCTTTGAGCTGTAGTGTATGTAGCCACACATCTTCCAATGTAAAAAGAAATTGTGTACTTGGTAGTCTTTCATCCTTCACTGCAAAGGAATTCTGTATTCAAATGCAAGCTAATGATATGAGTATTTAAAATCAACGTCTTTGAAAATGTTTGTTGTATCCAAAAGCTGTACGCCGCTCTGCAGCTCATGCATGCCGTGTGGTAGGAGAGCTGCATATCACTTTACATACATACACGCATTGAGTGAGTCAGAAATGTGTCATGCCTAATCTGCCATAATGAGACTGTACACTTCATTCTGCAGTGCAGAGTGGGTGGGCTGTGAGGCTGGGGTGGGGGGGGGGGGGGGGGGGGTCTAGAGTCATGGCCACATAGCATGTACATATAGATGTCCAGCTCATCTAGACATCCATACCTGGTATCAGAATTGATTGAAGGATAGGGCTCACATATGATAACTGCATGTACTTTATGTTATACACTGTACATGTAGGGTTGCTTCGGGCCATATTCCTGAAAGCTTGCTAACCTACATGTATGCAGTTTATGACTTCAATAGAATGCGTGCACCTGAATGTACTTTAGTAACTATATTGTAACTAGGCTTAGTAAGGTATCATGAATATGATCCTCAGGCAAAAGTGCCTACATTTTAATCACTTATCGTCTGAAGACTATTTGTGTCAAATCTATGAGGATTTATGCGTATAAAGTGAAATAAGCCACAAGTGGCATATTGAGGGTTAATGAGGTGCATGTACACAACAGTTTAAAGGAATTGGCATAGGGAAAGGGAAAGGAAAAAAAATGAAGGAGCCGCAGTTTTGAACCGCGGTATATTTTGTCCAGTTCAGCATGAAACATGATGCATTAGCCTAAAAAGCATCATGTTTCATGCTGAACTGGACAAAATATACTGCGGTTTAAAACTGTGGCTCCTTCCCTTTCTTCCCTTTCCATTTCCCTAAGCCAATTCCTTTGAGCTGTAGTGTATGCAGGGAGGTGTTACGAAGGAGTAGAAACTCGAGCATAATATATTCAAACATCTGTATGGGTTCTAAAGCGTGCTCATGAATGCCAAAAGCATTCCATAATCATGACAATGCTTTGAGGTTCCATGTGCCGTGCCGACATTTAGCTGATGTCAACTTGAAAAGAAATTTCTTTAATTTCCCATTTGTCTGTAGACGTTTTGTTTTTGACAAATTTGTTTGCAAACTTTAAGGAAGTTAACGGCAGATAATGACAGATCCTTTACTCTGCTTTTGTTTCGAAAAGTATTGAGGAATCATTAAAAATCGGACATATAAGCTATTTTTATTACTTACAAAATTGGCCAATTTCTTCACTTTCCGACAACTTGTGCATCTGGGGGATTCAACCACTCTCAAAATGATATATTAAGCTGTGTATTATCATTAACGGCGTTTGTGTGTGTTTGCGTGAAACAGAGATATTTCACTTGAAAAACTTGTTTATTTGTGTTTGCTGATACCTGTTATGCTCATGGAAGTATTAACAGAACGGGACAAGCGAAATGAGACTGTACATTTCTTTTGTCCTCTCCGAGAAGCCGTTGCCACACAATCATATTCATAATTGTTCAAACACCTGAACAGCACCTGTTGAGAACACATAACTTTTCAGCGGCTTGGCACATGGGTTCAAAGGAAGAAAGTTGCTTCATATCCTTCCATAACACATCCCTGGTGTATGTAAGCCATATATTTGTGTACAGTGTGATATTTGACATAAATGTATGTTCTGCCCCTTTGCATTTAAACACCTGTTGTGCACAGTGTAAATCTCATTGTCTTTTTTGTCAATGGTACGTAAAGGTGTATGTCTTATCGTAGTCTGAAGGCTGAATTGAGAGGGATGTTTCAATCGAAGTCCTGATTACAGGATATAGGAACGTATCATACACATTAATATGTGCACCATCTCCCTTCTCTGGAGAGTATTCTTTCCCTGCTGTAAAGACAGCTCCGAGTCAGACAAATATGTGCACCACTTCCACTCCTTACGGAGTATTCCATGCCCGCTGCAAGATATTGGCGCCGAGTCGCACAAATGTGTGCACCATCTCCTTTCCCTGATCAGTCTTCCTTCCCCACAGTAAGATATCAGTGCCGAGTACATTTATGTACACCATCTTTACTTCCTACGGAATGTTCCTTGCCTGCTGCAAGATAGCAATGGCGAGACACACCAGTATGTACACCATCTTTACTTCCTACGGAATGTTCCTTGCCTGCTGCAAGATAGCAATGGCGAGACACACCAGTTTGTGCACCATCTTTACTTCCTATGGAACGTTCCTTGCCTGCTGCAATATATCAATGCAGTGACACACAATTATGTGCACCATCTCCACTTCATAGGGAGTATTCCTTGGCCGCTGCAAGATGTCAGTGCAAAGCCACGCAAATATCATCTCTTCTACCTGGGAGTCCTTGCCCACTGCAAGGTATTGGGGCTTAGTCAAGACAATTCATATTACCATTCACTTCCTACCAGGGGGGTGTGTCACCAAGCTGTTCATAAGTTATGAATGACTTTACAAAGGACTAGTGATCCCTTCTTGTGCTAAATGCGACATCACACTTTGTTCATTGAAAATGTGGTTCAACACAAGAGGGGATCTCCAGTCGTTCGTCAAGTCGTTCGTAACTTTCGAACAGCTTGGTGAAACACTCCCCAGGTACCCAATACTCTTGGGTGGAGATATACAATAGGTACAACTGTATCATGGCTAAGTATCTTATACATTTTTTTGTATTTTCTGTGTTTTTAGATCTGATAGTGGAGATAATTGGAGTGTTGGCAAGCTACAGCATCTCAGTGAAGGAACTGAAGCTGATCTTCAGCAGCCTCAAGGGAGCTGATGGACAGTGGGTAAGGTCTCACACTGCTACACTTTAGTGGTCAATTTGGCCTCTTTTGCTTACATTAAGACAGGGTGGCGACGAGAGAAGAAAATATGGATAATGAAAGAGAGAGAGAGAGAAAGAGAGAGAGAGAGGTGGAGGAGGGAGAGAAGGAAATATGGATAAGTAAAGAGAGAGAGAGAGAGAGAGAGAGAGAGAGAGAGAGAGAGCGAGAGTGAGTGAGAAAAAAATATGGATATGTAGAGAGAAAGAGAGAGAAAATCGTAAACAAGTAGAGAGGGGGTAGAGGGAGGGAGAGGAGAGAAAAATGTAGATAAGTAGATAGAGGGGGAGGAGAGAGAGATAACGAGAAGTAGAGAGTGAGAGCAGAGAGAAAACAGAAATAATGTAGATAAGTAGAGAGAGAGGGGGTGGAGGGGGAAAGAGAGAGACAGAGAGACAGAGAGAGAGAGAGAGAGAGAGAGAGAGAGAGAGAAATGGGTGGAAGACAATAAGAAGAAGAAGATAGAGAGATGGGAGAGCATCTTCTTGCTGTTCATTTAATTTTCATGTCTTACTGTGATTATTGATTGTGGCCATCAATCACATGATATCATTTATTCATACATGGCGTCACATTTCTATGTTCTCTCTTAATGTTATCTAATCATGTGCATCTTATTGAATCAATCAGTTGGATTGCCAAAATTGTTTTCATCCAGATCGTAATTTGAGACTTGAATATCTGTTTGTGAGAAACCTGCTGTGTTGTTAACTCTAAGTGCCATTAATTTCTACAAAAGTAAATTTTACACAATTTCCATAAAGCAAAAGCTGATTTTGCGCACAATGCGATACAAATGTTGGATATCCGAAGATGAATACTTCTCCACTTTTTTCACAAGGCCCAGGAATGTTTCCTCCAGCATGAACACCTGCTGTGTAATATCATACTGGGGACGTGGAATGTGCGACTCAAGTTTCATTACATGCATCATCATGCAAGAATTTGGGACACGCTTACTTGAAGATATTTGAAATTTACTTTTAAGCATGCACAGCACCTGTGTAACTTGAGATTGTTATGTGGACTTTTCGTGTGACCTATATAAACACATGTATGTTGTATTGTTAAATCTCCTTCAGAAGGAGATGGTGGGTAAAAAAATGAGAGGATGGGGAAGAGTTGCAATGTAGCAGTAGAGGCAGCTATTTAATGGTATATACTGGTAAATACTGGACATTTGTAATGACATGTGCTGTATGACAAGTGCTGATAACTGTATGGGTATGTTGATGGGAAAGAGCAAATGACTGAACGCTGAAGTGGTCATTGCTTTGGTAATGAAATAGATTCAACAAAAATGTGGAAATATATTAATCATACCATAATTGTGTATGTGTATGGATGCCCTGGTCAGCATGTTTGACTTAGTTGTGTCACATCATGTTTCATGCTGAACTGGACAAAATATACTGCAGTTTAACACTGTGGCTTCTTCCCTTTCTTCCCTTTCCCTTTCCCGATGCCAATTCCTTTGAGCTGTAGTGTACATCTAAATATCTGAAAATAAACAACAAAGGGGCGTATTATCTTACCAACAGTGCACAACCCCTTTAAGATATACTTTAGTAATTGGGGACGAACCTTTGTAGCGATTAATCAGAAAATTATTTTACCCAAAGGCGCTTAGTAGCATGCAATCTATTTTTTGATATGTTAAAGTTCATAATAGTACTGTAAATGGAGATTACAACATCCTCAGAGAATACTCTGGTTAGTGCCACATAGGCATGTGGTAATGATATAACCAAGATTGGAAGCCACTCTTCATTTTGTTACCTGTATGTACATAATTTTGGGCCGAGCCGAAAAGGGTGTCGGGGAAGCTGTGCGGTGGGGTAATGATGCTGTGCTAAATGATGCAACATGTATCCATCAACGTTAGACGCGCCGTCACACTTTAGCAGCCTAAGCTCTGATGCTCTAACCATACATGTGCGCGTGTGGGTGGGTGGGTGGGGTAGACCCGTGAACTTATGACTGCATTGTTGTGTTTGGTGTGTGCACTTATGTGTCACATTATGGACATGTGGATGGACTCTTGATGATGTAGATCTAGTGTTGCTGTTCGCACATCATTAATGTCATGCATCGTGACGTGCATGTTATAACCATGTGCAGTTAACCCTTCATTTACCAGGCAATTGCAGCTGTGTGGGATTTGTGTGCATTGCTGGCTAAAAAGTACACAATTGGCATTTAGAGAGGTAATCAAATCAAATAAGTAAATTCATAGGATTGCATTTACTCCTTCATTAATACCAGCTGCAAGGACTAAAATGTATCTAGCGCAATTATTGTGGCAGTGGTTGAAAGGTGTATAACACATACACTGTTTAGTACATGTTCTTAGTTTCAGCCCTAGAAAGGGTGACCAGATTAGGAGAAATATATCTTGATATATCAGGATATCCATTGGATAACATTGGATGTCCTTAATGATATTTGCAAAAAAATTTCATTCAAGAAGAATTGCAATAACTCCTTCATTGCTTCCAGTGGCAAGTACTTAAAATGTAGAGCAATTACTATGGCAATAGATGAAAGGTGCATCATAAACACTGTAGTTTCTTTATATCCGCCCCATAAAGGGTGACCAGGACCCCGTAACATAAAGGTTTGCAATCAATCGCAAAATGGCAATGGCCAATCAACACCATTGTTACATGCACTCTTTGTTCAAATGACTGACTAGTAACCAATAAGAATTCATCTTTCAAATTTGCAACTGATCGCAAACCTTTATGTTACAGGGCCATGATTAGGAGAAATATATCATGATAAATCAGGATTCATATTGGATGACATTGGATGTCCTTTGATAAAGGTATTTCCAAAAGAATTCAGTTTTTTATAATGAAAGGCAATGATTGCAATGTTTTACTTAGCGAAATGACAATGATCCTTATGATATCTCATTCAAGAAGAAATCACTTAAAGTATACCCTAGTAAAAAATGCTGAAAACAAGGCTCAGTTAGACTTCCCATGGACTCACAAAATACACTACAGCTCAAAGAAATTGGCATAGGGAAAGGGAAAAGGAAGAAAGGGAAGGAGCCGCAGTTTTAAGCCACGGTATATTTTGGAACATAGCATGAAACTTGATGCATCAGCCTAAAAAGCATCATGGTTCATGCTGAACTGGACAAAATATACGGCGGTTTAAAACTACGGTTCCGTCCCTTTCTTCCCTTTCCCTTTACCCATGCCAATTCCTTTGAGCTTTAGTCTACATGGAGTCATTCCTTCATTGCAAGCTGCATAATAATTATACAGAATATTCCTTTTTGTGACAGTATAGAAGTACTTTACAAATGGGTTAAATTTACTACATTCGCATATATGTCATGTACCAATAGTTGATATGTACATGTATTACAATTTTGCAAACTGCATGTCATGAGGCAGAACTTAGTTACCATTCAGTAGGGAGTTGCTAAATAATAAAGGTAGTGTAAAGTTGAAGGTACTTTCATTCATGAATTGAAACACTTACCAGTACAAATATAGTATGATATGCTGCATGGTTCTCTGCCATACACAATAGTGCTTGAACCTGTTCAGACATGTGGCAAATGAAGTGCCGTTATCACGATCATGAAGAGGCCTTCGTGACCAATCACTGTGGAAATTTCATAATTACATAGCTGGAGTAGAGTGTGCGTGTGCGTGTCCTGGACATTAGCCAAGATGTGAATGGGTACGCTCGTTATGATGCCTCTAATTTGTGCTCCCCTGCCGTACATACCTGTTCAGACGAGCCAAATTAAGTGCCACTCGCTGGCACATGAACAGACCTTCGCGACCAATCAATAAGCAAGTTGCTATAATTAGTTCACCTGCCACTATCCAGAATTGCTGAATGTAGATGAGGGTGTGTTGCTATATTTGGCCCCGGAGCTCTGGGCAAGCAGCTATAGACAGGTCAAGTGGAAAAGGGGCTCTGTGTATATTGACTTGTTCTGGAATGCATGATTTAGGCTAGAATATTTTGTTTACCTACTCTAATGTAGAAACATTGATGATTGAGTGTTCATGTATAATTCCAGGAATATGAGCATCTTAGACATGATATGAATTTTATTTTAGCCCTGGATAGATTATTAAAGGGCTCTGTTCATATTCAGTTGTTCTAGAATGAATGATATGGGTTGGAATATTATATCAAAATATTCTAATGTAGAAATGGTGATGATTTATTCAACCTGCTCCTGAATTTCCTAGAATATGACAATCTTAGAATTGGTATCCTTTTTTGATTTATTGCTGGATAAATTATTAGCGGGTTCTGTATAATATATTGACTTGTGTTAGAATGAATGTTTCAGGCTGGGGTATTATGACCACACATTCTGATAGAGAAAAAATGATGATTGATCTCAATATACTCCTGGATTTCCTAGTATATGACCATCTTGTAAGATATGAAATTTTCATTTTTGGGTTGGATGAATTATTAGAGGGGTCCTGTATGAATTGACTTGTGCTTGAATGTATGATTTATACTGGAATATCAAGTTCGTATTTTCTGATACAGAAGCAACAGTGATTGATTTCAATGTGCTCCTGGATTTCCTAGAATATGACCATCTTGTAGTCTACGATATATGAGTTTTCATTTTAGTATTGGATATATCATTAGAGGCGTCCTGTATAAATTGACTTGTGCAGGAATGTATGATTCAGACTGGAATATTATGTCCACGTATTCTGGTATTGAAACAACAGTGATCGATTTCAATGTGCTCCTGGATTTCGTAGAATATGACCGACTCGGACGGACATGTTATGAATTTTTATTTGAGAGTTCGATGATTTATTGCTGTATGAGTGCTATTGAGATGAGAAGTGGTGAGAGTGCGGGAACTTCATATGGAATAATGTAGTGCATTGATCCCTTGATGATTTTTGAAGAGATGCGCATTGTTATCATGTTATGATCAATTGCCTATCTATGTCAGTTGCTCTATGTCTACGGTGGATTTTCCAAACCAGTCATCTAGATAGCAGAATGACATTGCCCATGATGTTTCCATGACAACTCAACATATCCAATTGGGGCTTTCAGAGTGGGTTCACAAAATCTTGCCTCCATCTACTGTCCTCTGGAATCGGTGAGCTTTTGTGCCGCTGAGCGAATCTCAGCAATGCCAACACAAACCTACTGGCATGCACAATCGAATCATGAGGGTGTACTGACATTCAGAGGAGCAAGGAGTGAGAGAAGGAGGGGAAGGGGAGAGGAGGAGGGAGAGTGGGAAGGAGAGGGGAAGGAAGAGGAGGAAAAGGGGCAGGGAGAAGAGGAGGGAGAGCTGGGGGAGGAGGTGAAGAGGGGAGGGAGAGGTGGAGGGAGAGGGGAAGGGTGAGGGAGAGGGGAAGGGTGAGGGAGAGGGGAAGGGTGAGGGAGAGGGGAAGGGTGAGGGAGAGGGGAAGGGAGAGGTGGAGGGAGAAGAGGAGGGAGAGCTGGGGGGGGGGGGAGGTGAAGAGGGGAGGGAGAGGTGGAGGGAGAGGTGGAGGGAGAGGTGGAGGGAGAGGTGAAGGGAGAGGTGGAGGGAGAGGTGGAGGGAGAGGGGAAGGGAGAGGTGGAGGGAGAGGTGGAGGGAGAGTGGAAGGATGAGGGAGGGGAGAAGGGTGAGGGAGAGGGAGAGGAGGAGGGAGAGGGGGAGGGAGAAAAGGAGGGAGGGGGGGGGAGAAAAGGGGAGAGGAGGAGAGACAAGAGGGAGAGGTGGAGGGAGAGGGGAAGGGTGAGGGAGAGGGGAAGGGAGAGGAGGAGGAGGAGGGAGAGGGGGATAGAGAAAAGGAAGGGGGGGAAAGGGAGAGGAGGAGAGACGAGAGGGAGAGGAGGAGGGAGAGAAGGTGGGAGAGGAGGAGGGGTAGGGGAAGAAGGAGGAGGAGGAGGCGGATGACACATATGCACTGGTCAGACTGTGGTGGGTATGTGGAGTGAGGGAGAGTGAAGGAGAGTGAGGGAGAACCGTTTTCGTTGGCGGCAGATAATTTGAAAAGGAAGTGAGCCACTTACGATATTGGGTACCCTTCTCTGGGTATCAGAAAGGACAACGCACTTGGTCATCATCTGTCAGACTCAGAGACGATACCGCTTTTGTGTGTGTATGGGGTGTGTGTGTGTGATTTGCGCGTGTGTGTGTTTGTGTGTGTGTGTGTGTGTGTGTGTGTGTGTGTGTGTGATTTGCGTGTGTATGTGTGTGTGTGTGTGTGTGTTTTGCATTTGTGGTGCTTATTACTGTGTGTTACAATGTGTGCCAAGGTGATTACAATTTCTTTAAAAATTGCAATCGACAATTGTTCATTTTCTGCTTTTGAGGCATTTTTTTTCTCATCAATTGTGGACATCCTGAGGAAGAGAGGCAAAAAAAAATTATTCATACATCCTCAAGGAGAGACTTTCACATGTGAGAGATGGAGATACAGAGAGAGAAAGAAATATAGGTGGGAAAGGATACTATTTAACTGTTTGAAAAAAGGTTCATGAATCATTCAACATGATTTATCTGCCTGGCTACCTTTATGATTATATTTATTTGGCAGTGAATATTACCTTCCTGTCAAATGTGCAGGAAAACAGCAATAAAAATATGATGTAATGAATGTCAATGTTTGTATTTTTGCCATTTATCAAAATTGCAATATATCTTCATATCTACTAAAGATAGCAGGAATAATAAAAAAATCAAATTGTGAAAATAATTAGTGATTTATATATTGTACACAGTATGCAAAATAGCTTGTGGAGCTTTATGCTTTTCCTACGGTGCTGTGGCATTATATTTCTGGGCCATTCTTATGTACATGCCATCATCCTGCAATCTGTCCAGATCGTGTTTACGAGTTTAGTCAAGACCATGTGACTGATAATGACATATGAGACAATATCTTTTTCACATCATGTTTCCAACGCAAAGTCCGGCCATGACTGTATTTCACTGCATAAAACATGCACATCATTTCTGTATACATGGTGGAATGTAAACTTTGAAGAAATTGATTATGAATTTGAAACATATGCTACAGTATCAGCTCTTAATATTGTGAATTAGGGTTATTGGTTTGCAAATACAACGACACAAACACAAATCATTGCCATGTAATCTTAAATAACAAGTCGGTATATGAGAGCAGTAATTAGCATGGGCAATGCACAAAAGAATGCATGCATGGAATTAGTTTGGGTGTCAATCGCAAACACAACAGCTCGCATAAAATGTACACTACAGCTCAAAGGAATTGGCATAGGGAAAGGGAAAGGGAAGGAGCCTCAGTTTTAAACTGCGGTATATTTTTTCCAGTTCAGCATGAAACACGCTGCTTTAGCCTAAAATGCATCATGTTTCATGCTGAACTGGACAAAATATACCACGGTTTAAAACTGAGGCTCCTTCCCTTTCCCTTTCCCTTTCCCTATGCCAATTCCTTTGAGCTGTAGTGTATGTGACCCAGTCACCTGCAAAAATATCAGCTTATAATAGAATAGTATGGGCCAGATTATCTGAAATTGTACATCTATATAATACCTATTATAAGTCATGTCATATATAGGTCAAGTGTTCAGCACCCAGCTGAAGGCAGCATGTTTACTGTACATATATGTCTCTTCCCTATGTTAACCCTCCCAGTGCTGTGGGTGCATAAAATGTGTAAGGAGTCAATGGACTTTTCCTGTCTTAGTACAGAGTGGGTTAGCATCCCTAGAGGTGTGTGTATACAACGTTAACCCTCTATGAACCAGACAAAATGGTACTCTTATGGGATAGTAATTCTCCCTGTCGCATATAGCTCTCCAAATCTGAATGTGTGTGGCGCTCTAATTTTTTTTACCTTAAATTCTTGGGATATGAACTTCCGGTTCACGAACATTCTATAGCCATCGTGTTGCTTATGACTTTGTTTTTTCATTATTTCATTAGTCCATCCACAATCAATGTTGAGGTAGGCAAAAAACATTGCTGTGAGTGATTGGTGGTATTTTTTTCAAGTCCTTTGCCCATGTAACAACCCTTCCATTTTAATATTAGAAGGTTTACGAGGGTCAAAATTACAGATTTTATGCGTTATTGCATGAATTGAATATGTACCACACTCTTACTGAAGTAAACGTCCCAAGAGCAATTGATCAGATATTGGTGTCGCGAGTTGATATCGGCTATATGCGATAGGGAGAATTGATACACATGTGGCACTCAAAGAGTTAAATACTGTATAAAAAAACATATTTCTTAATGTTGTTTTTGATGAATCTGTGTGAGTCGGGTGTGGGCTTTCCCGTATTTCCCTTTTGCTCTCTTGCTCTCTTGCTGCCATCGTCCGAAACCATATCCAGTGGTGTAAGCAAGTGCAAGGGCCGAGCATGACATTTATTGAGAGTTTCCTGTGTGCAGGGCTCCACAGGGAACCCTTCTTTGTCATGTGTGACGCATATGGTTTGCAACTCACAGAATACCAGGATTACAACTAAGTCCTTTCCCAGTCTGGGCCGCCACTGCCAACTCTCTCTCTCTCTTTCTCTCTATCTCTCTCTCTGCACACAACCCTGTCCGCACGAGCGTTTCCATTACAGAGGATGGCTGCATAATTTATTGCTCCAGGACTGAATGCTTAATACAATAGCTTTTGACAACTAAACTGGGTGAGGTGTGTTATCAATATAAATGCTGGAATTTACACTTAAGCTCTTTTAGAACCAAGCCACAAATAGCATAGCATATTGAGTTTTTATACATTTAAGGAGCCCGTAGCACTGAGAAGGATTAAGGCGAGAGGTAGAAGTGGCAATGATTAGGGGCTCTACTCCTGGCAACTGTTCTTCCGTCATCACCCAAATCTGGATTTCATTTACATCAATTTTTAATGTATTTTTTATAATTCCTTCTTGGGCCTTGTTGCATAAAACTTACCATTGATTGTAATTTTGCTACTAGTGGCAACATCTATGGAAACCTTGAATTTGATTGCTGTGTAGTGATGTTATAATAGTTACCATTGAAGGCAGAGTTACCATTATGGTAAGTTTTATGTAACGGGGCCCTGGTGTCATAAGCTCCAAGTACAATGGGATCCATGGTCATGGCAGAATGGAACTCTGTTGATTATGGATCCAGGGCCATGTTGCATATAGCTTTTCAATTATTGTAACTTTCCATCAATGGTAACTACCATGGCAACAGGCAATGAGCTCTCATCATTGCATCTGTTGCCATGGAAGTTACCGTTGATGGTAAATTACAATAATGGAAAACATATATGCAACATGATCCTGCAGTCTATACTGCTTCTACCCCTACCCTTTAAGCAAACGAGAGGATTGTTGGAAGAAATAAGGAGACAAGGAAATCAATTAAGGATACTACAGAAGGACAGGGAGGAAAGAAATGTACATAAGATAATCACAAGGAGAAAGAGGAGGAAGCATAGGATTGAGGAAGGTCCTCACATATCCAGGATTCCAGATACATTGATCTGTATTCAGAGAGAAAGGAAGGGGTGAGAGTAGGAGATTGGGATGAGAAATCAACTAATAGCAAGAGAAAAAGAGAGAGAAGAGGAAAGAAATAGAGAGAGAGAGAGAGAGAAAGGAGAGAGAGAGAGAGAAAGAGAGGGAGAGGGAAAGAGAAAGAGAAAGAGAGAAAGAGAGATGGAGAGAAAGAGAGAGTGAGAGAGAGAGAGATAGGAGAGAGAGAGAGAGAGGGAGAGAGAGAGATAGAGAGAGGGGAAGAGAGAGAGAGAGAGAAAAAAAAGAAGAAAGACAGAGGGGCTGATATGGAGGTTTGAATAATACGTCCGTGCTTCCATGAAATCAATATTTGGAACAGTAATGCATCAACAGCTAAGCAGGGGTTATGAAATTAGAAAGGCAGACCCCCAACCAAACCAATGGTCACATAAGATGAGGAACAATAATTTTTCAAGAGTACTGACATTGAAAAAGTTTCTGTTGGTACTCTTGACAACATGCAAACTATCCTGGTTTGGTGCAGGTATACAAGATGCAGACTCCCTAGAGAACGGGCCATCCATTGATCACTCGAGTCTCCTATGACCAGCCCTGTATCGCCGCTATGTCATTCTTACCTCAGCACTGCCTTTAGCCTGAGGTGATTCGTCATTGGGTATCATAATACCTTTTATCCCAACCTGTGGAGAGTTTACATCTAAGGAAATGATGGAAAAACAATGTATGTTTTAAAGCGAAGAGCAAGGATATTAGCACTTTTGCATGTTGATTGTTGCTTCTCTGTACATGTTTCTCTTTGATAGTGCAGGCAAGTACGATAAAGCTTCCTGCAATTGGCAAGGAATGAATTATTAAGTGGTATATATTAAAGCCACGGAGTTCGCTATATTTAACAAAACTAAGTATCAGTATTGTCATTTAATTTAAGACCATTTGATTGCATGGATATGTATGAATCAGGCAAAGGCATGTTGAAGAATGGAGACTGTTCTTTCTTAATCGTTATTGTCATTTGTAGGTTGATGAAAACAATGTCTGAAATTATACTTTAAGCAATGTTGAAGGATTTATCTAATTTAGGAAATTATGTCTGTAAGATATGTTCACGGGACTATGCTGCATATCATCAGGGAAATCAGAAATGTAAAATTAAGCCAACCTCTCCCATTTCAAATATTCTCGTACATATATATGAAATATGTTTATGTTATTTAATCATCATAGAACAGTGTAGCTATGAAAAACCCTGCATTCTTCATTATACGCCAGTGCTCAAAGTGGCAGTGGTTTTTTTGTTTTGGATCCATCATCAAATTGCATTACGATGCTATACGGCTGCTTGTGGTGTTTTCCTTGGACTATATGATTGCCTGTGGCAAGTTTGATATGAAGATAGTGGAGCGAAATGAAATCCCTGTACATCGAAAAGGAGTAGTGAACTATGCATATATGCCGAGCTGATATATAGAGTTTGCACCTTTTTCTCTTTTGAGGAATGTAGAAGAAAGTACAGCACTTTCCATCGAGGTGGGGGGGGGGGGGGGGGGAGGGGGAGAGATAGGGCAGAGAAAGGGTGCATGTCTAGGTAAGGATGTTGATGTAACCTTTTCTGTAAAGGGATGAAAATACAATTTCTCTCATCTCAAACTGGGATACCTCTTCCATCAGGAGGGTGCTGCAAGGAGAGAGGAGAGATAGGACAGACAGACAAGGGGGGAGGGAGGGGATGAGAGAGAGAGAGAGAGACAGAGAGAGAGACAGAGAGAGAGAGAGAGAGAGAGAGAGAGAGAAAGAAAGAGAGAGATTGAGAAAGAGGAGTGAGAGAGAGAGTGAGAGAGAGAAAGAGAGAGATAGTGGGGAAGAAAGAGGAAACATATTGAATACTGAGAAAATGGAAGAGATCTACGAAGAGAATAAGGAATATAAAATGCAAAAAAGGACAGAATGAAAAACAGTTATTGAACATTGAACATTACGATAAAGGATCAATTTGAAGGATTTTTTGTCAGGTGAACATACATTCCATTATGCAATGTACTTGAAGTGAGCATATGGATGTTGCTCACATTGGAGTAACTAATGACTGTCTGCTCTATAGTATATATGGACGGTGTCTGAACGTACATCTGTCTGTCTATCTATCTGTTTGTCTGTCTCTCTCTCTCTCTCTCTCTCTCTCTCTCTCTCTCTCTCTATCTGGGAGTTCTGTGAATATGTACTGATGAGACACAAACATCTCTCACATGTCTGTGATAGATGTTTGTGTCTCATCGGTACATATTCACAGAAATCCCATTTGGAAGCTACAGGTTTTTAGTGGGGAAAATGATACATATTAGTATTCTTTGATTCCTGTATGAAAATAATCTCCAAAACAAATATGTATTTGTTTTTCTCAATCATTGATTGCAGAATACATTAACTAGAAGCATGTACAGACAAATAATGGTTTACAGCTTGTGGAAATTGAAATGCACGGATAAGCATCGAGGATCAAGAAATTTACCAGCATATGATATAACATATACATTTCTTGTATGATACTAAATACATGTATATAATTTGCCTGCACATCTAGAGTTGCAATCTGGAAAACACTCTTTTTCACTGATATGTTGTGTCACTTACAGTATGCATACATTGACTGTCTACCTTTGACGTGCTGGTACCCAAAATGTTAAGCAGATAAACAAAAATAAATCATACCTTAGATCGGCAACAGACATAACAGAAAATGTAAAATTGTGCTTTTATTCACAAGATTGATGTCCTCAATTTCATTTTAACTCTTGTTTTTAACATCTCACATAAAATCTAACACACATGTTTATACACTCTGTGATTCAGTGTAATACAGCTTTCTCTCTTTTTGTGTAAATAAACGTTCAAGAGATTGCCACTTAATGGTACCTAAGTGCCAGATAAGTACCAGATAAATTGCAAATTTCCTTTCTCATAATGTTGATTAACCATTAAAAAGAACATTTTCTTGGAGTCAACTTAAAATAATGGTTCATTATCCCCTTTAAGAAACAAAAGGAGGATGAATGGATGCGAATTTGTGGCAAGATTCACACCTACAGCATAGTCTTTCACCTTGTTTGTCAAGTGATTTGCATCAATTTGATTGCACACCCCATGAGAGCTCATTATCCTATATCGCACATTACCCTACATGCAGATCTCCCAAGCCGTCAGGAGTATATTTAGGTGGTACAATCTGATGTCCTTCTGTCTCCGTCGCAGAGGAAATCAAAGTCATAATGACCAGTGACTTTAATAGAAACATAATGCAATCAGTGAAGGGTGTAGTCAACTTTGTTATATAGTCATGAAGGTGACTGATCTAACAACGGTAATAAGAAGCCTCCAGATTGATAATGCTTGCACAAATTATGCCACAGTTGTGTCCAAACCAACGTGTGGTAACATATTTTCTGGTAAAATTAGCAAACGGTATATATTTTATGATAATGGTGGAATGAAGATAAAAGTCAATTTTTTAACTTCTTTTGAAAAATAAGTTAATTCTACCTAATTCATACTCTCAAAATGATCATGAGAAAAAAATGCATTCTGTAATGTATTTCAAACATAATTGTAGTACATATCTTTGCAACATAGGAGAATTTAGGAGGACATTCTTAGTGGAGATTGTTATTGTGATAAATACAGGGTAAGGATTTACGCCATATTATTTGTATTGTTATCACAAATTTTAAGTAAGATTAAATAGAAAGTTTAATGATCTCACTTGCCAGAGGCCTCATGCCCACCCACACACTAACATGTTGTTTTCAGCGTGACTTATTTTTGCAAGTGGAGTGGTTTTTGGTTAACAGCATGAACCAACTACTAATTTACAATAATGTCAACATGACCTGGTTATGCTAATGTTCCAATCCTTTTAGTAATGAATTTACTAAAATGGATTCTGCCCCATTTTAGGAAGAAGTTTAACATATTTGATGACCATGGATATCTGCTTCATACAATATCCATTGAATTGATGACCATATCTGACCTGGCATCAGTTTTGCTGTGTATTCAAAACATATGCTATCTACAAGCAATTTGTAATGTATGTATGTAAGTGTGTGTGTGAGGGGGGGGGGGGTGAAGTGGGGTGCTGTCATTTTGGCTTTGAGATTAAGATGGAAAAGGTCCAAGGCCCTGTTGCATAAAACTTACCATTGATGGTAACTTTGCTACCAATGGCAACTTCTATGGATACTTTCATTTTGATTGGCTGTGGATCAGTGTTACCATAGTAGTTACCATTAATGGTAAGTTGAATGCAACGGGGCCCAGAAGAAGGAAGCACGTCATGCTGATGGACTCAATCAGGAATGGCCCAAGGAGCATGATTAGGAGAGAGGTGTCACAATGTTAAGGACCTGCTCTCTAGCAACAGCACCAGAGAGATTGACAGTCCAATTTTGTTCTGCACTTCTGTTTTTTATTTGGTTTATTTTAGTCTGCATTTCATAAGTACAACTTTACGACCGTAAATGACAATTGTACATGAGCATCATGCTTTCAATTCCGTCTGTAGAAATTTGGGCTGCCAGGGTTTGAAGAAAAGTTGAGTTTAAAGCTCCCCCTTTAAATTGTGTAGACCATGATGCGATTTCAGCACCGATGGTGAACCGTTGCATTAGCCACCTCAAAGAGACGCAGCTGAGGATACACATTGGCGGGTACGTCAAAGACTGCCCCCATTGTCGGGACTTTGGATGATTGGAGGGGAAAGGGGGTGGCACGGAGGAGAGTCTTGAGTAGCTAGTGAGAGACAGAAAGAGGTCACGAGGGTCGGCTGGAGAAGGGTGGAGAGACATTCAGAATGCAAGGGATGAGAGGGGGGAAGAGCAGAAACACTTTCTGTGTTTAACAAGAATGATATTAGGTGAGAGAATAGGAGAAAGATGATCAAGAATCATTAAGAATTGACATGAAGTGATGCTGAGATGAGGAGAGAGTATGAGGGGCAAATATAGAGAGGTAGAGAAAAGAAGTGAGAGGGGGAGGGGGAGGGATAGAGAGAGAGAGGGAGAGAGAGAGAGAAAGAGAGAGAGAGAGACAGACAGATAGATAGATAGATAGATAGACAGACAGACAGACACATACACACACACACACACTAAGAGGAAGGGAAAGGGTAGAGAGTGAGAGTAAACCAGAAAGTTGAAACCAGGAAGACGAAATAAACTCCACATCATTCTAAATTATTGCACGGGCTGCATCATGAACAAACAGCTAACCCTGCGCTTTCCACCCTTGTGTACCTTTGTGCAAATGGATGAGCGCTCTGTGCGGGCGGCCTCTGTCTTGCAGAAACATCTGGTTAAATCATGTGTGTGCATCAGGATGTCTCTCTGTGGGCAAACTCGCTTCAGCCCGCTCCTGCCCCCCTCCCCCCCTCTCTCTGCATATCCCCTCCTCTCCCTCCCTGTCTCACAGTCTACCAACATTCAAATATTTAATCGTGCGCTCTGGCAACGTTTGTCCACAATGTCTCACGAAGATCACCCCCACTATCACATGTACTATTGAGTCTACCGGGGGCAAAGGATGCTTGAAATCATGTTTTGATAGGCAAGGATTATTTACAAGGATAACTCACTCCAGTACAGTTTTGGTCAATAAAAACAGAAACATAAGACAAACAGGAGTTGGAGACAGGACTTTTTTAATTTTAAAAATGAGAAAACTCACTTATAAGGCTGGGTTGATGTGGTTAAGCACAGCTCTCTGTTGTTGTGTTTGTGTGTGAATATGTTACAAATCTTAATATTTTTAGGAAAACAGCACTTTTATTTAAGCTGTTCTATGAGAATAGGATACTAGTAGTACCCCTGCATTTTAGTTTACCTCATGTGTTTAAAAAATTACCTTAAATGTATTACATGAAAGGAAATTAAAGGGGTTTTCCCCATAGAATTCAATTGAATTTAAGGAGTGTACAAATTTCAAATGGCTACAACATCTTAGTTACCTGTTTTATTTTGTCCAAACCTTCTTTTTAATGTAATTTATTTTCAGGGTGACTTTCTCCTTCAACCAGCATATGGTGAAGACATATGTGTATACAGCGAGTCTAGCGTGAAGCTGATCCTGATTTTATGCGTACTTTGTACATTAATAACTGGGCTTGGATAGGCTAATGACTTTAGCATTTGTGATGGGTGCCCTCTTCACTCTATTACTAAGTACATGAAGTGTACTTGAATGTTTGATGTTTAAAGATATTGATTAGAATCAAAATTTTTCATTGAAGTAAACAAGACTTGAAGTGTTTGTGTGTGTATGTGTGTATGTAAGTGTATGTAAGTGTATGTGCTTGTGTGTGATTTGTGTGAGTTTGTGTGTGTGTGTTTGTGTGTGTGTATGTGCTTGTGTGCGATTTTTGTGAGTTTGTGTGTGTGTTTGTGTGTGTGTGTTTGTGCATGTGTATATTTGTGTGTATATATATATATATATGTGTGTGTGTATGTGCTTGTGTGTGATTTTTGTGAGTTTGTGGGGGTTTTTTTTGTGTGTGTGTGAGTGTGTGTTTTGCATGCATGTGAGTAGGCCCTTAGGTATGAAAGGGTATTCCTCATGGACTTGTCAGCCAACTTTTGTTATAATACATTTAAGATATTATGTTTTGCTTGTTTGTGCTGAAAAACACGATGATGATACAGAACAAAAGAGGAATATAATTCATGAAGAATTGTTGTGTATACTATTTTGATATCGGAATGGAGACTTTTAATCTAAAAGAGGGACTCTAGTCCAAGAATCATTTTCCTCCCAATAGATGGTAATCAGAGATATAGATGTGCTATGGACGCAACTTTATATTATGGTTCTGCAAATAAAGTGCAAATGGGACACACCTCTTGGGTGGTGGGTACACAATGTATTCAAATATATGTTCACTGTTGTTCTCATAATTCTAATGACAAGATTTGTGTAGCATACACCCAATAATAGAGATAGCCTGCTCCATCCTGTAAAATGATAAAAATAAATGAATACACACAACAGCTCAAAGAAATTGGCATAGGGAAAGGGAAATGGAAGAAAGGGAAGGAGCCACAGTTTTAAACCACTGTATATTTTGTCCACTTCAGCATGAAATGTGATGCTTTAGCCTAAAAAGCATCATGTTTCATGCTTAACTGGACAAAATATACTGCGGTTTAAAACTGCGGCTCCTTCCCTTTCTTCCCTTTCCCTTTTTATTTGCAAAGATTTACAAAGATTTAGCGCCTTAAGCCAAGAAAGAGTCTATCAAAAGACAAACGAGGCCTTGTGCATTTTGTTTTCTTTGTTGGCTCTTCTGAAAAGCACTATTGAGATTATTTTTTAATGACATCAGGCTAGAAAAATTATGATTTTTCCCTAATCAGATGACCTGTAACTTATAGCATTCTGTTCTTTTTCACAGGATTTTTTTTCAAACCCCATCTACTATCTGAAGTTTTCCTGCCTTAATTGTTTTCCATACAGAATAATTAACTGATCTTACTTCCTGTAAAAACAGAGCTAAACAAAATTATTTTTGAATGCTTGTTCAATCACTTTTGAATGAACTGTGTCTTGGATTTGTTCGCTTCTATTCAAATCAAACTCCATTCCCCTTATCTCTCTGTGTCCGCCACTGATGCATTTTTACTCACGTTGTGTAGCATTACCGGGTTCACTAACACATGCAAAACTGTGAAACTAGTATATATTGCAATGTTGATGAACATGGTACAATGTTGTTTGCGGTGAAAGCCTTTCCCAGGATGTCAACAACAAACACAGCTTTATTACAGTCGTCGCTGAAGTGCTCCCCCAACCACCGCGAGATTTGCTTGGCCGAGTAGATTGGGCTGATATTCCTCGGCCTGGGAGCAATATAACCCATTTACTCATCCAATTTACCACATGCAATCAGTGTTATTCCAGGCCATTGCCAGGGTGAACCTGCAATGGTCGCAGTTATGCAAAGATACCGTATTGATACCTCACTGCATTGTTCATGGAGGTGCATATGCACACTTATGAAAAAAAGAGAATTGATCCAAATTACCAGTAAGTGTAGGGTGGACATCACGTCAGTTTTACAAGGATTTAGGCTTGGCAGCTTTGATTTACCACATGCAATCAGATTTATTCCAGGTCGTTGTTAGATGTATGTGAAACAGTGGCAGTTATGCAAAGATACCGTATTGATACGTCACTATATTGTTCATGAAGTTACATGTACACCCTCATGAAAAAAGAGAATTGATCCAAATTACCAGTAAGTGCAGGGTGGACATGAAGTCAGTTTTACAAGGATTTAGACTTAGCAGCTTTGATTTACCACATGCAATCAGATTTATTCCAGGTCGTTGTTAGATGTATGTGAAAAAGTGGCAGTTATGCAAAGATACTGTATTGATACGTCACTATATTGTTCATGGAGGTTCATGTGTACCCTTATGAAAAAAGAGAATTGATCCAAATTACCAGTAAGTGCAAGGGTGGACAGCAATTCAGTTTTACAAGGATTTAAACATAGGAGAACTCATTTACCACATGCTATCAAACTTATTCCAGGCCATTGTCAGGATGGATGTGAAATTGCGCTGAACGTCATTATCTGGTACGGACATCCCGACTCCTTTTAAAGTTGTGTGTATGAATGCTCTTGTGTTTAACAATGTTTTGATCAGCTTATCGATGATGCATATATAAAAATACTTCCTTGTGTGAATGGTGGGCAGAAAAAAAATGGTGGGGGAGGGGGTGTTCAAGCCTTATGTCAGGAAATAACCCCATTGACCCATATAATGCATTATATCTTCTTAACTTCTACAGGGGCATTTTGGGCATTGCAAGGGCTGGTAAGATCCTGTATGGAAGTCAGCGCCCCCTACTCTCCCACCCAAAATTGTTCATAGGGGCTCTGTTTTGGATTTGTGGGGGCTAATTCTCTATGAGCCCCCATGTATTGTTTCCATTGATATGAAACAGAACCTATGTGGAAGTGAGTGCCCCCTACTCTTCACTAAAATCATGATCACAGGGGCTCTTTTTGGCATTGCGACGGCTATTTCTCCATGAACCCTCATGCATCATTTCCATTTGAGTGAATGTGGGGTAAAAACTTGTGTGTGGAAGTTAATGCCCCCTACTCTCTAAAAAAATTGTTCTCAGGGGCTCTTTTGGCATGATGGGTGCTAGTTCTCCCTGATCCCCCCCCCCCCCCTGCATTGTTTCCATTGGTGATACATAGGTGTGAGAGAGAACAGTTAGTGCCCCATATCCGACCCCCCCCCCCCTAAAAAATGGTTGATGGGGGCTTTTTTGGGGGGCATTGTAGGGGTTAATTCTCCCTGAGCCCCCCCCCCCCATGTTTCCATTGGTGTGAAGATGGGTGTAAGAGAGAACAGTAAGTGCCCCATACTCTACCCCCCCCCCCTAAAATGGTTGACAAGGTCTCTTTTCTGGCATTGTAGGAGTTAATTCTCCCTGAGCCCCCCCCCCCCTCCCATCACATGTATTGTCATTGGTGTGAACTTGGGGTTGAAAGAGCCGAGCCTCCTGCGCTGAAGTCAGTGCCCCCGACTCTCCCACACTCTGACACCCCTGGTTAGGTGAGGTGCCAGGGTGTTATCACGGGCTGCTGACTTTTTTCGCCCCTCTCCCAATCACATCAGACTCCTCGTTTATGACCTTTATGGAGGCATTTATAGCTCACAATGTCCTGACCCGCCCCAGGAGAACGACAGGGACAACGACAGGGACCTTGTAATAACATCGTGAATGATGGCTGGACGCAATAATGCCATCATGCCATGCATGCCGGGATCAAACTAGTTCACACTGATTTATTGTCTACATGTATCAGTGCTCTTGACTTGAGATTATCTGCTGCCCCCGCTGACAGATAGCGTAGATAATTGAGTGCCGATGTAATTGATGTCATGTGGAGAGTAGAAATTGTTTCATTCTTTTAAAATTTGAAGCAAATAGTATGATTTATCTGTTTTAAGACCAGCATAATCCACCCCCCATATATTTGTGCATTTTGTTGCTATGGGTACTAGTAATTGATAATATATCATTACTATCTTTGTTACTATTATTGGTATTGTTGGCTGACTAGAAGTAGTCCTGCTGTGCCGTTCGTTTATGTCTGTCCTAGAGATGAGTATGTGACAATGTGATGGCCTATCAGGGGCAGCTATCTGTATAGACTAGATGACTGAATAGGTGGAGATGCTGTGGTGTAGTGGTTGTGAACTGTGACTGAGGAGCTTGAGGTCCTGGGTTCAAGCCCATCCTTGGCACTTGTGTAATTAAGCAAAAATACTTAATCTACATTGCTGATACGATTGCTATATGATTGGGTAGAAAGGGAAGGGAATGGTTGCCATGATTCTAAACGATCCCTTGGGGTTGAACAGGTGTCACCCAAGACTTACTGCACATCTGAAATAAAAATTGCACATTATTATGAAATATGAAGTTGTCCAAGTAAATATGGAGATCATTCATTATGTGAGCCTACAATATATGTCATCTTATCTTTTCATTGGTATTTTATTGATACTGTTACTGTATTTCTTCATTATGTTTACCATGAACACATGAACCTCACTGAGAATGTGTGATTATGATTGGTCAAACAAACACAAGTCTTTAACAATTGGCATTATTCATCAATTTTTTGGATGAAATTGCCCCGATGTAAAGTTTTGTAATGCCAAGTGGGTGACATATGCCAAGGATATCAAAAGAAGCACAAAGTTTCCAACGATTAATGATCTGACACTCTTATTTGCTGCACACCAAAAGAAGTTGCAGAACACACTTGATGTTAATATATTTAGGGGTCAGTGAAATGGTGACTGCTTGAGAAATAGGCAATGAACATGTACCTGACACATCCACCTTTGCCCGCTTGGAATGATTGAAGAAGTGCCTCAACGATAAAGATGGAGAAAAGCATCAGATGCAGAGCGATTTTAGCCCCATAAGCCAAGAAAGAGTCTCTCAAAAGACAAACGAGGCCCTGTGCATTTTGTTTTCTTTGAAGTCTCTTCTGTAAAGCACTAATGAGATTTTTTTTTTTAATGACGTCAGGCTAAAAAAATGATGATTTTTCCCGAATCAGATGACCAGTAACTTATAATTCTCTGTTCTTTTTCACAGGATTTGTTTCAAGCCCCATCTACTATCTGAAGTCTTCCTGCCTTATCTGTTATCCATACAGAATAATTAACCGATCTTACTTCGATTACCTCTAAAAACAGAGCTAAACAAAATTATTTTTGAATGCTTGTTCGATCACTTTTTAATGAACTGTATCTTGGATTTGTTTGCTTCTATTCAAATCTAACTCCATTCCCCTCAACTCTTTGTGAACGCCACTGATGCATTTTTACTCATGTTATAAATAAACAACGAATCCCGTCGGGGTTAGGTGAAGTCCACCCATCTTTCCCCCACCCACGTGGCTTAAAATGTTGTTTCCTGTTTGTGTCCCTGTGTATATACAGCCACGGCACTCAGTGCGGCTCCTCCAAGCACTGCGACAGATCCCACGACGACACGGACCCGACGTCACCTTCAGTTTCCCCGGAAAAGATGGAGCGGTAAGTCTCTTTGTGCGCATGACTGCAATAATTTGTCCATTCCGAGAACTATTTCTGTATCATTTACAAAGGTCATCAGTGGAAAGAATGAAGTGTTCTAGTTCATACACGAGAAAGAAAAATAGTATTTGCCTTTCAAATGTGTAATGCTTTTCGAGATGATTATGTTTCCTGCTGAGAGAATGATTATTTAATCCTTAACCTCAAAAAGCGTTTACTTCCTACTGATATCTCAGCAGAGTATAATCTTTGGTGGATTTTATTTTGTAGATATGATGAACATATTTCAAGTCACATACTTTTTCAGGACACATTTTATGGTAGATCTTTTCCATTGACCGTGCTTTTTCTTTTGACTTATGTAATTGAAAAAAGTCATCCTCACAGAAAATTTTAATTGTGTCATTTATTTCTTAATTTTCCTGCTTTTGCATCATCTTCATGACTATCTCTCATTTTTCCCTTTTCCATCTTCCTTCCGTAACTCTCCCCTCTCACTCCTCTCTCTCCCCTCTCTCTCCCCCTCTCTCTCCCCTCTCTCTCCCTTCTCTCCCCCCTCCTTCTCCACTCTCTCACTCCTCTTTCAACCATCATTCTCTCCCCCTCCCTTCCCCTGCTTTCATGCTCACTAATTCAATTCAATTCAAGCTTAATTATATACAAACATACACACAAACAACAATTGCCATGATAATAAAATGCAAGGGCTAACCGAGAATGTGCAAGCACCTTTGAGGGCCGTTTAACCCTTTAAATATGTAACATACGATATACAAACAGGAGAAGAAAACAAACAAACAAACAAACAAAAACACAATCAAACATGAGGATTACATATACACTTGAATGATTAGATAATAGTAGAGATGCTGTCTAACCTAATTCTTTGCATTTTCTTTATCCCTCCCTGGGTGTCTATCACCGTTTCCTTCTCTTCCTGCCCCATTTCTTATACTTCTCCTCTGTCAGATACAAGCTGATTCCAATATGACCTCATTTAAAAGCCACTTGTCTAACATCATCTCAAGCATGAGGCTAACCGAGAATGTGCAAGCACCTGTGAGGGACGGTTAACCCTTTAAACATGTAACATACAATATACAAACAGGAGAAGAAAACAAACAAACAAACAAAAACACAATAAAACATGAGGATTACATATACACTTGAATGAATAGATAATAGTAGAGATACTGTCTAGCCTAATTCTTTGCATTTTCTTTATCCTTCCCTGGGTGTCTACCACCGTTTCCTTCTCTTCCTGCCCCATTTCTTATACTTTTCCTCTGTCAGATACAAGCTGATTCCAATATGACCTCATTTAAAAGCCACTTGGAAGAGGAAGAAGGAGAAAGAGAGAGAACAAATCAGAGAGAGAGAGAGGGGAGATAGATAGAGGGAGGGAGAGAGAGAGAGGGAGAGAGATAGAGGGAGGGAGAGAGAGAGAGAGAGAAGGGGGGTTAGAGATAAAGAAAGACGGAATATAAATAGAGGTGGGAAGAGGAAGAGGGAGAAAGAGAGAGAACCAATCAGAGCTGCAAAATGAGCTAAATCACCTGTCTTCTGGGAGATGCAGTGAATCACAAATTTGTTCAACCTGTGTTTTCTACCCCAAAACACAATTGCTAGGGAAATTTTAGATGATATGTGGGTGTGAAATAGCCAACGGACGTTTTATTTATGGGTAAACAGCGGGATTGGGAAATTGTAATATGTTTTGCCCACATAGCCCCATTGGATGGTAATAACAGTTAAAGGTCATTCTGCGGGAAAACTCTAATCTGGAATTTTGATAATCTGCCTCTTTTTACTGCAATGAATAAACCAATGCCACTCTTACCACTGTTTTGGGCTATGCACATAAAAAACATATATTTTATTAAGGTTTGTAGTATCTTTTAAGTTAAACTTTGACTCAAGAGAGTGGGAATAGTGGGAAAAGGAAAGGAAAGTGAGAGGGGGGGGGGGGAGATGGTAAGAGAGGGATGGAAGGGTAGAGAGATGGAAGGGTAGAGAGATGGAAAGTGGGAGACTGATATAGAAAGGGAGCTCTGGCGTGGCTGGCAGACGGATGGTATTTCACCTAATGTGGCCATTTGTAGAAAGCTGACACCATTATTAGGTTGACTTGCAGGTCTGCTGGCTAGTTAGGCTGGCCACTTCTGCCCTTCTTTGAGAAAAAGGGGAGCATGAGAACATTTCTGTAAAAATCCGACTACGTGTGCCCTATACCGCCAGGCCTGTGGATCCATCTTGACATTGATGAGTTCCCATACAGCCTAAAATGTGTTAGTAAGCACCTGTATTGAAAGACCATTTTGAATTCCTACTAGTATAATGTGTTTTCCTTAAATACACTTCCATCTATCAAAAAGTTTTTTGCCCATGTGTATAAGCTCTTATTGAGTGGTCTTGTGTTTTTAACATAAGTGTGGGAAACATACAAAAATATCTTCTAATTCTATAATACTTGTAAAATACTGAATGGTAGTTATTAGATTGGAGTCGGCTATCTCATCAATTTGACCGTTGGTACAAATCCTCAATATGTTCGGGCCGAACATTTGGAGGATTTGTGAGTTAATCACAAATTACTCCAAATGTGGATCATTTGAGGGCAAATAACTTTCAGCAAATTTTTAAAATGGACAATATGTGAATTTAAGATCATTGGCAAGAAGCTTGCTCACGATCACCTTTTTGAAGGCTTTCTGTCTTCCCAGTACAGTATATGCCCTTTAAAGACAGGAGTTCAGAGTTTAAGTGTTGAGATGGAAGCTTCATTTTTGTTAAAAGTTATGTTTATCTGTGCTTCAAATTAATCAAGTAAAGCCATGTGGCAGTGAAAATTACTGTTGGTTATTGGAAAGGTCCAGAGGTATATGTTTGGCTTTGGAAATGCTACATTTCTGTTCGGTTTACGGCAAACGCGTTGACGTCACTTGGATCCTTCTGCCTGTTCGGAGCCGTGATTGCAGTGTTGTTGTGATTGTGCAGGCTGGAATCAAATACAGCTGTGCCCTGCTGAAAAACAGCTCCCAGTCAGCTCTAGGGTGGGCAGCTCCGCTTTCCTCTGCTTTCCTCTGCGTCACTCTGTTCATGACTGCGAAGAGCACATTAGCACGGCCCTGTAAAGAGCACATTTAGCATGATACTGCACTAACTGCAGTACTTGGCCTGTTCCATGGCATGGTAACACTGATAATGCGAGTTGAGTTGAATCAAAAGTACACATACACTACAGCTCAAAGGAATTGGCATAGGGAAAGGGAAAGGGAAGAATAGGAAGGAGCCGCAGTTTTAAACTGTGGTATATTTTGTCCAGTTAGGCATGAAACACAATACTTTAGCCTAAAAAGCATCATGTTTCATGCTGAACTGGACAAAATATACCACGGTTTAAAACTGCAGCTCCTTCCATTTCTTCCCTTTCCCTTTCCTTATGCCAATTCCTTCGAGCCGGAGTATACATACATATATGAACTTGGCTGATGTTCGTCACTGCAACCTGTTAGTGTACATGTATGAACTTAGCTGATGTCTGTCACTGCAACGTGTACCTTTAAGTTCTCATTGTACATATATGAACTTAGAAGATGTCTGTCACTGCAAGCTGTACTTAAGTTCTAAGTGTACATTTATGAACTAGTTGACCAATGTCCGTCACTGTAACTTGTACCTTTAAGTGCTTAGTGTACTCGTATGAACTTAGCGGACCAATGTCTGTCACTGCAATGTGCACCTTTAATAAATTCTTAGTGTACATTTATGAACTTAGCTGATGTCACTGCAACGTGTACCTTTAAATTCTTAGTGTACATGTATGAACTGAGCTAATGTCTGTCACTGCAACGTGTACCTTTAAGTTCTTAGTGTACATGTATGAACTGAGCTGATGTCTGTCACTGCAGGCTGCACAAGCAAGTTACATAGGGAGATTACGCTATCCCTGCTAATGTTGCACTTGCAATGCTTTGCAGATACCTAGGGGGCCTCAACAGGATTTTCTCTCTGAAAAGTGGGACTTCTCACATTGTTCCCAGGAGAAATAACAAAATACAACTACATGCAGCAGACAAGAAGCTGCGTTCATATTATGTCGATAACGGCTCGTCATGTGAGAGGTTTGTGATGTCTTGGGGGAAACTTTGTGATTGTGACGATTTGATGTGTAGTACTAGATGTAATAGCTCGTTAATTACAGTCAAGATTGAGATGTCTTTGGGGAATACTGTGACTCTGATGTTTAGGGGGTATGGAGTTTGGCATTTAGTTTGTGATTTAAAGTACAATTCATGTTGTGAGGAGAAACACTCAATATTTTTCATGGTTCACCACCTCAAAGGTGCAAAAATCCTGCAAGAAAATGTGCTTGTATGTCGCTATGGTAACTTCATGAGATCCTGTGTGCAACATATTATTTTGATATTGATTGGTGTTTTGATTTATAAGTGATTTGTTTTTTAATTTCAGTAACAATGACCAATCTTCACCTGTTGCACATGGCTATTAGACTTTCTGGATTTGTGAATCGTGGTTCAGTTACAGTGTCAAAATTTGCCATGAAATGGCGGTATCCAAAGGGGTGTGACTTAATTGTGTCCTATTAAGTACTTGAAGTTTATTCATAGCCTGTTGTCTGTTAGCTGAACAGCAGATTGTGTGGCAGTCATGCTGCTTATTTTATGAGTTGAAAAGAAACAGCGCACATATGTACTGGTTCAGTAAACAATAGGCCAACTGCAAATCAAGTATCAGGAACTATGCATCAAGTATCAATAATACAATACACAATAGAAAAGGATATCTTGATGGCACCATGTAATATTAATGTGATTATCATGCTATTGAAGTAAGATTTTCTCAAGAAGTTTGAGGTTTTCTGCTGACTCACTTACATACTTACATTTTTTTGTATAAATGTTTTGCAAAGTTTCCAAGACAATCCAAAGTTGATAGAGATAACTGGACTAAGTATGTATGCTTACAGGGTGTATGTCTTTCAGGCAAACATAAATATCATTATGCACAGGCTGTGCTGCATCGTACCTGTGAATTTATGAGTAAATTGATGCAGTATTATTGCGCCAAGGCCTCTCTTCCTCAAATGTCATCTACACTATCAGCAAAAAAAAAATCACCAGTGAAAAAGTGAAAGCTTGGTCACTACCCCCTAATACAGCCCAAAAGATTTGTTGAGAAAGTTTTTTAACATTCTGGAGTGTGATTTTTGTAAAACAATGTTAAAACATCACAATTATTTTCCAATGCGTTTGGGTTGCAAGCAAAATATCGCGAACTGCACACAATTTTCACACATGGCTCATTCATTTTGCGCATTTTCAAATAGCTGGGCATAGCAACAAATCTTGAGAAATTCGCTGCCAGTCCACTCCACAGTATCTTAGGCCATGTTATCTTGATTGTTCCAAAAGTTATTTTTTAGATGTAAACGGGCCTAGTATGTTATACTGCCATTGCAGTCGAGTCACACGGTCCTCCTCTCCATGCGTGAACAGGGCCCTGAATCCTAAACCAGGCTACCCCTGGTTGGAAGCCTTGCCTGTGGTCTCGAGTCTGCTTTGAGGATTGCAGAAAGCTCCTCAGCCAAAGAAGCAAGATCAAGGCACTTGCTCTCTGAGGACATTTGCCTAAGGGATTGCTGCCTATATATTGCAACAGGTCTAAGAGGATTGATGATGCTGTCCTGTGTCTTGTAGCTTCACTTCCAGGCTGTTTGTGTATTTGTTTAATCCAAGCTAGATAACAAACAGGTCTGGCTGAAAATAGATTGATCACTGTCCAATCCCTCTCCACTCACCCTAATATGATACACTGAAACATGCTGTACTGACCACCTGTCTTGAAAGACCAAATTTGATGTTTCTCTTGAAAAAGTATATCTCATTGACACCTGTGTGAAAGTAATCTGTACATGCAGACCACCTGCTCATAAACACTATAGTAATTGTATCCCTTGACTGGTCTTTCTCTCCAAGTTTTTTTTTTTGTAGAATTACTGTGGTAGATTATACCACCGGTATACAAAGAACACATTTGATCTTTCTCTTGAAAAAAAAAATATACCTCATTGAAACCTGTGTGAGAATAACCTGTACAATAAGACCACCTGCTTATAAAGAACTACATTCCTTAACTTTTCTTGTTTCCCTTCAGTATTTTTCTATACAGGTTTTACCATAGAATGATTGTATAGAAAGATTATCTGCCTATAAAGACCACATTTTTTGTTTTCCTTGAAAAATATATATTATTGAAACTTGTGTGAAAGTAACCAGTACAAAAAGACCAACTTCTCAGAAAGGACTACATTCCTTAACCTTTCTTGTCTCCCATAGGTTTTTTTTTTCTATAAAGGTTTCTCTGTAGAATGATTGTAGTAGATTATACCACCTGGGTCCTGTTGCATGAAACTTATCATTGATGGTAACTTTGCTACTAATGGCAAGTGCTATGGAAACTTTAAATTTGATTGGCTGTTGAGCAATGTTACCATGGTAGCTACCATTGATGGCAGAATTACCATTAATGATATAGTTTTATGCAATGGGGAAAGAATTGTTTAAAAAATCCAAGAACATTTAGTATTTCTTTTACTTTACACTCACATCTCTTCATACATTCATATTTTAAATAGAGACAATTTTAAATAAAAACACTAAACTAAAATATCTATTCATGGTGGTTTTATATGAATTGTCCAACAACCTTGGAGGAAGACTAGTGTCTTGTAGCACTCATGTTCAAATTGAAATGGGTTGTACAAGACGTGAAGGCACATCACTTGTCAAAGTTGAACAGTGTTGTAGCAGTGCTTTGTCACTTTCTTTAGATCTAAAGAAGACTACTTATGGAGGGGTTGTTTTGTAGTATCAGGAAAATGTTGGTTGGAAAATGGTAACTGTATACTGTTACTTTAGGCACAACATGCTGGCATTTTGTATGAATAAAAGGTGGAACCATATTCATGAAACATTGCCTAGCCCAGTTAGTTGGGAACTAAAGTGCATTCAGCGACATGTATTTATAGCAACTAACTAGGCTAAAGGGGTTTCATGAATATGCCCCCTGTACTTCTTCTTTCTCCTCTGCTTATTCCTCTTTTCTCTTCTTGATCTCCTTCCACCTCTCCATTTCTGCTCCCCTTTCTTTCTAAGTCTTCTTTCAGTGCTGGGTGATTTTATTTCTTTTAATTTGAAATGATTTAATAAATATTCAATGGTGGTAGCCAATTTTAAACCTCATTATGAATACCGAACACTCTAGCCAGACTGTGCAACTCTTCTCTTCTCTGTGTCAAGTCTGTGTTTAGATGTCAACACGGGGTCAAATTGAGGTGACTTAGTTCATAACATGTACATCCATACATAACTGCTCAGTGGTTCTGTCGTTAGTTTTCCACTCTATGGCCCATCTATATGCAAACCATGTGTGTTTTTAAAACTGACATACTAGGTTCATGACGTGTAAATTTGAATTTGTGATTGTAACTTATTCAACTTACATACTAACCAGGGAAGTGAAATTAAAATCTGTGTATCAATTTGAATTTAACTTATTGTAATTGTAAAATTAAGCTACATTGGTCTTATTTTCTCAACTATGCTAATTTTCTTTCGATTCACCTTTGTGAAGACAAACCCTAATCTATGCCATTGCAATATATTGGACTGGTTCTGTAGAAAAGCTGGTAAGAATGAAATCTTAATGTAATCTTATATTTTCTTTGTATAATGTGATATTTTTGTTTAGAATCGTGTCTTGACATTATAAAAAAAATATACATGTATATCTATGTGAGATGAGTATGAATAAACATTTTTCCTCTTGGAAAAATCTGAATTTTTTTTTTAAATAAATGAAATCTTAACAATATATGGTATATATTTTACATTGAGACATATTCAGATTCCATGTTGCAAGAAGCATCTGTCCATCACTATTCTAATACATTCCACCTTCTATCTGCTGCTCCAATTTATTGTTACCCTTTCCCGTCTTTGTAATCAGATTCTATTTCGCCCGTCGCTTTGCACTAAAAGCATTTCCACTATTATTGACTAAAAATCAATAAGACCGCATTTTAATTTAATATTTTTGCCATTGGCACTTATATGTTGTTAAGAGTGTAGAATCCAGCCTGAAAGCTTGTTTCCTGAGGGAAACTAGATTAGATTCAAGCACATAGGATGAATGGATGCCATTTCCAGAAGGCTCACATGCACACCCACACATGTGTGCTTGTGTAGTGAGTGTGAAGGTGACCTACAGGTGTACAATCCTGCACATGCTTGGAACATCATTGAGGTGTAGTAAACGAATCTTTGTCAAATTGACAGGATACTACAAAATTCATGCAATTGTTTTCATGCAAAATAGATGCAAGACCATCCTTCTTAACCCTTGACATGCCACATGTGGATTATGTCACCATTAATGCATAAAAGATCCCATTGAACAGCATTTTGTCTGGGACTCAAATGGTTAATTTAGGACCATCTGTATGTGATTCAATTTTGTTCCCTCAGTTCCCCATACACTCTAGCATATGTATGCATACAAAGTATAAATGTATATGCTCAAATATTGATAAAAATGGTAAGAACAAAGATATGTATGTATTTTTTTCTGGTATTACAAGATGCATTTACCAAATGAGGAGATAGTCCCATGAAGCACACTGTACATTTGGATAACATGGTATACATTGTACAGTAGAGCCTGAGATCAAGTGCACAGTGATTGCAATCAAATGCAATCAGCTCCATACATTGATTGCAGTCTGACTGCAATAGATTGCAATCAGCTGTGACGTTGATCTCAGGCCCAATTGTACCTGCGCATCGTGATCTATGTTAGATATGGAGTGAGTCTACATTATATTGAAGGCAACATGAACATTGCATGGTACTCACAGCACTGTTTGTAGTAACAGCTAGACAAGTTACACTATCACAATTAACCCAATGGATGTGCATTAAACAAACCACATAAAGGGTAAACATAATAAGTGTCCCAAAATTAAGGAAATGAGCAGTCTAACTTTCTAGGTAGAGGATAATTGATTGATCTGTTATTGATCGTTCTACTATATACATCTTAACTTGTGACTAAATCTCAGAGTTCAACAGCCTAACTCTTCATCAGTAAATTACTTTAAATGGGCGCGTTTAGCATTTGTGGGTATTTTTTTTTACTGACTGTGTCATAGAAGCATTGTTTTTTTTCTAAGCATGGGTGAAGACTGCAGTATTGATTCAGGCTATAGGCATATGTCTTGGCAGCAAGCTCCATCCATTAGCAGGCCTTTTATGGTCTATATTCCATCCTTCACACCTCCATGGGCACCCCATGTGTGTGCCACATCCATCTGCATCTGCACTTCACACCAGCGGGGTGTCTCTCAAGATACCTCCGAAATTCTTCTTTACTTTCACCTTTTGTACGTCATTTCGATATACTGAAATATTATAATTTGTTAAGTCTATATTTATAAGTTGATAGTCATTTAGTACAGTTAAATTTGTAATGAATTGTATTGAAAATGGTAGAGAAATTGTTGATTGGTGTATGGCATACATGTATTTCAGGGTACTTAAATTATTTTCACCTTTTGTGTATATACAACTGTACATGAATGCTGATATACTGATAAATTATAATTTGTTGAGGCTACAGTATAGTCATTTCATACAGTCAAATTTGTATAAAGAAATTAGTTATTGGTGTATGGTGTCTTTCAAGAGACTTCAATTACTGCCACCTCTTGTGCATATAAACCTGTACATGAATGCTGATATACTGCGAAATCATAATTTGTTGAGTCTATATGTATAAATTCATATAACTTGATACAGTTAAATTTATATGAAGAAACTCGTAATTGGTGTATGGCACGTATTTTTAAGGGACTTCAATTACTTTCACCTCTTGTGCTTATGAATGCAGAAAAACTGAGGAATCTTAATTTGTTGAGTCTATATTTATAACTTTGTATAGTAGCTTGATTCAGTCAAATTTGTATACAAAGAAATAAGTTATTGGTGTATGGTGTCTTTCTAAGGACTTTAATTACTGCCACATCTTGTGCATATGAATGCTGATATAGTGAGGAATCATAGTTTGTTAAGTCTGTATAATGTTTAATTTCATATGAGTACTTGATACAGTCAAACATGTTAATGAGAGCTGGCTGGTGTATGGTGTCTTCCAAGAAATATCATAATTTTGTCTGTGCTTTCACCTTCTGTGCATATGAATGCTGATAAATTGGGGAATTGTAATTTGTTAAGTCTAAAGTTGTGTTACTTCATATAGTTACTTGATACAGTCAGACATGTTAAAGAAAGCTGGCTGATGTATGGTGTCGTGCAAAAGATATCTTCAATTCTTCTTTACTTACACGTCTTGTGTGCATGAATGCTGATATACTGAGAAATTGTCATTTCGCTCTATATATAAGCTCATATGATTACTATAGGACTTTCATGAATTCTTCTTTGCTTTCACCACTCATGCATATAAATGCTGATATACATAGGAATCATAATTTGTTAAGTTTATATTGATATCTTGATATGGTTACTTGATAGAGGCAAACCTGTTAAAGAAAGTTGGCTGATGTATGGTGGCTTCTAAGAGACACCATAAAATCTTCTTTTCTTTCACCTCTTGTGCACATGAATGCTGATATTGGCAGAAAAGAGAAGAGATGATGTAACAAATACCTGAAACTCTCATTCATTCTAATTTGTTGATATTCAGAAGTCAGCCTTATGGACAGCTCAGTTATTTTTAGTGAAAGGGATTTCTGGGGTAATAATGTGAACATGTTCTTACTTTTGCCCAAGAGACTATCATTTAAGCCCTATTTTTTTCTACAAATCCCCTTTCTTAAAAGTTATCATGCTGGTATCGACAGAAAAGAGTAAGAGATGATGTAACAAATACCTAAAAGTCTCATTCATTCTAATTTGTTAATATTCAGAAGTCAGCGTTATGGACAGCTCAGTTATTTTAGTGAAAGGGATTTCTGGGGTAATAATGTGAACATGTTCTTACTTTTGCCCAAGAGACTATCATTTAAGCCCTATTTTTTCTACAAATCCCCTTTCTTAAAAGTAATCATGTTGATACTGACAGAAAAGAGTAAGAGATGATGTAACAAACACCTCAAAGTCTCATTCATTCTAATTTGTTGATATTCAGACGTCAGCCTTATGGACAGTTCAGTTATTTTAGTAAAAGAGATTTCTGGGGTAATTATGTGAGCATGTTCTTACTTTTTCTCTGGAGACTAGTTCCATTTAAGCCCTGTCTGGATTTTTTTTTTCTTTAAATCCCCTTTCCTAAAAATAATCATGAGTCAATAGAATCCCTTGAGTCATTTTGGCTGCATAATGGCAGACAAGCATACCACGACCCTTGTGCCTTTGCATAAGTATTTATGAGGCGACTTGTTGAGTCTGCATGCCACTGTGAAATACACACATCCTACTCATGATGAACATTACGAGTCCCGGTGAATGTGAGAGAAGGAACATTGTGAAAATGATACATGGAACATCGTGAGTTAAGCCTTGAAAATGATTTGATAGGAATACTTGTTTTCATTTAGGGGGGGGGGGCAGGCCATTCCCATGGAAATAAACATCAATGGGAAAACAAATCAGAAGGTTTAATGGCAATAGGGCAGGCACTACTGGTTGTACAAAGATTTCATGTTGCTTATAAGGGGCGTCTTCATTAGCCCGATGTGGCGATGCAGCGAAAAAGCTTGCTAGTTCTGATCGGAATAGCCTAGCCAGATCACTAAATAGCTAGCTATTTGCATCTTCATTCGTCAGGTCTGGCAAAATAGCTAGCTATTTAGTCAAGAAAAATTCCCAAGAAATCTTGGGCTAGATGGAGCTAGCTCGAGCTCACTCGGAGCGTCTTCATTAGCCTGAAAATCCATGCGGTTGTGGTCTATTTCCGTTGCACACTGTGCATGTGCGAACATCGGGATAATTTATGCATCGCGAGCTTGAACTTACACCTATCCCGAGTTTCAAGCTAATGAAGACGCGATTGCAACTTCAGGTTAGTTCCCTGGACCAGCAAACTAGGTCGCTATTTTGTCTGATCAGGCTAATGGAGACGCACCTTTACAGACTCTGACATTGGCAACCTTGGTTCCATAGCTGTCTACTGTTTAAAAATAATGTAGTCCTTTTGCAGATCATTAAAGTAAGATTGTGAAAATACCACAGGAAATGGAAGAAAATACTTCACAAGAACTTCCCACATAATATGAGAACTGGACACTAGTTCTAAGCAAAGTTATATTGATTGCTTGATTTTAAGTTGAATCTTGGACGAGCCATCCAAAATTCAGCAGTTCTTGTACCCTACAGATTCAAGGCAGTAAAAGCACTGATCACGGCTCTTGCATCGGCACTGAGGCAGTCTCCGGTCTCTGGGCTACAAGTACCGGGTAGTTTCGGACATCCCCTCCACCCCCATACCTCCTCAAATTATAATGATTGCTACAATTCAACAGTTTCTAGTTCTATTATTAGGAGGGAAGTTCCTGTACAGTTGTTTCTTCCATTTTCCATGGTTTTTACACAATTTTATTTTTTGACCCACAAAAGAGCTTCCCTGTTTTTAAGGGCTGAATACAGCTTCTTGAATAAAATCAGTACTGTGGGTGTTAAGAGTGTTCTATAATACCGAAATGTGACATCATACAAGCATATTGTCAAGAGAACTGTTTCCAAACTATGTGGGTTAGAGCAAGCAGCAGTGACTGTAGCACTGACTTTCATCAGGAGTACCAGACACCAGCCTGCTAGACAGTGTCAGACCCGTAAGTTTCTCACATGAGTGATCTTGTTTAGAACCAGAATCCTGCATAACAACGGATATGATGACACCACTTCGGTATTCTATAAAGGCATATTATTATTATTGATATAGCAATATCATATTATTGCCAATTTGAGAAACAGGTGATCCTTTACTTCAAGCAGGCTATAGTGGTACTCATCCAATACTGCTTAAAGGGACTATACTGTACTGAGAAGACAAAAAGCCTTCAAAAAGGTGATCATGAGCATTTTCTAGCCAGTTGTCTTACATTCATGTATTGCCCATTCGGGCCGAACATTTTGAGGATTTGTGACTTAATCACTAATTACTCCAAATGTGGGTCATTTGAGGGCAAATAGCTTTCAGCATGTTTCTAAAATGGACAATACAATAATTTAAGACCATTTGCAAGAAGATTGCTCACGAGCACCTTTTTGAAGGCTTTTTGTCTTGCCAGTAGAGTATATTCCCTTTAAACTGTTTTTACTCTTAAACCGTTGTTTGCATTTACTGTATGGGTCGATGGGTGACTCTTTGTATCCTAATTTATTGAATGAATATCAGGAGAGAGATATCATGCAGAGACTATAGAGGGATACTTGAGTACAGTAATACAGTGTAATGTGCTTGTGTATGAACTGTGCATCTTTTATGTTTAAAGGGATAGTTCACCCTGAAGATTAGTTGGTTTCAATAAAAGCAGAAACATGAAAGAAACATATTAGTGAAGGTTTAAAAAAATCTGAGTCATGAAAGTTATGATCTTTTGAAATTTCAATTTGTTGATGTCATGTGCGAGGTGCTCTCCCATACAGTATGTTGTGTGCAATATGATGACATAAATGGCTTTTCTTTTGTTTTTGATGATGGAATTATTTCTTTTCATAGTGGTATGTGTGTAAAAAAGAATTTCATATGATGTATCAAATGCACAGGTAAAAGTATGTATATCTCATTTAGAAAATGCACATTTAAAAAAAATACACACAACATATGGGATAGCACCTTGCACATGACGGCACAAAATCAAACCTTTGAAAGACTATAACTTTCTTATCCTCCTGACGGATTTTCATCAAACCTTTACTAATATGTTTCTCTCATATGTTTGGTTTTATTGAAACCAACTTAATTTCACGGTGAACTAGCCTTTAAGTGCACCAAATCATGAGTATATACCATACCAACTGTAAGATCAGTTTGATTACCGAGCCATTGCTGAATTATGTGTGGCATATCATCAGCTATTACGCTATATTCCACTTTTGACCATACAGGTGAAAGAAACCAAGCGTTTTTAGAATATATACAAATTGATGTTAAGTAGCCTAAAAGGCTATGCCATACAAGTGTAGTGTACTGCAAGTAAATCTGTTTGTTAAAAAAAAATCAATTTGAATGTGGCTTCTATATGCATTCAAAGATGTACGTCTCCCTCCAGCTCACTCTTGGATTTAATGTCTTGTTGATGATGATGGATACAAACGAATCTAAGAGATGCTATATGGAACATACTATTGTAAAGAGGGTTTATGCATAGACTTACTGTCTGTTCATGCAGCTGTGATTCATCTTTCTTAGTCTGTCTCTCTCTCTCTCTGTCTCTCTCTCTCTCTCACTCACTGTCACCCACTCACTCTCTTTGTCTATCTGTCTCTCTGTCTCTGTCTCTCTCTCTCTCCCTTTTCTATCTCTGCTCTTTCTCTCTCCCCTTCTCTACCCCCTCTCTCTCTCTCCCTTTTCTATCTCTGCTCTTTCTCTCTCCCCTTCTCTACCCCCTCTCTTTCTCTCCCTTTCTCTCTCTCTCTTTCCACCCTCTCTCTCTCTCTCTCTCTCTCTCTCTCTGACTCTCTGACTCTCTGTCTCTCTCCCTCTTCTATCTCTCCCTCTTCTATCTCTTCCCTTTCTCTCTCCCCTTCTCTCTCCCCTTCTCTCTCCCCATCTCTCCCCCTCTCTTTCTCTCCCTTTCTCTCTTTCTTTCTTGCTATCCTTTTTTTTCTCTCTCCCTTTCTCTCTCCTTTCTCTCTCTCTCTCCTCTCTCTTTCTCTTTATCTCTCTCTCTCTCTCTCTCTCTCTCTCTTTCTCTCTTTTTGTTAGTCTCTCTGTCTCTTTTTCTCTTGCTTCATCGATGTGATATGACTATCAAGGCTGATGAAAGGGTATGCAGGAAAGACGTCTACTCGGTTCTTACCATTACCATAAGTTTCATATAGCATCCACATAGAATCTTCTCATAAAAGATTGAATATGTATGGTATTTCAAAATGCCCTCCAGTAGCACACAAATGTTATCTCTGAATACTCCTAAGAATGTTTATCTGATTGACGATCAGTTTCCATTTTTATGAAAGGCTTTTCATTTTGAAAATATAAATGTTTTCCTGAAACCTCTGTTTCATAAAAATGACGGAGACAAGAGAAAACAAAATAAAGTACAGGTCCGTGCTCTTTTCTGCTATTTATTCTCGCTGGACTTGAGGCTGTGTCTTGTGATATTTGAGACAGCATGCATTTGTAAGCTGAGATGTTTCCATCTTTGTAGGGAAATTTGGCAGCGACAGAGTTTTACAATGCTAATGGGAGGCAAGGTAGGCAGAAATCAATAGACAATATGGTGGTGGCCAGTATTTTCTTTCTATTGCAACAGCCAAATTTCCCTTCAAACCAGAAGTACAGTGATCAGAACATACTACTATACGGCACTGTAAATTCCCATTAGATTGACCCCCAGTTCACATTTACCTTCCAATTTCTAATGCTACCAAGAAAAAAAGAAAATAGATGGACTCGAGATTGAGCATGAGCAGAAAGTCATGTGAGGAACCGCTGCACATTGAAACGTAGTTTTCATCTGAACCTAACCTTGTCCATTTCAATGTGTCAATATGGGAAGCGACACACTGGTGGAAATTGCATGTCAGGTGATACGGCCATGTTTGATACCCGTCATACGATGTACATGTGACAGTAACGAAGCGGGTGGTCATACCACACTCCCTCACTCTCCATTTCTGCACTGGATCATCATTTTTCATGACTCTTGTCAACAAACTTGCCTGTTTCTTGCTAAATTGGAAGAGGAATCAAACGTGATGAAGAAGGCTCAGACTGTATTCCTTCTAAATCAATATTTTGGCGTTGGCATGGTGACCCCCCACCCCACCCTCCACCCTCCACCCCCACCCCCACCTCCATCCGCACACCTCCCTGTGCCTTTGCCGATAGAGACAGACTGCCGGGCAAGTGTAATATGTCTTCCCTCTCCTCAATCATGCAGGCACATACATTTAGCATTCATGTTCAACATTGCCTTCTTGAGCCGAGTCCCTAACAGTATACAGTTGCACATTTAGCGATTGTCTCACGTTGTGTGTCGTAACCGAAGAGGACCTTGATGAATATCACTGGCATACATGTAGGTGATACTGATGGGGCCTGGCTGGGTAACCATCAACATCAAAAACATATTTTCCAGCGCTTGGCAAGTTTTTCACAGCACCCTGCAAAGACCGAATTCGTAATAAATTCATACTTTTTCGCTAAGTACAAAACAGTGAGGGAGAAATTCACACTGGGTGATACTACAGAAACTTGTACAGTCGGCCTCAGTATGAAAAATAATTATTGTTACTTTGCATTTGTTTGATGAATAAGTTTTCATTTATTATTGCAAATTTGATGAGCATATTTTTTTACCCTGGATCTGAATGCAAAAGCATCATACTCTTTAATTGACCCACTTTTTTTTTAAACCATCAGGTTAGTTTTAACCCTCTTAGTACCAAGCCAGGAAAAGCCTATTGATTTATGACACATTTCATGCACCTGGGGTACTGAGAAAGTTAACGCATGTCACACATTCTTTCTCAGGATATCTTTTCAAATCAGCCTTGAGTAATCAGGAGAAAGAACAGTGTCATCTTCCGTGATAAGAAGACGCCCACGTAAGAACAGCGACAAGCAGGAAATCAAAAGAAGTAGCTTTTGTATCATTTCTAAGAGCTGTTAGAGATATTAAACGTGACAAGACTCCCTTAAGATAATGGATGTGATCCATCTAGATTTAATCAGAGCTCGACGTACGAGAGCAGCATGCCCTGGGCGGGTTTGCAGCATTAGATCATCACTACCTGGGATCACAAGCGTCTCATCACCCCCTCATTACTTACATAAGAATTACTGCTGCGTAGGTTATTAGCTGTTTTGATCCAGTTTTATCCACATACTTATGTAACCACTGTTGAAGCCTTTAAACATGGATGGGCTGATGCAAATTCATTATGTAATGGATTAATGTGACATGCAGGCTCAGTAAGCCAACTTCAGTTACCATGGAATATTTAAAAAGGTCAATAGTCATCTGCGATATCAATTCCACAGGATTCTTATCCTGTAAACTGAGACATTTTTGTGGAATTTTTTTTGGCGACTAAAAAAGGGAATGCTTTTATTATTGCTGCTTTTTTCTTTTTGACCACTTATATGGTGTCTGAACCAAACAATTGTGATAATGTCCACTGCATGATATTGCTAATATGTTGATGAGAATTCTAGAAACAAGAGTTATCAAGGATTGTGGAAATTATTGCTTTTTACAGGATGTTAGGAAACGGGATGAAATAATTCTTGTGAATCCAACAGACGTCCATTCTAGACTTCAAGTGTGAAATGTTATGAAATATGTAAGGACACATGAAGAAAGCATGAGAATTAAATAAGTGTTATATTGTTTTGGGGGAGTCAATAGCCCTATATCGTAGAGAAAAGAACTGCGATCAAATGTACAACCGTTCTGTTGAAAGTACTCCTGATATAAATTTGTTAATCTATATCACAATGAAGTATGATTGTATATCAGGTAAATGTTGTTTTTCTCCTTAGTGAACACATATTTTGCATTTTTCTGGGCTTCTGCCCTTAAGTGAAAGGTTTGCATAGGTATCTTGTCACAGGTGGGGGAAGTTAGGCTCAATATGGTGTGGTATCGAACGTGTGCATGTCACTCTAGCTTGCGACTGCAACACAACAAGTTTATACCCACTGGAAATTTTGGTAATATTTTGGTAGGGGGGCGCAGAGTTTTCCACAGACTTTTGCTCATTGAGTTTTATCTCTGGTTTGTAACCCTGAGCCAAGCAAGAAGTAGTGGTAACTTGTTGGGACACCTCGTGCATATTTCGTGTTACTTGGTTGTTGTGTGTCTTTAAGATGTATATTCAAAGTGTCTGTCATCTGGATTGATATAAACGTCTGACTCCTAGTCGTTGGGCAAGATATATCCCTAGATATTGTTGGTGACTCATGTTGTTAGCATGTAGAGAGGGAGGAGTTTGAAATAGGGGCTATGGACAGTTGATGTTTTTTTCCTTCATAAAATTATGAGATTATAGAAAAGACTTGCATTAGAAATCAATCAGAATTGACATGCTTTTAACTCAATCTATAAAAGCTTGTGTGGATCTTGGATAACTATACAATTGATTGCGAAATGTAACAGTGGAAAAAGCTTGCAGTAGATAGCAGTGATGGTCCTATGATACAAACAGTTTTTACTGCTCTTCACTGTTTCTGATACAGAGCCAAGAAATATTCATCTTATTTTGCGACCCTTTAACTCTGATGATCAGTCTGAAATGGGCAATACCATGTAAAGTTTTAGCCGTATTGTTGCACTGGAGATGCAGCTATTCTTAAGCTTTGAGATAAATTGCATTCAATACCATATAATATGCATATTGATTGAGTGGTCATGCAAATAAAAGTTGCACGGAATCAATAGATATCTATGGTTCCTGAAGTCGTAGTAATGCATTGCATCTTTCTCAAATTACAGAAACATATCAGATCCTAATATCAAAGTGTGATTGATATTGAATTATAGTTTTCCTGTACAGCTAAATATTGGTTTTATTATGTGCTGTGGTGCAGTTTATCTCCTCCCACCCTCTCTCTCCCCATCCAAGTAGTTTCATTATATTTAATATTGTAGTATCTTCTTGGTTTCTTCCATGTAAATCTTATAAAATACAACATCTTTTTGTATGAATTATTAATCAAATTGTCTTACTTGCTCCAAATTACTTATTGATTTAATGATGATCATTTTCACACAAACAAAAAAATCTATGTACAATTCTAGAATGAAACATTTTCTTTTTTTAAGGATTTTCTTAAAAGTTGTTTAACCTGTTGCAAGTCAGGCTCGACTAGCACATGTGCTATGTCTGACTCCATATTATCATTATAGTTATAAATCATCTCTGACAGTTTGTGTGTGCGTGAAGTATTCATGTATCCATGTAATCTAATTGTCAATAGAAATGACATATTCTTGTCAATGATTTATTTATTCATGTTTTATTTACATTTACAGAGCCCAAGGGCCTGCTTTACAGAAGAACCCTGAAGTCATTCAAACGTATTTTGATGTATTGCTGAGTTTTAAACAGCATTGAAAGAAATCCATTATTAACCACATTTAATACCATTTAACTTGATTTAAAAAAAACACATAATGATGATAATGGTAATAAAACAGTCAATCAATCAATCCATCCTTCTTCTCGTAGGACCACTGTTCTCAGATTACAGGAACATATCAGACCCTATGAAAGTATAATTGATATGGAATTATAGTACACAAAAAAACAAATATCGGTTTAATCATGCCCATTGGCACAGTTTAACATTCACCCTCTCTCTCTCTCTCTCCATCTCTCTCTCCATCTCTCTCTCCATCTCTCTCTCCATCTCTCTCTCCGTCCTCTCCAGGCCATTGCTCTGCCACCCATTGCCCGCTGGCCCTACCAGAACGGCTTCACCTTCTCCACCTGGTTCCGGGTGGAGCCCATCAACACAAACATCGAACGGGACAAGCCCTACCTCTACTGGTAAGTCAGCGACAAATCAAACAATTTTTCAACACCATCGGTAGCCAAGGCCTTGCTTATAAAGAGTTACGATAGACCTGAATCGATCACAAGTCCTTCTTTCTATCTCTAATGTATAGAGTTATGATTGATAGCAATCGCAAGTTTAGTTACAGTCAATTGCATGTTTAGTTGCGACCAATTGCAAGTTTATTTGCGGTCAATCGCATTTCTTTATGAGACGGGGTCTTCTCTCATCAAGAATTGTGCTTCATATCAATTGTAACTCTGTATATGAGAGGTAAGGGGATTGGACTTGCGATCGATTCAGATCAGTCGCAACCCTTTAGAAGATGGGGCCCTCCTTGCCCAAGTGCTCTGGGCAAGCATTTCAAAAACTTTGATTGCCAAGGCAGGGTAGAAATGCCTTTCCACAGATAGTGACCATCTTATAAACATCTGTGCCCCCGTTAGGTGGCTGCCCAACTGACCATGAAAACTGCATTCATCCATTAGGTACATATTCATTAGCCCGATCAGACGAAATAGCAAGCTATTTTGCTGATCCGGGGAACTAGCCTGAAGTTGCAATCGCGTCTTCATTAGCTCAAAATTTGGGATACGTAAGCTCGAGCTCGGGTTGCATAAATTATCCCGAGTTTTGCACATACCAGCAGTGTGCGACGGGAATAGGCCACGGCTGCATGGCTTTGGTTGTGAGCTCGCATTCACGCACGTGTAAAAACCTATTACGTAAACAATGCCTCGTCGGCGCTGATGCATGCCAGAATCGAGAAATTTTCAGGCTAATGAAGATGCTCCGAGCTAGCTCCATCTAGCCCAAGATTTCTTGGGAAATTTTCTTGACCAAATAGCGAGCTATTTTGCCTGATCTGGCTAATAAAGACGCAAATAGCTAGCTATTTCGTGATCTGGCTAGCTAACCCGATCAGAACAAGCTCGCTATTTCGCCCACATCGCGCTAATGAAGACGCACCTATTGTGACTTTACCTCCTGGGTAATGCTCAGTACTCATGAATATATCCCAAATCATTGAAATGATTTTGCAATTACCATGACATCAGATAGTTATGATAAGAGATGGGCGTACTTTGGGCTCGTTATGAGTGTGGGAATATTATGTGTTTTCTTGTGGAGAGCTGTGAATGATGTGGTTAAAAAATCTCTTGATCACCTTCCTTTGCCCCAAGACTTTACATTTCTAGCGACTGGTTCTGAAAACACATATGACTTGCACAAGATGTGTCACTCAAGAAATGCGATTGTGCATAGATGATACTATCAAGGCGTACTAGAAGTACAGGAAATTATGCCCCTCGGGGATCTGCATACTTGGGACAAAAATCTGCTATACTTGATGAATTGGTTCACAGCAAATACCAGGTATGTGTATTTGCACATGAACATGTATGATCCCCACACAAGTAATGTATTTGTGCGCATGATTGGTTGCACAGGGCAAATATTAAAAATGAAAAATCATAGTTCCTTCTCGTGCAGTGATCATGCATTTCTATTGCGTTTCGTCTGCACGGAATCAACAGAGTTTGAGTTGTGACTGTATGCTAGCTGCGAAGAGAAGAGAGTGGGGGAGATGGAGACTGATGTAAATATGCAAGTAAAACAATAGCCGACTAAGATAGTTTTAAGTTTGATATTTAGAGAGAGAGAGACAGGGGTTAAAGGGAATGATAAAGAACATGACAGAAATTGATAAAGAGAAAGTGAGAAAGAAAGAGGAATGCTTCAAGGAATGAAGAGGTGGAATGACTGACTAAATTTAAATACAATTTAAACAAAAAATAAATTTAATGGTGGACTGACAGAGTGTGAAGTTTTATATATATATATATATAGAGAGAGAGAGAGATGGAGAGAGGGGGAGGGACAATACTGCAACTAGATAGGGAAGTAGAAAAGGGGAAATTAACAATGAGAAAAAGAGAGAAAAAGAGTAAGAAAGAATGAGATATAGAAGGACAGAAGTTGAATGACTGACTGATTATAGATAAGATGAACACAATGGTAGACTGAGATATTTTGAGGAGTGACATTTGAAGAGGGGTGGGGGAAGGGGTAGAATAAAGACAGAGGGAAAGGGAAGGAGAAAGAGAGATAGAGAAAGATAGAGAGAGAGAGAGAGAGAGAGAGAGAGAGAGAGAGAGAGGGGGGGGGGGGAGGGAGGGAGAGAGGGGGGAGCAATAAGGGTAAATTGAAGAAGAACAAGAATAAGAAAGAGAGTGATATAGAAAGAGAGAAGTTGAATGACTAATTGGAGGGGGGAAGGGAAGAATAAAGACAGAGAGAAAAGGAATGAGGAAGAGAGAGAGAGAGAGAGAGAGAAAGAGAGAGAGAGATAAAGAGAAAGAGAGACATGCCAAGGGGTGAAAAGGGGTGGAATGACTGACTGAGCATGGAAGAAGATGTGCCAACTCACTAGCTGTACAGTATGTCCCCACAGGGCTATATTCATAAACCTGTGCTAATACTCTATCGGCTGTCACACCGAGTAGCAGTGGGCCAAAATTAGATTACACTGCTGGAACATATGAAGGCAAAGATTGGCATCGGCAGTGCGTTGTGTTCGGGGCAAGATTTTGAAAGATGCAGAGAAATTGATTACTTCAACGAGTAATGAAATAGAAATGTAGCATAGTATAGAACATGGCATAGCAAAGAATTGGGTTGAATTTGTATGAAAATATTCTCGTGTTGAACTCTTATACTTGATCAAACATGAAATTATAAGCATTGTGCAGAATATCATTTATTTATATATTGGTTGTTGAGGAAGTAAAAAATGAAATATATGAAAGAAGGTCTTAAAATTAGTTGTTTATCTTTCATTTGTACCTTTGCTCTCACCCTTCCTATTCATATCCTCTCCCCTCCCACCACCCTTTCCTCTCTTTCGCTCTCCTTTTCCCTCTCTCTTCTTTTTCTTTCTTCCTTTCATTATTCCTTTTCTCTCTCTATCTTTCTCTATCTATCTATCTATCTATCTATCTATCTATCTGTCTATCTGTCTATCTATCTATCTATCTATCTATCTGTCTGTCTATCTATCTGTCTATCTATCTGTCTATCTATCTATCTATCTATCTGTCTATCTACCTATCTATCTGTCTGTCTATCTATCTGTTTGTCTGTCTGTCTGTCTATCTATCTATCTATCTATCTGTCTTTCTATCTGTCTGTCTGTCTGTCTGTCTATCTATCTATCTATCTATCTATCTATCTATCTATCTATATGTATATCTATCTATCTATCTATATATCTATCTATCTATCTATCTATCTATCTATCTATCTATCTATCTTTCTATCTATCTATCTATCTTTCTATCTATCTATCTATCTATATCTATCTCTCCCCATTTCCCCACCCTCTTCTCCTGTCCCTAGGAATTTTTTAATTACATACTGTCTGGATGAAATTACGTTACACCAACAACCAAACTTATAGTCACTGGATACGGGAGTGCCATTTCATCCTTATGCCTGGTTCATTGTTCAGGAAATTCTCTTCAGGTTCAGTTAGAATGAGGCATGCCTCAGATGGATTAGGTTCATTGAAATGAATGCAATGTTCTTTTCTGAGAGGAAATTTGTTTGAAAGGAATCGCTCCATGTGAATTCTCAAGAGTGTCTCTCTGAGGGACTTCTTGACTTACAAACAGCTTAGAAATCTATAAACATCGCGGAAATTTAAGTCACGTATTCTGTGGTTTCTAATTGAAAATATGCTATGAATGTTTTACACTTGGCTCTTCTCTAGGGGTGTACAAGGATGCATTGTCTGTTAGAAAGATCTCATTCTTTTTTTAAAAAAATAATTTATGATAGTGTAAAGAAATGTGACTAAGATCAAGGAGAAAGCGAAACCTGAAATATGTACCTTTCCAAGACATAGGTGCAAAAGTCTAAAATGGAAGTGACCATTTTAGTATACATACAGTGTGCATCATATTATGATACTTGATACTTGATGTAGTAATCTCTTAAAGCAGCTACATGGATCTATACTGGGATGATTTAGCGCTGTTGAGTCATCAGGAGGTGACAACATTTACACTTGTGTATGTTACAGATGCATGCATTGATGTACAATTATGATAACCGTCATCCCTATCAGAAGAATTGATTTTTTTTCCCCCCTCTTTCTCTTTTTTTTTTTGGTCATTACTAGCTTCCGTACCAGTAAAGGTGTTGGCTACTCCGGTCACTTCATGGGGTCGTGTCTGGTGGTGACCTCTGTCAAGGTCAAAGGGAAGGGTTTCCAGCACTGCATCAAGTATGACTTTCAGCCAAGGAAGGTGAGTGGAAACGCGCAGGGAATTTTACCCAAGGTCCATTTACACCTGCAGTAAATTGTGATGTTTCTCAAATTACCAGCAAAAAGTGAAAGTTGCCAGGTAACTTCCACCGAACACAGCAATTCTTTTTGTTACACACAGCAGTGTTTGGCCAGTGTAAATACATATAGTCGCATGCAAAAAAAATGTCTAACTCAGGGATTTTTTTGCATGCGAGTCTAAGAGGCTGGCAGACACGTTACACGTGGGCACTACAGGCAAAAAAATCACTCAAGTTTCCATGGCAGTTAAATGCTGCATGTTTTTAGACCCGCGTAAATGGTTGCATAAAAACATTATTTTTTTAAGGGTAAATGAGCCTTTTAATGCATTTTTTCTGCCTCGTTGAGGTGAAAGTAAGTGGCAAGCATCAGCAACAAAGGAGACCAAGAAGTGAGGAAATTGATGCATTGGATAGATACACCATTTGCCTTAAGATGAGACTGTGTGTGTATTAAAGGAACTGTCCATTTTCATAGACGAGATGGAAAACTTAGATATTGATGGTAGTTTTTGAAGGTTGGCGTGCTCTATTGATATGAGTGTATGAGTAAATCAATTTTATAGACTTCAGGGAGGAAATGTGGGTTTTTAAAGGCTGCTTTCTTTATTTGAACATGTGTGTATATGTATTTGCTTGTGTAATTGTATTTAATTTATGTACATTTTATATGCGTGTGTGTATGTATGGACATGTATGTGCATATGTGTGTGTGTTGCAGTGGAGGAGGCCGGGGTATTATGAAGAAAAAACAGACAAACACACATGTACAGGTACATGAATGTGTGAGTGTGTTTGTGGATACACACACAGGAAAACACACACACACACACACTCATTCACATACACACAGACATACATTACAGAACGACTCATCTCGTCAGATAAGATATAAAATCATATTATTCACGGTGCATGCTGAAATCCAATCTGGGGTATGACCCATTATGTCATTTGTATTCAGATCAAGTAAATTCCCCCCAAACTAGATGAACATTAAAACAAATATTTCTTGATTGAATCATTGTGCAGCTGATGAAATTTGAAAGGGAGGCTAGGGGAATGAGGGGTATTATTTGAGGAGGCAATTTTTTTGTGCCAGAAATGGGAAGACAATGGGTTGGCATACCGGAGAGAAAATGGGAGAGGGGGAGAAGAAAAAGAGAAATGCAGAGTGTGTGTGTGTGTGGGGGGGGGGGGGGAGGGGGGATGGGGGATAGGGGAAGGATGAATATAAAAAAGGGGGATTTAAAAGAAAGTAGACAAGAGTTGAGGGGAGCATTAGATGTGGCTCAAGGGTGTTGTTGGTTGCTAGAATGGAAGTCTCTATTAGCCTCAGGCCTGCTATAATGAAAAAGCTTCTCAGTTAATTCCTACATTAATCTGTACATTAAGCTGCGAGAGGTTACAAAGAAATATAAACACAGGGAAGTTGCCGTCTTAATATCTAAATACCTGAATGCCACCCCACCACAAAAAGAGGTACGGTAGGGGACGAAGATATATTAAAAGACACCTAATTCCCACATTAAGCTGCAAGAGTTTCCAAAGAAATAAAAACGGGGAAGATGACATCTTCATATCTAAATACCTGAATGCCACCCTACCACAAAAAGAGGTATGATGGGGGACGAAGAAATATTAAAAGACTATTAATTCCCACATTGATTTGTACATTAAGCTGCAAGAGTTTCCAAAGAAATAAAAATGGGGAAGATGACATCTTAATATCTAAATACCTGAATGCCACCCCACCCCAAAAACATGTATGGTGTGTGACGGAGAAATATTAAAAGACAATTTGATACAGCAGACACAAACACTCAGAATAATTAATGTGAATTGAGACAGCAAGAAAGCTGTCACAAAAACAAACATGGTGAAGCTAGAAAGTGGTCTACAAAACCTGAAATTCTACAAAGGATAGGATTGCAGTGGCAGCCCAGATTTGGTTGACAAGGTCTTTTTACCGCCCATGAGGCAAAATTGGCTGAGTGCGATATCTGGACAAAGGAACACACTTTCTTTTCTTTTATTGGAGTCTGGTGTTACATGGACCACACAGAAAGATGAACGAGAGGAGAGGAAGAGAGGGAAGAATGGGAGACGCATTTGAGAGGAAACGTATTCTTTGCCGGGTGTTTCAGGGTTGAAACATTAGGCGGATTCATTTCATAGTTAGCTGACTGTTCCCTCTCCGTCAGGCAGACCTTGTGTTTTCTTTTTACCGGAGAGCGCATCAGAGCCGACCTGACGGAAGCTTCTGACGTTCCCATCAATTTACTCCCGGTCTGGTTGAGCCCTAATGTAACTCTGCCTCTCTCTGTGTTGTGCTTGCCCACGCTTATGAGATAACATGTTTTTCATATAATGGTATCAGCCATTTGGAGTACTGCTAACGGGCAGACAGAAAAGTGAATTAGCCGCTCTTGAAATAGAAACAATCCGTTTTGCCTTCTTTTCTTTCTTTTCTCTCTCTCCCCTTTCTCTCTCTTTAGTTCTGCTCTCCTAATTGACTTACCCAGATTCTTTCTCATTTCTCTCATGTGTATTTCATGTCTCTTGTGTGTTTTATCTTCTCCTATCTCCTTACCCACCCACCCACCATTCATTCCTCTCTCTTCCTCTCATCTGTCTTTCTGATCTAATCGGATTGGAGGGTGAATAAGGACTCTTACAGAACACATTCAGACGGCTGTACAAGGATATTTTCTTTCATATCAATAGAGTGTCCCGGAGGTAAATTACTGTTGAAGAGTAAACAGAATATAAAGAGAGCATTAAATGAAGAATTTAACTCTTTGTGTCCTGAACAAATTTTTGCTTGATAGGATTTGTGTGTCTTGTACAAAAATGCATCAGGGATGTATAAAGAGTTAAGTACGGAATTGACCTAAGTATGACGTCAGAATTTTGGGTTGTACACTAATGCAATTAGGTTGAAAAGAAGCAGTACACATGATATGTTCAAAACACACGAAGGCATATTAATTTTTTCCATCCCCAGGTAACCTTCATTCAACCATCTGACACATTTTCTGTTTCATTCATATAATTAACAACTTGATCAGTTCTAAGCTGCCATATGACACATGTAGTTGCCATGGTGATGCCCTTGTGATGCCCTTGTTCATAGCACCAAGGATCAAAATGTAGAAAGAACTATACAAGCCAAGTATACAGTGTGTGCATATTATTGCTGACTTAACATACAGATTTATACATAGCAACTGTATTTATTCGAATAAAATTAATGCTTTTCAAATATGATTTATGTATCACACAGATCTTACTGAGTTATAAACTTTGAATACTTTGATACACTTGCATATATTGTGAAGTAAATGTTCTTAAAGGGAATATATTGTACTGGGAAGACGGAAAAGCCTTCAAAAGGTAATCGTGAACAATCTTCTTGCAAATGGTCTTAAATTCACGTATTGTCCATTTTAGAAACTTGCTGAAAGTTATTTGCCCTCAAATGATCAACATGTGGAGAAATTGGTGATTAGATTATAAATCCTGAAAATGTTCGGCCCGAATATTTTGATAATTTTGAGAATAATCAATACATTCTCCACATGTGGATCATTTGAGAGCAAATAACTTTCAGCAAGTTTCTAAATTGGACAATACACTCATTTAAGACCATTTGCAAGGAGATTGCTCACGATCACCTTTTTTTGTCTTCCCAGTACAGTATATGCCCTTTAATAATGATCAAACAGCACAATAACAGTGCAATTATATGATATTGGATGGCCTTGAGGGGGATACCAGCATATATTGTACGAGCTTCAATCACATCGCACAAGTCAAAGGGCTTTGATGTCCAATTTGCATGATAATGACATGTACTTAATTCTCCATATGCCATACAGGTGAATGTCATCCCATAATTCACCGCGCAGCAAAGAAATATTTAATGGAGTTGTATCCTTACAGTTAATGTTCCACACCCCAGATAGGGGAATGTCGTCCCACAATGCAACCCGCAGCAGATTTTTTGTTTCCTGTCATGTTCGCTTCCAGTCTCATGCACTGGTACTGAATTGGTGGAGAAGGGACCAGAAGAAGGAAGGTTGTTTTGACCACCGTAAATGGATGGAGATAATAAGCTGTCGCTTATGTTTTTTTTGATTTTCTATGGTGGGACAAAATCACACTTCTTTCTCAATGCTAAACAGGTTAGCTGAAAACAGGAGAGTTAGCGTTCAATTTCCTGCTTCCATGTCATGTTTGAAGAGTTTCAAACGGTGCTGTTTCTTCAGATTACGGCGAGCTAACTGAAAAACGAGGGCGCAACAATGTATGGTGTTTTTAAATATTCATAAAAAAAACTTTTGCTACGCGAAACAGGTACACTAGACCTAAAGCGGACATGGCAGAGAATGGAGAATTGTATAGTAATGATGTACATTCAAAGACAAGGTAGCTCTGTTACAGAAGTCATGAAACTCTGGAGGGATCAGCAGTATACCCTAACAATAACATGTATGAAATCTCACAGTCTTAGCTTCAGGAACATTTTCTGGAGAAGTGAAAAACTATCCTTGTTTACGCTTGAAACGTAGCATCCATAGGCTACATATTTATGTACTGTATTGCAGTGGCCAGCTCGCATTTCACGTATTGCTTGCAATACTGCGGACACTGACCTTATGTTAACAGTTTGGAGCGGACAACTGTGATGTGTGCTCTTGAGGTCTCGTCTTTTGGCTACAAGAACTGCAGATCAAGGTTTTGGACCACTAGTCCAAAATCTCCTTGATATCTAAAGATCAATATAATTCCATTTAATGTCAGTTTCCAGTTGTAATATTGTGAGGAAAGTTCTTAAACAGTAATTTCTTCTACTTTCCGTAGTTTTTTCAAAATGTTAGTTTATTGACCTACACCAGGGCTACCCTGAACTTAATTGTGATATCTGTACTGTATGTCAAAGGTAATGTTGGGTGTCTTTTTAATGCAGTGGTACATGGTGACCGTGGTGCACGTGTACAACCGCTGGAGGACCAGTGAGATCAAGTGTTACGTCAACGGCGTGCTGGTGTCGTCTGGGGAGATGCAGTGGTATGTCAGCACCAATGAGGTAAGCAGCACTTGAGGGTTGGCCTCATGTAGGTGAGACTCCTGAACTCAAATTGGTAGAGGTTTTCATCTAGTTGGAAGAAAAAGACTATGCAAACATTTCCATACTCCTAAAATCAGTCATCAAAATGTGCACAAATTTTTAAATTTTTAAATGCTTAAACAGAATTGTCCAAGTATTTCATGTATCTTACTCTTTTGTATCACGCATATGGCGTTTTCTTATCTTCTTTATTCTGCCTCTTCATTTCTTCATCATTATCAGTAAGTATTTTTAACTATGTAAAAAATATGTTGCATTATCAAAGAGCTTTGCACAATTAATTCACTGTTCTCTGACTGTTATCTATATTTATTTCTTTCCCAATGAGATTTTGATATCTGTCTTTATAGAGCATTTTCAGATCAAAGCACGAGCAGTTTATATCTTACACCACATATTAAACATGTGCATGTGATGTGCACCATCTCCACTCTGTAGGAAGCATTCCTTCCCAGCTTACAATGTGTTTTCTTTACAAGTTTGAATGGATAAATGTATGTGGGATTGAGGTTCAATTTTACCTGACCTGTGCAGCCGTATGACAAGTGCTTCCTGGGGTCAGCGCCCACAGCAGACAAGGAGAGGACGTTTAGTGGCCAGCTGTCATCGGTCTACCTCTTCAGTGAGGCCATCACACCACAGTGCATTCATGGCATGTACCTACTGGGACCAAACTACAGGGTAAGGAGAAGTAGTAGTAGTAGTAGCAGAGCCACTTCAAGTTCCCATTAGAGAGCTACATGAGTCAGCCGAACCAGTACAGATAGGTTCTGTACAGCCATAATGAATTGAATAAAAATGGTTCCATGTGAGAAATATCCTTTATCGATGCCTTACACCTTTACAATAAGATGACAAAATTCATTTGTTTGATAAGAGTCGCTTCAAGTTCCCGTTAAAGATTGACGCAAGTCTGAGAGACCACTTTGAAGAAGGTTTTTTTTTTACTGCAATAAATCAAATAATAATGGCCCATCTTACAGTCCGCCTTCTGTGCCTGTCACCTTTCAGATGAAATAAAAGTATGTATTTGATGTGTTTTAAAACAGAGTCACTTCTAGTTTTCATCAGAGTTCGATGTGAGTCTGCCTGACCAGCTCAAATAGGTTCTGTACAACTGTAATAAATTACATAAAAAAGGTGCAATCTGAAAAACAGCCCTTGCACTTTTGAAGTGACATGAAAGTTGATTTATTTTTTGTTTTAAAACAGAGTCACTTCAAGTTCCCATCAGAGAGCGACGTGAGTCTACCTGACCAGTTCAAGAAGGTCCTGTATGACGGCAAGCTGACCAGCAGCATCGTGTTCCTCTACAACCCTGCAGCCACCGAGTCCCAGCTCTGCCTCGAGTCCTCCCCCAAGGGCAACCCCTCCTTCTTCGTCCACTCCCCGCACGCCCTCATGGTCCAGGTGAGAGAGAGTCGTGTGATTTTGTATAGAGCAGTCAGTCAAAATTTATGATTTTAGCCATTACCATTTTTTGTCGGGCTGCAGTCAGATAAGCCTAGAAATACCACATTAGTTATACCACATATGTTTGTTTCTGTTGAACAATGCTTCTCATCTAAATTAGTATAAAAGTTACCTGTTGATAAAGCCCTCTTTCTAGGGGACCTCTTCTTAACCCATCAAACGAAGCATAGCTGGTTTAAGTTCTGAACAAGAACATCATTGTTAATCAATCCAACTGCTTTGTAATTATGTATTATTTGCAAGTAAAGTAAAAGTTGTATGTGAAGATGAATATCCTAGGTGGACAAACAGAGTTATTCAAATAATTGTATTTTATCTCTCCCTCTCTCTCCCTCTCTCTCTTACTCTTTCTCCCTCTCTCCTCTATGTTTATGTCTATCCCACCTCTCCCTTTCCCTTTCTTCCTTTCTGCCTCTCTTCCATTCTACCTCTCACTCCTACCCCATCCCGCTCCCTACGCGCTCTCTCTCTCTCTCTCTCTCTCTCCCTCTCCCTACGCTCTCTCTCTCCTTACGCTCTCTCTCTCTCTCTCTCTCTCTCTCCCTACACTCTCTCTCTCTCTCTCTCTCTCCTCTCTCTCCTTCTCTCTCTCTTTCTCCACCATATCTCCTTGCTTTCCTCTCTCTTCCTCTCTCTCTCCCTCTGCCCCTCCCAACCTCTACCCACCATCTGTCTGCAGGATGTGCGAGCCATAGTGACCCACTCCATCCACAGCACCCTGCATTCCATTGGGGGCATCCACATGCTGTTCCCCATCTTCACCCAGCTGGACTTCGCTCACAACGGCCGGAAGGATGGAGAGGCGACTAGTCCAGATGTCTGGTAAGGAAGACAATATTGACATTTAAGTATCACTACACTGTCTGAATCAGAAACAACTAATCTATGGCAAAAAGAATGGGAAAAATATAGGAAACACACGGTATTATTTATTGCAGGTAACATAAGTATACACTTCACACATACAAATACACAGACATTACAGAAAGAGAGGTGGGAGGGGCAATAAGACAAAGAAAATAGGTAAAAATATATAAAGAAAGAAAGAAGAAAAAAAAAGCAAATTATGTAAAAAAAAAAAAAAGAGAACACAAAGCTTCAAATAAGAGATCTACTTAAGTAATGCTCTCTCTCTCTCTCTCTCTCTCTCTCTCTCTCTCGCTCTCTCTCTCTCTCTCTCTCTCTCTCTCGCTCTCTCTCTCTCTCACTCTCTCTCTCTCTCTCTCTCTCTCTCTCTCTCTCTCTCTCTCTCTCTTTCCTTGGTTTCAGCCCTCTTTTCGGTGGGCTTGTAATTTATAAGATATTTATCTAAGATGTGTTCTCTCTGTCCTTGGTTTCAGCCCCCTGTTGCTAGGGCTTCTGTGTGACCTGCTGAAGGGCTCCATGTCTACCCAGCAGCAGATGGTCCATGGCAGAGGCTTCATCATCCTGGGGTACATCCTCCAGAAGGTAACATCACAACCTCATCACACCTTCAAACCATCTCACCTTCTCACCACCATCTTCATCTTATCACCACCATCTTCACCTTCTCACCATCATTGTCAACTTCTCACCACCATCTTCCTCTTTTTACCACCATCATCTTCTTCTCACCACTATTTTCATCTTTTCACCATCATCTTCACCTTCTCACCATCATCGTCATCTTCTCACTACCATCTTCATCGTCTTTCCACCATTGTCATCTTATTATCACCATCTTCGTCTTATTACCACCATCTTCGTCTTATCACCACCATCTCCATCTTATCACCACCATCTTCATCTTACCACCACCATCTTCACCTTCTCACCATCATCGTAATCTTCTCACTACCATCTTCATCCTCTTTCCACCATTGTCATCTTATTACCACCATCTTGATCTCATTACCGCCATCTTCGTCTTATCACCACCATCTTCATCTTACCACCACTATCTTCACCTTCTCACCATCATTGTAATCTTCTCACTACCGACTTCATCCTCTTTGCACCATTGTCATCTTATTACCACCATCTTCATCTTATCACCACAATCTTCATCTTATCACCACAATCTTTATCTTACCACCACCGTCTTCATATTCTCCATTTCCCCAGTTGTTTCACTTTTCCAAACCTCCATGACAAAGATTTGTACCAAGCAAAGATTTGAACCCAGAACACTGTATCCAAACCACTGAATCTCCTTCCCTATGTCCTACAGGCATCCCCTGAGCACAGTGCTGGAGATTTGAACCCAGAATCCTATCTCTGAGAGTCTTTAAGCTCAAGTACTATTTAACCTCCATGAAAAAGACTTGTACCAAGCAAAAACTTGAACCCAGAACACTGTGTCCAAACTGCTGAGCCTGAGTCCTTCCCAATGTTTCACAGGCATCCCCTGAGTACATGCAGGGCACAGTGCTCGAGATTTGAACCCAGAATCCTATATCTGAGAGCCCAACCACTAAACCTCCATAACAAAGACTTGTACCAAGTTAAGATTTGAACCCAGAACCCTGTGTCTGAACCACTGAACCTCCCCTCCCCCTGTCTTGTATGCATCCCCTGAGCACATGTGGGGCGCAGTGCTAGTAAGAGCTGTTTCTGGACCTCATGCTCAACCACTAAACCTCCATGGCAAAAAATTGTCCCAAGCCGAGAATTGAACCTACACCCTTTTGTTTGAACCACTGCACCTCCCATACAGTGTAGCTGTGTGTGGCATGCTAAGAGTTGAACCCAGACCCCTATTACTTCTCCTCTTAATCTTCTATATTGCAGGCGTCCCCTGAGCACATGCGGGGCCCCGTGCTAGAGCTGTTCCTGGACCTGGCCAAGCACTTCAACAACCTTCCGACAGGCATCCAGCTGCTGAGGCATCTTGTAGACCACATCCTCTTCAATCCCTCCCTCTGGATCCACACCCCCATCAAGGTACGTCATCTTTCTAGGGGGTTTGTCTGGACTCACTGTAGCTATATGGACACAATGCAGATGTATGTGCTTTATGCGTATTACCTGGGCAGGCAGGACCATTATAGAGTTATCATCATCATCCTCATCAGAAACAATGAAGAGTACATCAATGTATGTCATCTTTCTTGAGGGGGTGTTTAGATACATCCCAGTTTTGTGTGATATGTGACGATAAAGTAGTTGATGGAAACACACCCCCATCAAGGCATGTCAGCTTGCTAGGGGGGCTACCAGACTCACTGCAGGTCTATTGCATGGACAAAGCCCTTCTGGAAAAGACAGGTTCAACCGTTATCATCATGTACAGAAGGAGAAACAGTGAAGACTCAACAAAAATTTTGGTTGATTGATACACCACCCCCCTGTCACACTTTGTTAGAATCAAAGCTGGAAATATAATGAAACCTGTAAACTGCTTTAACGGAAACAAGGAATGTGGTCTCTATAGGCAGGTGGTCTTAATGTACAGGTTACTGAAATAGATGTTTTAAATGGTAACATTGTTCAATGGAAACGAACAATGTAGCCTTCATAAACATGTGGGCTTTCTTTACGGATGGTCGTGGAAACTCATGTTTATATGCAGTCTTCAGCTTATAAAACATTGTTTTTCAATATGTAAATTTGAGTTGGGGTGTTTCTCCTTTTGATGTAAGTTTCTCAAAATATTTGTTACTCAGGTCCAGATCTCACTCTACACCTTCCTGGCCAATGAGTTTGTAGGCCAGGCAGCCATCTACACCAACATCCGGCGAGTGAGCACCGTCCTACAGCTCATGCACACCCTGAAGCACTACTACTGGATCGTCAATCCAGAGAACAGGAGCGGCATTGTGCCCAAGGGACTAGGTATGGAGGAAGTCTCTGGCTGGCCTGTAGTTTTATCCTTCTTGTACTCATTCCTCTTTGTCTTGATCGTGCTCTTGTTCTTCTTCTTCTCCTTCCCACTTTCCTCTTTTAGGTCTCCTACAAACAGTCTCCTTCTCTTCCTTTCCCTTGTTTTCATCTCGTTTTCTCCTTCTCCTTCTCTTTGTCCTCCTCTTCTTTACCATTTCATCTCTCTTCCTATTCTCATTTTTTTCATGCTTCTATTGTTATTCATCCTTTTTGTGTTTCTTCTTTGTTTTGTTCTTGTAGTTTTGTTTTCTTCTTGGATTTTTTTGTGTCCCTTCCAATTCACCTCTTCTCTTTCTCATCCCTTTTCTTCTCCACTTGTGCCTCATCATTCTTCCCCTTCTCCTTTCTCTTCTTTTAGCTTGTCTCCTCTTAGTTCTCCTTCTCTTTGACTCTTTCTTTTTATTCTCCTTTTCATTTTCCTCTTCTTCAATTCACTCCCCCTCTTTCATGCATGGATCATTCATAACAACAAACTCCTGACTTCCTTCATGAACTCTCCCTCAGATGGGGACCGGCCTAGCCTGGAGGACTTGCTGACCCTGAGGGCGCTAATCCTGCGTGTCACCAAGCAGCTGATCCTGAAGGAGAAGTCTGCCAATGACGAGGAGCTTCAGATCATCCTCAACTACCTCATGACTATGCATGAGGTCAGTCTCAAACTTAAAGTTCATTGCATTCTCATTTAGCCCTCACAGTACCATACAAAGATATCCCCATGTGAATCCTAACACAGTTTATTGCCTCTGGGATTGACAGGCTTAAAGGGATAATCCACCCTGAAATTAAGTTTGTTTCAATAAAAGTAGAAATATGAAAGAAACATATTTATGACAGTTTGATGAAAATCTCTCAAAGGATAAGAAAGTTACAACCTTTTAAAGTTTTGATTTTGGGACGTCACGTGCGAGGTACCATTAGTGTGAAGAAGGCCATTGAGTTTGTGTCCTATGAAGTATGGTGAAATAATAATGACGTGTTCAGTTAAGTTGACCCGATCATTGAAAGTAGACATAATACTACAGTGCTTTGACACAAACGTATTGTATGATTGATCAATGGTACAACCAAACTATCAATCCTATGATTGATATCAGTCATAAATCTGTATCACAAAGAATCTTTTGAAGATTGAAATTGATCGTAACTTGCAATTGATATTGATCGTAACTTGTGTGGATCTATTGTAACTATACGATTGGTTGCAAAATAATGCATGGGCTTGGACCTTGCAATAGATAGCAGGAATGGTTTGTGATATGGTGAGTTGCTACACAAAGCAACTCACTCTGTACGATACGGAGCCCATGGGCCCATATAAGAAAGAGCTATGATTGATCATAGGGTCGATAGATCAATCGTACAGCTGATATATCAATTGATATTGATTTTAAATCCATGTCACTAAGAATCTATAATCGATATTAATCGTAACTTACAATTGATATTTATTGTAGCTTGTGTAGATCTATCGTAACTATATGATTGATTGGAAAATCATGAAAAGACTTGGCCCTCACAATAGCTAATGGAGATGGTTTGTGATATGTTGAGTTGCTATAGAAAGCAACTCATTCTTTGTGATACAGAGCCTAAAACATGTGTCTGTGGAGACCTTTTCAGTAGCTATTCTCCATCCCTGCTACACAACCTTGCCACAGGCTGACAACGATTTTCTGCTTGCATGTTTGATACTGATAATGTTTTCAGTCGCCATGTTCCAAGCCCCATCTCCTCCCTCATGATTAATGCATGGAGGTTTCTCCCGGGAAGGTCAATGATGTTGAGATACCTTTAACTCTTATCGTCCATTGAGCAATTTTCCCACTAGTTATTCACACAAATCCAATATAGTAGTGTGTTGCATAGCCTAGTTACTAGACTGTGGACTTTATGGAGAGCATGGACACAACCAAGTCTGTTAAAACTATGTCTGGTAACACAGACTACGCCCTAATCCTACTTGTTGGTCTGGTCTCTCCTCAGTAGTAAGAGTAGGGTGTAGTCTATGTCACCAGACATAGTTGTTAACAGACTGGGTTGTGTCTACACACTCCACAGCCTAATAACTGTGCTATATGTTGTATGGTACAGGAAAGGTTAACTTTGTAAACAACCCCCCCCCCCCCCCCCCCAGTCACGACACACCATGAAATCTCCCATTCAGATATCATCCAAGATAAATGTGTTTTATTGGTATGATTATCAGGTTTCTACATTCATTTTTTTCAAAGGGGCCATAAAGTCCTAATCTTAGTTGTTGCTGTTGTGTTTTTGTGTGTATAGGGCCTGTGATTTGTTTTCTTGATTTGGGAGCACTTGTTAGTGTCAAGCCTTGCTTATACGAGGCGCATCATGCCTGTCAATCCACTGGTAGCTGACATTACAGCGTCACTAGTAATGCATGGTACTTCTGGAAGAAAGCTTGTGGGTTATGTAATCAGTTGTCAGGTTAAAATAATTCATTTATTTGATTGTAAATGTAATCAGTAAGTGCAAGCAAAAAATGCAAGGATTATGAGGTATTTATCGGTTATCAGAGCATATTGTTGGAATGTTGTACTGGGTATGTGACAGAAGTGATGTGAGCTGATGTGCCATTACTTTTATTCCTGTTGCCAATTCTATCTGGTTGTAGATGAGATCAGAAGGGGAAGATCACGTGGTTGTGGTAAGCTGCCAAAGTTTGCTAGAAACCTGAGCATTTCAAGCATTTCAAGCATGATATTGGCCCTTTCAGCTTTCAAAAACATTACCTGAAAACTTTGACTGATTGGTTTCAAGTGTGAAAGAGTGATTTTCCTTTACTAAACTGAGATCAAGAATAAGTTGTACAGAAATGACATTATATCAATAGCCATACACGTCAACAGCAGTCTTGTACTGGTGAAATAATTTTCAAAATATATTTAATCACTGCTCAGAAATATTATTGAACAAACCTCTCTCATTGATTCCATTCTCATTTGGGCTTCACAAAAATACATAATCATGAATATGTTATCCAATTTATTCATTCAGAAAACCTTGTCTATGAAATCTATTTTGGACTTTGGGCTTTTTATCTCCTCATCTGAGTTCAAGGTTCCTCACGTCAGTGCATTTTCAAAAATGAAGAATAAAAAACACTCATCACAGAGATTATCCCTGATCTTTCATCCTCTTCATTTCACTTCATCAACAATTCAAAAAGAAGTTTTGTATATCTCGGCATTGCCTGTAGAGAGCGCATTTCCCAACTGAATGATTGACCAAAGAGAATTGTAGAGAACTACTAGAGAACCACTAAAATCTTTCCTTCTATGTTTTTGGGGCACGAGTGCTCTTGATTTTGACCTGAATGAAAGAGAAAACAGGTTATATGTTGCAGATTGGAGAGAGCTAATATTAATTTGTCCATTACATACACAAAATAGTCCATTAAATCTTGAAGGGCTACTGGGGGTAAGCGCATCTTCTTATTCTTACTCTTCTGGTTGTTGGTGTCCCCCGTTTCAAATAAACCATTCTGAAAGTTTCCTGGAAACATACTTGATTTAATACAACTACCATTGTTTATCAGGATATTCTTTCATAACATTGGGTCTTTTGGCAGTTTGTGCTTTTAATGAAATAAGTGTTTAGTCCACTTACTTAATTATTTCTGCAAATATGTTGTGACCTATACTACCAAGTAATACTTTATTTTGAAGTTGACCCCAAATCCTCATACTGTATATTTCGAATGTGGAAGGATCTACCTTTGCACAGAGCACATGGAAAGGATATGTATGGACCCGCAAGGTTTAGAGTTATGTGGTTGACATAAAAGTACAACAGTTAAGGTTATTTGAAGATGAAGGTGCAAAACATCCTTTTAGAAGAATAATCACCCACTCTGATTTGATTTTGATTACTTTTTATTTAAACAGTTTATCTGTGATTATATAGCATTAAAGTACTAAGAAAGTGAAGCTGTGGGTTCCTTTGTCAATTATATGGGAATAAGATGAATTAGAAGTCGTTTTGTTTAATACAAAGATTAATGTTGTCATATTGCATATCAGGAAATGCACATTTATCTGAATCTACTGTGATTTCTTAAAGAAACAAAAACACAGTATTAAGGGATAGAAATGACCGATCGCTGAAGAGGGGTAGTTTGAAGTGCTGTGACATTTCTAATGATAGAGGTCTTTGAAAAAAGGAAGGAAAAGCAGATAAGCAACAGTTGATACATACGAGACATTAAAATAGGTGACATGTTTGACATTTGTAAGACATTCACCATGCATGTATTCTTGCAATTTACATTAAATCATTGTCTTCATGCATGGTATGATGAAACACATATCATTGCACATCAGTGGATTATAGTGATTGTAGAGGTCAATGCTAGTGATTGTGAATCAAAAGACAATTTTCCAAAATGTACAACTTGCTTATTTTAAGGTTGATTGAACTTTTGCTAATTTGTTTAATTACTGTTTGAACTTTTTATTAAATTCAGTTTACTTCCAGGGATGCATTACCCTTTAACATAGTATCATGTACCATGCATGTACTTTTTTTTGTCACCAGGGGGGTGTTTCACCAAGCTGTTCTTAAGTTACGAATGACTTTTCGAACGACTGGTGATCCCTTCTTGTGCTAAGTCAGATTCTCAATGAACAAAGAAGTGTGGTATCGCATTTAGCACAGAAAGGGATAACCAGTCGTTCGTACAGTCGTTCGTAACTTACAAACAGCTTGGTGAAACACCCCCAGTAATGCCCACAAATCCCATAGAGCAGCATTTTGTCTGGCACCCAGAGGAATAAATGCATTGGTGACTGTAAGCATGGGAGATCACGGTCCTGGGCCCCGTTGCATAAAACTTACCATTATTGGTAACTCTGCCATCAATGGTAACTACCATGGTAGCACCGCTTGACGGCCAATCAAATTCAAGGTTTCCATAAAAGTTGACATTGGGAGCAAAGTTCCATCAATGGTAAGTTTGCTACAATATGCAACAGGGCCCCTGGGGGGTGTTTCACCACGCTACTCATAAGCTACGAACAACTTGATGCACGACTGGTGACCTATTCTTGTGCTACATGTAAATCAAATTCTCAATGATATTTATTCCCATTAGCTTAAGTTGAAATCTGATCTTTGAAGATTGATATTTTTGTGCTAACAAGCGTATGAATACGTAATTCATGATTCGTCAAATTTGATTACGATTGTTGGAAATTAATTTCCACTATGTTGAAATAGGAACAGAAAGGGGTGTCTGATTTAGCAGGAGAACAGGTCACTAGTTGTGCATAGAGTCATTTGTAGCTTACAAACAGCTTGGTGAAACGCCCCCTAGTGACAATAGAAGCTTGGTGTCCCATTTGCTTGCCTTGCCTTCTTCTTAGCATGTATGTAGAGGATGGGAACCCATTTTCTTCCTTCCCATCAATGGATTGATGAACCTCCTTCCATACTCCTACTAACATTTGTTGTGGCGATTGAAGTCATTGCTGTGATGCTACGTACTTAAAGGATTTATAAGCAAATTGGCATTAAATGTGTGAAACTTTCTATTATTGGTGAATGTTGGTGCATTTCTCTTGTTATGAATTTCTGATAGATTTGAGGAATTTGGATTGTGGTCCTGAAATTCCTTTTCTTCTTGGTAAAGGGTTCTATTATGATCCTAGAAAGGGAAGAATGAAATCAATTAGAAGAGTTTGGAGCATAGTGATAAAAGGAGTCCTATTGTTGGTAAAGGGATCTTTAAAAGTGTGTAGAAATAAAAGATTGAATATTCGCAAACAAATGCAGTAAATATTCAGGTTTGTTGATTGAAGATGGTCTCACCATTTGTGGATCCTTCTTATCTTTAGACTGTTTTCTTAGCACAGAAAGTCTTGAATGACTATTTTCTCTTGTAATTTTTAATGACTCTTCAACATACATGTAATGGGATAAGTTAGTGGTAAGATGGTCAGATTGCAGTTGCTTTTTATGTAAAAACAACACAATTTTGTGCATCATTTTTGCTGCTTTAGCAGCTCACACAAAACTCCTGTGTATATGCTCATTGATATACATCCAAAACATCAAGATGTAAAAACTCACATGACACATTTACTCTTTGCTCATCTCACTCTTTAAGAATAATATACATAGCAATCATTATTATATGATCCATCATATTGAATTTCTTGATTTTTACATTTTCTACAGAATAGCACTGCAAGCTAAGAGAATTTCTATTTAGTGACAACCCGCAAATCATGAGCTTTCTATACTCAAGGATTGAGCTTATGGCTGTACACACTATCTTGCCAGAAGCTCAAAGAGGATGTCATTATGTAAAAACTGTTTGTATCATTCAAATTGTTCATCATACCCAAGATGTTAATTCTTATCTCACCATTCCTTCCAAAAATGCTTTCTCCTCCACTATCAATCTGATCAACTGTATACTCTCATGTCAAAGCAGCTCTTTTCAGACTTAATTATTGTCATGAAAGATGATTCAATTCAACCCTATTATTCCAGTTTCATTCAGAAACGCCTGGAGCATATTGCTAAAATGTCTTTATTTTGATTTTTCTCACAAGAAGTATGAATTAAAATGCTAAAAATAGTGTACTGGTTTAATTTAACCTGTTCTTTCCTGACCCCGCACATACGCGAGCTGGCCCTTTTTTCCACTCGTGTCTGAGCAGCACGATCCCATACAATCTGCTTTTCGGCCAATGGACAACAGGCTATGAATAGACTTCAAATACCTTATCATCATCGTCGTAATGGTCGACCAAGGTTGAAAACATTATAGGACATAATTAAGCCACACCCCTTTGGTTACTGCAGTTCCATGGCAAATTTTGACATCCTTAGTGGACCAGGGTTCACAAATCCAGAAAGTCTAACCATGAGCAATTTATCATTAGAGGGTTACTAAATTAGAAAAACGAGTTCCCACTAATATTTTTAAAATTATCCACTAAAAACGAATTTCACATTCATTAGCGTCAATAATGTCTCATTTTGATGAAAATTTGAAAAAACGCACGCCTCCAGTGACATATGAGAAGTCAAAATGCCATAAATGCCAACGGCAAAAATAAATGTTTTTTTCACGTCATTCAAACAATACATTACCAATGGGAACCCCAAAGCTTGTCCGAGGTTTATCTGAGTAGCAACAACTAATAGGTTCAAAGTGCATTCCATCCATTGAATCTGAATGACAAGATACAGGTGAATGCATAACGCGTTACTACACAGTTAGGGGGAAAGTTGTGAATACTTTACGAAAATCGTCTATTGTTGACTTCCATATAATCTATGGAATTTTGACTTCCGGACAATCTATGGAATTTTGACTTCCGTACAATCTATGGAATTTTGACTTCTCATACATCACTGGAGGCGTGCGTTTTTTCAGTTTTTCGTCAAAATGAGACTTAATTGCGGCAAACGAATGTGAAATTCGTTTTTAGTGGATAATTTTACCTAGATTATTGGGAACTTATTTTTCTAATTTAGTGACCCTTTAAGTCAATTCTTTCCTGGTATTCTGATATGAAAATGGGACCCTTGATCCTGGTAGAACAGCCCCCATTGATCACCATTCCAATGCTACCCCTTTCCTTTAAAAACAGGGTGTCCCTTTTGAAGGTTAAAAAACAAAATTTGGTAAAAACCACAGAAAATGGCAGAAAATAGTGTACAAGAACTTCCGTCCTAATAATAGAAATAGAAACTTGAATTTAAGTGGAGTTATAGCAATCACTATATTTTTGAGGAGGTTTTGGGCGGGTCATCTGAAACCTCCCAGTTCTTGAAGCCTTTAGACTGAAGACCATTGTTTACTCTGGTCCACACCATAGTGCATGCATGCAATGAGTGCAATGCCTGCGATGCCCAGGGCATCACACATTGACATGGCCAATATGATTGTGAACTTAGACTATATTCCCTACGTTTTAAACGAACAAGGATAATTTTTCACTATTCCTGAAAAAGTTTGTGAGGCTATGACTGAGATTTCATACACATTATCGCTAGGGTATACTGCTGATTCCTGTTGAGTTTCATAGCTTTTGTAAAAGAGCTCACATGTCTTTGAATGTACATCATTATTATACAATTCTCCATTCTCTGCTCAGCCACATTCTGATTTTGCTTGCAGTCATGTCTGCTTTTGGTCTAGTGTACCAGTGCATGAGACCGGAAGCGGACATGACAGGAAACAAAAAATCTGCTGCGGGTTGCATTGTGGGACGATTTTCCCCTATCTGCGGTATGGAACATTAAATGTACGGATACCACTCCATTAAATATTTCTTTTGCAATAACACTTTTGCAATAGTCCACCCTGTCTTGAGCTCATAGCTGGATAGTGCAGTTCATGTTCATGTAGCTCATCTTCCTAAAGCTCACCTGTGACTGACCCATGTTGTTGTTTTGCTTTCTATGTCTCTCTTGACCCATGTTGTTGTTTTGCTTTCTCTGTATTTGATGACTGGTAGGACCTGAACCTGAAGGACGTGTTGCAGCTGCTGCTCGCCCTCATGGCAGAGAACATCAACGGCCTGGCCGTCGCCTTCGACAGGAAAAATGGTGTCAGGTAACTATTCATGTTTCAATTATTCATGTAGCCTAAAGCAGAGGCCCTGCTTAAACCAGAGACTTTTTATAACATGAATAATCACTATTCCATATTGTGAATTTTTTAATTGAATGTCAAAAATGTAAGAGCTGTAGTGTAATCTTGATATTTCCAGTGCGTTGCCAATTGAAGATGTATTTCACCCTCATTTTCACTTTGATAATTGATGTCAAAGTTATGGCTCTAAACCAAATGCTTGTAATTATTAGTCTCAAATGTGTTCTGCCAACTTAACTTAAAACTTTTGAATTATATTTTTCAGTGTGCATATTGTACAGCGTGGATACTAGTTCAGGAGTCTACCTGCTCATTATTCCGAGACTTTTCTAAACCTTTAAAAATCATCGGAAATATTTGAGTGTAAAAAACGTTTTGCTTATATACAATACAGATCACTCAATTGGACTAATTGTGTGTGAACTATAACAGTGACAATGGCCAGCTGCATGTGTTATTACACAGAAAATGATTGGGCTATTTTCTTTGACATGCTTGCTTCTTCAGGACTGTCTTCAAGCTGCTGGCATCGAGCGATGAGGCAGTTCGGGCGCTCTCCCTCAAGTGTCTCACTCTCTTCCTCAGCAGACTCCCACACAAGTAGGTCCTCATATTGGGCTCAAATTAACCCGCTCAGTCCCATAGGCAAGAAGCTGAGTTGTTATTGATATTGGAATATCACTGCTTAATTGGTATTGAGAGGATGTAAGTACAAATAGCTTTAAATGTATCATTAGATGTTAGGGATAGTGGTGAAAAGCCTGAACTTTTTGCCTGAGAGCTTTCTATTTTATTGTCTCATCTGCATGCAGTTCGGCTGAGACCTAGTAATCACTTTTCCTGTTAGTCTGTTGGTCTATTGGTCTAAGTTGCTCTCATTTCGTTATATCTGCATGAATTATGTTCATACTCGGTACAAATGATCCTAGGGTAATACCACATTTGTGTTGATGAGGATGATGCAGTCAAAGGTCATCTAGGGGTCAAAAGGTCAAATGATATGAGGCGTCATTTTTCTTAAAGTTTTGGTTGAACTTGCTCTCATTTTTTTAATTTCTGCATTAATTGTGTTCATACTTGGTTCAAATGATCCTTGCGTAATACTACATGTGTGCATGTTGAAGATGATGAGGTCAAAGGTCATCTTGGCACCATTTTAAATATTTGAAAAACAACTTAGCCCTGTTTATTGATTGAAAAATCAGGCGAGACTCATGGTTCGCGAACCACCTTGTTCTACTTCCATTTTGTCTTCTCTGCCAAAAAAACACGTGGGGAAATTGTCTCAAAATGATATCTCAAAATGATATCTCAATGGTACATGTATGATCGCAATTTATAATATTGATTACAGCTTGTAAGAGCTGTTAGTATTTGAAACTGTACACTGTACCTACATATAGCGCTAGATTGCACCACAGCTCGGCCGTGATACTTATTTCTGTGCCAATTTTGGTTTATTGCATGTGTTTTCTGTGAAGCACTCTTCAGTCAGTACCAGCTTTGGCTGTTGTGGCTTATTATTAATATGAAGTTAAACTTCTTTTTTTCTTACAGCCATTATTTTGCTAAACAAGACTTCAAATATTAAAAGTACAATTCAGGCCAATGGTGTTGTGTGCAATTTTGGTTTAGTGTCATGTACGAGTATATTTCTAAGTAAGTGAAACAAATTAACTTGAACTTGGACTTGAATGAGCTACTTCAAATGACTGACTATGTGTGATTGATTTTCTTTTCTCAGGAGGAAGATGGATCTGATGTATGCCCATAACCTGTACTCCCTGCTTGGAGAGAGAATGCAACTCACTTCTAACACACTCACACTCACCATGTATAACTGTCTCTTTGAGGTAAGGCCACACTCACTCAACAGTCAGCTGTATTCATGCTGTTGTTTTTCTTGTTCTTTACCTTCTTTTTCCATCTCCTTCTTTCTTTTCTCTCTCTCTATCTCTATCTCTCTCTCTCTCCTTCTCTCCCTCTCTCTCTCTTTCTAATTTCTTCCTCTACTTCTTTGTAGTTTTATTGTTTAATGCTGCTATTACATTTCAATATGTATGTGTCGATGCATATAGTTTGATAATTTGTTGCTGCTGTTTGTTCATGTTGATAAGTAATAGTAGCAGTGCTATATATTTTTTGATTATGTTTTTAAGCAAATTAAAGGCATGACATTTTTCTAATATTTGCATATAAGGGTTCAAAGGCTAATAAATTCAATGTGCATACAACGACCAAAAGGTGTTCTCGTCATAGGAATGCCCTTGTTTGACCATTTGTCATGACATGAACAATCTGAACTGTTGCTCATCATCAGGTAAATAATGATTGCTTTTGTAGATTAATTCAATATTAGCCCCTCCATATGTTAGATTCATATGACTTAAGAACTACAGGGGTATATCACATTGGTCTTACAGTCAGTATAAACTCCTTCCACTGATGATTCTGCTCAAGTATGAGTCTGTATACTTCATGTATGAATTGGATCAACAACTTTCACTTGCAGCTGTTGACAGAGAGAGTGAGTCTTCAGGTGATGGCGACCAGACACCCAGAACCAGACAAGACATACAGGGTGATGAACCCAGGTAAGGAGGAGGAGAAGGATGATGATGATGATGGTGATGGTGGAAATGATGATGATGATGGTGGTGGTGATGATGATGATGGTGATGATGATGATGGTGATGATGGTGATGATGATGATGATGATGATGGTGATGATGATGATGATGATGATGATGGTGATGATGATGATGATGATGATAATGGTGATGATGATGATGATGGTGATGATGATGATGATGATGATGATGATGGTGATGATGATGATGATAATGATGATGATGATGGTGATGATGATGATGATGATGATGATGATGATGATGATGTTGATGATAATGAAGATGATGTTGGTGAGGTAATTATGAAGACGATGATGGGTTGATGGGTTGATGATAATAATGATAATAAATTCTGCTTATATAGCGCATTATATGTACAATAACATCTCTATGTGCTTTACATGTGGATACATCATGTTACTACAAGAAAAATTATACACTACAGTAACTATTATCAAGCATGGTATAGATAAAATACATTACTAGGGGTTGATATCACTAATAAATAATACAATTAAGTAGCAGTTCAATATAACTTTATAACTTCAAATAAATTAAAAATAATCATTTCACAAAAAGAAATGGTGAGAGTGGTGGTGGTGGTGATTTTGATGGTGAGGCAGGTTATCTTTCTATAGAGATGGGTGCTAGAGCAGGTTTTACTGCAATGATGATGGTAATGATGATAATCATCATGGCGACGATGGTGAAGATGATCTTGTGTAGCTTTTCTCGCTGACAAATCATATCACATGTGCTTTGCATCCTGTTGTGCTGCCCTCTGGAATAACCTTCCAAATTATATTTTATGAAAGAAGTAAGCCACATAGTCCTTTTGCTGTGGTCTGTGTCTACATGGTCTTCATTTCTTCTACCTTGCCAGGTATGTTCCATGTGATCGCCAAGCTGCTACGGCAGTCTGTGCCCAGCCCAGAGTCCATGGATGTACGCAGGCTCTTCCTCTCAGACATGATTCTGCTCTTCAACAACA
>OZ022582.1:16259899-16539899 GCA_963669155.1 Arbacia lixula | reverse complement strand
TAGTAGTAGTAGTAGTAGTAGTAGTAGTAGTTGTAGTAGTAGGAGTAGGAGTAGTAGTAGTAGTAGTAGGAGTAGGAATGAAGTTTGAGTGGGGTGGCTGGAGGGTGTGGGTAGACACCCTCTCCATCCTCCACTCTAAGGTGGGTCACGTGGATTGCTGCGATAGTAGTAGTAGTAGTAGTAGTAGTAGTAGTAGTAGTAGTAGCAGTAGTAGCAGTAGCAGTAGTAGTAGTAGTAGTAGTAGTAGTAGTAGTAGTAGTAGTAGTAGTAGTAGTAGTTGTAGTAGTTGTAGGAGTAGTAGTAGTAGTAGTAGTAGTAGTAGAAGTAGTAGAAGTAGAGGTAGTAGTAGTAGTAGAAGTAGAGGTAGTAGTAATGATAATAGCAGTAGTAGCAGTACTGGGGAACTAATAGAAGAAGTAGTAGAAGAAGTAATACTAGTAGAATTAGAAGTAGAAGTGATGTGATGTGAGTATAAATTGACAAGAGTAGAACATTAAATATGTCAAGCAACAGTGGAACAGAGGTTCATCAAGAGGATGAAACATGCTGTCTGACCTTCTTACCCACAGGTGTCATTTGAAGACCACAAGAATGACCTACTCCGAGCCTACACCCACTACCAAAACCAGCAGAGCGAGGGGGAGGACGATGAGGAAGACGGAAGCCTGGAAGGAGGGGGTAGTCCCCGACGACGCCGTCCCCGCCCACCACCCAACATCTCTGACGCCGTGAGGGCCGCCGCGGCCGGTGGCCAGCCACAGCGACCGCCAGATCACTCCATCAGCGCCCTGGCTGCCATGACGGGCGGGGCGGGGCTGGAGTATGAGGTGGTGGAGGATGACCCCTCCCACCCTTACCCCCCATGTGACCGCATGGTCTCAGGTTCGGAGGACTCGTTATATTTTTGTTGGTGAAGTGAAACCTGTATATTCAGACCACTCAAGGGAGTCAAGACATTTGGTCTTTCTGTACAGGTCTCTTAAATGCAGGTTTCAATGAGAAGTATTGTGGTATTGTGTAAGGTAAAAAGAAATTATGGTCATCGGGGACAGGTGGTTGCTAGAGCAAACTGGTTTCTCTGTATATATGAAGAATCAAGAATATATGGGGTGGTATTCTTAAAGAAACATAAGTCAAAAACTGTCTTCGTTTAGTCAGCGTTATTCTGAAATCTGACTTCAGTAAAAACTGTGTCAATAGGTCGATTTATATATTGCAGCACTCTATAACATGGGGAGAAAAAGACATGAGCAGTTCACATACATAAGTTTTTCCTTGTTTGTAAAATAATATTACATCATCGCTTATTAGATAAAATTACAAGGAATGAAACTTCCAGTACAAATAAATGCAGGATCTTTAATACATGTATTATGTTTTTAGTTTCAGTGAACAACTTGTTATTCAATGTAGATATATTTGACTGTAGGTCAATGTATTCAGGTCAATTCATTTTTTTAACATTTTTTTTTGATGAAGGTGCGGAATTGGAGAGGATACAGCGACACCAAGAGGTGAGGAGCTTCCTGAGCGAGGTGATCGACAAGGTGGTGAGACTGGTGGATGATGAGAAGGAAGAGGAAGGAGCAGCAGGAGAAGAAGGAGAGAGAGGAGGAGACGGAGATGGAAACCAGGCTGACTCTACTGCGTCCACAGAAGCCACGCCAAGCACAGAGGGCGATGGAGATGTGAGTTGAATCAAACAACTTCCTTGCATCTGTATAACCCTTTGTGTGCCTGATTGAATGCTACTCTATGGGATTTGTGTGTATTACTTTTGAAAAAAGATGCCTACGGCACATAAGGAGTTAAATGATATCCTGGGCCCTGTTGCATAAAACTTACCAACGATGGTAACTTTGCTATCAATGGCAACTTCTATGGAAACCTTGAATTTGATTGGCTGTCCAGTGATGTTACCATGGTAGTTACCATTGATGGCAGAGTTGCCATTAATGGTAAGTTTCATGCAACGGGACCCTGAACTTATGGACTGTTTTATTTCCTTCATTCCACTTATTTCATATACTCATTCAGACCCCTTTCTTTCCGTTTAAACTTTCTTTTTTTGTGTTCTTTATTGAGCCAGTGACATTTTGCAATGCACTGCTAAAAGGATGTATAGTGCATTGATCAGAGCTCTGTGATGATAATTTGGCCTTGTTGTATAGGAATAGGCATATCATGACGCCTGGCAAGTACATATTAATCCCTCATGAATGAGATTACTTTGAATAAAAATAAACCTGCAAATAAACATTGCTCAAAAGGAATATGGTGTAATCAACAAAAGTTCTGTGAATGTATTCAACTATTGAAAGTAGAGAAAAAACATATGTACATATGAATCTTCTGGGGAGGAGATCATTGCTCTTGATGGGAAAATACTTCATACAGAGCATTCATAGTGCTCGTAGAAAATAGAGGGTATCGAACAATATTTTGTAGTGGTAAAGAGAACAGGATGAAATATATAGACTATGATAGTATGAATCTTTCCTGAATAGATTGATTACTATGATGCTTTCCTCCCCAGAGTGGCACTCCGTCCCAAGACACGCCGTCCCAGGACAGCCCGGCCATCCTGCCCCTGGCAAACATCACCACCAACGAGCAGATCCTGCAGGCTGACTACCACGCCTCAGCCCAGCTGCCCATTGAGGAGGAGGTCAGGCAGATGGAGGAGGGCGCCGGAGGGGCCGGAGGAGGCACAGGTAGCGACACCGCCAGTCAGAGGGTCTTCAGTCCAGGCCCACACCAGGTATGTCATGTGACCATGTGGTATCCATGGTCTTCTTCTTTCTTCTTTCGTGTGAGGTAGTAGAACATCAAGCTATTTCTTGGAGCTGCGTAAGCCAGTTCACTTGTTCGTCTTTTGGGTACGACAAATCAGTCATCCCGTCAGGGGGTTGGAGGTCGGGACAGTGGTACAGGATATGATCTGCCGTCTGCTCGTCTGCACCACAGGTGCATGCCGGTGAATCCCTGAGTTTCCATCGGTACATGTTGGCATTGAATCTACCAACCCCAGTTCGTAGCCGGTTCAGTGTGACCCACTTCCTCCGAGGTAGGTCCGAGCCAGCAGGAGCTTTGATGCCAGGGGGGACAGTGAATTGCCTTGGGCGAGCCGTCCCTTCCCAGCACCTTTCCCACTCTTGCAGCAGGCTAAAGTCGGATCTGCTGAGGGCAGCTGCATGACGGGAGAAAGGTCGGCGCGATCGGAGGCGTTGGCCGCCTAGGTTCAGGGATTCAGTCGTGGTTTTGTGTAGGAGGTGTTCAGCATCGGCAAGGGATTTGGTTGTGAGCTTGTCCATCAGGTTCTCACGTCGTAGCCTTGGTGGTGCGATTCCAGCGAGGACTGGTAGGAGAGCTGTCAGTGTAGGACGGAGACAACCAGTGATGAGCCGCATGGTGTCATTCAGGACACAGTCCAGCTTTTTGGTGTGGGTACTCCTGCACCACGCTTGCGCAGCATATTCAGCAGAGCTGTAGACCAGGGCTAGGGCTCCTGTGCGAAGGGTGGATGTGGATGCACCCCATGCTGTACCAGCCAGGCGACGCAGCAAGTTGTTCCTTGCCGACACTTTTGCTCGTTGGGCTTCGAGGTGCTGTCTGTACGTCAGCTGACGGTCCAGTTTCACTCCGAGGTACATTGGGTGGGGATTGTTCGGTAGGGGTGTCCCGTTACAATGAACAGTCATCTGTCGCTTGGCTTCCTTTGTGTTGAGATGGAAGGCAGTTACAGTAGTCTTGGCAACGCTTAGCTTGAGTCTCCACATCTTGAGGTAGTCTGTGAGTAGCCCCATGTCTGCTGTAAGCGTGCTCTCTACTTTGTTCCAGTTCCTATCAGTATACAACAGTGCCAGGTCATCTGCGTAGCCATACTGTCGTGAAGCTGTGCAAGGTAGGTCACTGATGTACACATTGAAGAGCATGGGGGACAGAACTGAGCCCTGGGGCACCCCGTTCCGTAGGCGGCGTGTTCGGCTACTTTGTCCATCGCTGGTCTTGACTACAAAGCTACGGTTCGCCAGGATTGTTGTGAGGAACCGCACTAGGTGACGGTCTGGGATGGTGCGGAGAAGCTTAAGTGTCAAACCATGATGCCACACTGTGTCGTAAGCTGCAGTGAGGTCCACTAGAACAGCGCCTGCCTTGTTGCATTTTTCAAAGCTCTCCTCGATATCATTGGTGAGCTTGACAATCTGGTGGGTGGTACACCGGCCACGACGGAAGCCTGCTTGCTCATCTGGAAGTTGGGGATCGACCACTGGGTTGAGTCGGGCCAGAAGGAGTCTCTCGAGAAGTTTGAATGGCACACACAGGAGTGAGATTGGTCTGTAGCTCTTGGGATCCTCTGCAGGCTTGTTAGGTTTCAGGAGGGCTATAACAGTAGATTTCCTCCAGATCTTAGGGATGTGCAGTCCAGTGAGACAGGTCGAGTAGAATTCACGGAGCCAGTCCAGGCTCTTGGGACCGCAGTGCTTTAAGAATTCTGGGAAGATGTTATCTGGGCCTTCGGCTTTCCCACATTTCAGTTGGGAGATAACCAGTGCTAGCTCAGCAGATGTGAAGGGTTTGGAGAGGAAACCATCTACGCCAGGGGCATTCCAGAGGCTTGAAGTTTCACGTTTGACAAGCCGGGCATAGTCTTTGTCTGCATTCTCAAAGTTACCATTAGCTAGCAGCTGGTGTGCGATGGAGTTTGCTGTGACGGGGCAATGCTTGGGACGGGAGCTGCGGCCAGTGAGACGGTTAAGGGTCATCCAAGCCAGCCTGCTAGAATGGGTGAAATCAATGCCTTGGACTGTCTCTTCCCAGCGTTCCCTCCGCTTCTGATCTAGGTGGTTTGTCAGCTCTGTGGCAAGTTTGGCACTCTCTTCGTCACTGTCAGAATGTATAAGTGCATTGTAGCATCTATCGCACTCGTCATCCCAAGTCGGTATGTAGCAGCGACGAAATCCACGAGGGACAGCTTGCTTAGCCGAGTTGATTAGAAGTTTGCAGAAGGCAGAATAGGCATTGTCCAAATTCCCGTTAGTAGGAGGAGGGAGGATGTCTGACCCAGACTCAACCAGTTCTCTGAACTGATTCCAGTTGGCCTTTCTGAAGTTCCATCGCTTTATGGGTCTGGAAGAGATTGGCTCAATAGGGTTCTCCGGGATGATGAGTGATGGTCTATGCTGTGACTTAGGGAAAGGGTCCAAAACTGAATGGTGCGGGGAAGAGCCATTTAGGTTGACAAAGGCTAGGTCAGGATTAGATGTTGTGTTCCAGCGACCAGAGCGAAAGCTGTCGGGCTCTTTCGGGTCATGCAGAAGGTGAACACCAGAGGCTGAGGCCCAGTCTTCGAGAGCAGAACTGTCTGGGGTAGTTGTGCGGTAACCCCACGTTGTACTCTGGCAGTTGAAATCACCAGCGTACATGCACGGTTGATCAAATGTTGGGATGGAGTCTTCGAGTAGTCTAGTTTGTGGTGGCTTGTAAACATTAATTACAGTCACACCTTCCACCTGGGTTGCTGTCCACTCCAGGTCAGAGTCGAAGGCAGAGGCTGCTAATGCTTTCCACTTGGCCGAATTCCGCACAAAGGTGGCGATCCCATGGATGTCGCTTTCAGTGTGAGCTGCTAAGGTATATCCAGGGATCTGAAGACGAGCGCTGTCGCTGATATGGGTCTCTTGCAACAGGACAACACTGACTTTGTTGGTCTGCAGCAAGTGCTCGATGATGGTGATTTTGGCCTTGGTTAAGCCCTCTACGTTCAGCTGCAGCAGGGAGATACCAGCCCGTACGGCATCCGTAGGTGCCTGCCCTGATAAGGGCACATGCTCTGGGTTGGTTCTAGTCTGCTGTGGCTGACGGTCCATCGTGTAGAAGAAGTTCGTTGATGTTAGTTCTACTAACTCTGGTTGTTGTCGTTCGCCTGACTTGCGCCAGTTGACAGGATTCACCACGGGGAGGTCGACAACTTGAATCCCGTATCCATGGTAGTGATGGTGATGGTGATGATGATGTTGATGGTGATGGTGGTGGTGGTGGTGGTGGTGGTGGCGGTGGTGGCGGTGGTGGCGGTGGTGGCGGTGGTGGCGGTGGTGGCGGTGGTGGTGGTGGTGGTGATGATGATGGTGGTGGTGGTGGTGGTGGTGGTGGTGGTGGTGGTGGTGGCGGTGGCGGTGATGATGATGATGATGATAGTGGTGATGGTGGTGATGGTGGTGGTGGTGGTGGTGGTGGTGGTGATGCTGCTAATGCTAGTGATGGTGATGGTGATGGTGGCGACAATGCTGATGAAGACCTAATTCTGATAGTGGTGGTGTTGGCCAGTATGTTAGTAGGTGGATGTAGGAGGTGGCCTGAGGGCCAGGGAGGGAGATATCACCAGTCAGAGGAGAGTCTTCAGTCCTGTGCTATATAAATGAGATGTGGGGACATTGTGGGGAATGATGATGATAATAGTGGTTATTATGATAGTCGTTATGGTAACGTCTATAATGATGATAGCAAATACATGCTGGTAACATTAATCATAGCAATAATAATGGTTAAGATCATAATGATGACCATGATACTGATGAACGGATAGGTGCATTTCCATGTTTATAATTTTATTTTTAAATGTTTTTGTAACATCATTTATATCTTATATATTTTCAACTTGCAGGCACCATATCGCATCCCAGAATTCCAGTGGTCGCACATGCACCAACGGATGATGTCTGATCTCCTGTTTGCCATCGAGACCGACGTACAGGTCTGGAGAAGGTGAGAGCGATGGATGGATAGATGGAGTGACAGGTGGACAGATAGATTACTCTGGCGCTGCATGGCCACTTAGTCACTGCACATTGGAGATCTAGACTTATATTCTCCATACTGTTCTCTAATAGTAGAAATAATATCAGTGTTTGTGGTATGTTGAAAGCAGATCAATTGATGTATAGATTGAGAGACTGGTTTAAAGTTTGGAAGGGGAAACATACATGTAAATGATTAAAGTGAATAAAGGTAGGTATCTTTGTGATCAATAAAATAAATAGATTGGTCATTGGATAAGTGACGGATGAATAATGAATGAAAGGGCAAATGGATGGAGAAACAAAAGATCTATGAAACAACTAGTTGCATATTGTATCTCTTTCTTTCTCAGCCACAACACCAGGACAGTGATTGACTATGTGAATGCAGGAGAAAACACTATCTTTGTTCAGAACGTGACCCAGATGATCTCTCAAATCATGGATGTGCTTATCTACTCCTGTGGGGGTATCTTACCCCTGCTATCGGCCGCCACCTCAAGAAGTGTAAGTTCAGTTTATTTATTATTTTCCCATCCGTGCCAGATGAAATATTTCTCAATGGGATTCGTGTGGACTATTGAACCTTGAAGAATTACTCTCCCAAAAGCGTGAACACTGTCCTGGAGAGGGCTGTGCTGTGGTGCGTGCTGTTAGTGATGTGCTGCTGGTGAAGTGATGGTGGTTGTTCGACGTGCTCTATATACAATGTGCAGGGTGCAGTGTGCAGGTGGTGCAGGTGTGTCCCTCACTACAACATCTTCAGGGGCACGGGCGGTGTCATAGTCTGTATGACGGGTAATGCCCCTCCCCTAAAGCCCTGGATGGTAGTTGCAGTGACATTGGTGACACAAGGAGAAATTACCCAAAATAAATTTGTATTTATTTTCAGTAGTAGATTGAAACCTGTATAGAAAGCCTGCTGAAGAAAGATAAGATATGTGGTCTTTATGTACAGGTTACTTTAAACAAGGTTGCGATGAAAAACTTGTTCAAGAGAAATACAAAATTTGGTCTTTAAAGGCATATGATCTCTAAAGCGTGTTTCCCTGCATGACCAAAATACATAGGGTATTAACTTTCAGTATTGATAACCTGCTCCTAAAATTGTGACATTTATTAATGCAGTGTGCCTACAAAATATATTACAGACATGTACTTTTATGCGATAAATTGATCTAAAATTAAATCAATAAAATTGGAATGGATGAAATATTCAATGCAAATCATTGTTATATTTTTGGCGTATAGGAATTGTAATTATAATTGTATATTTCAAGAAGAATATATATGTACTTCTGAATTTGCTGGGAATCCCTTATCAATCAGTGTGTATCATGTGATACATGTAAGTACATGGACATGGACATGAGTGATATTTTATGGAATTTGTGTGTTTTCCCTCCCTCTGTACAGCTCTTTGAACAGCCTGATGTGATAATGCTGCCTCTGTTCTATGTAAACTCTCTATCCAACCTTTGAATCATGCTGCATTTTGAATCTAACCCCCCATGCATGTTATTCTTTGCCATGCTAACATGTTACATCTATTACAAATGTTAAGAAAGATGATGGAGACTTTTAAACATAGGCTCAACTATTATTGATATTGTAATATGTCTTCACTCTGGTTTTCTGTTTGCATTTACTATAGCTTTTTTTTTTCATTATCTAATACAGCAAGGCATGCCATATTATGATATATAATTTGTTTCCGATATCATTTTTTAGTCAAGATTGATTAACATAATGTTCTTTGCATGCTTTTTACTACAGGAATATGTTCTTAGAGTGATCACTTAACATTCCAATGAAAAATATCAAATGTAATTTGCAGAGGATATGTTTTAAGCCTGAGGCCCTGATAAAAACACCCTGAAACATGTTGTGCATTATACCCTATGATCAAGTATTATTTTGAACAAGGACTCTTTTGCTATGCACAGTGGCCATAGTTTGCTTTGCAGGGCCTAAATGACCCAGAGCACTCATAATATATTTTTCGCTGAGTCAGTCTTGATCTCAAACAGAAATTGAATATTTGTGTTTCATTGCATCAGATCACACAGCCTTTTGTACAGCCTGATTATACTTTCAAAATGCTGTTGTTGTTTTTTCACTTTTTGTTGGGAAGCGTTATCTCTTGAAATGCTGCATGTCAGTATTGTAACAAACTACTGATGAAATGAAAGTTGGTGTATAATAGAAATAATAAATTGGACAATAATGCAATGTGCACAATTGAAATGGCAAACAGAATTGATTTAAAATATGTTGCAGAATTAAATAAAATCTTTCCTTGGCCCTTCCCTTCCAATCTCTCCCCTTATCCCTTTATACTCTTGAATGTACCCTGTTTTACCCTTACTCCTCTACCCCCTACCACTTTCCTCTCTATCCTTTCCCCTTGCACTGCTCTCTCCACCCACTCTATGCCCCTCGCTCCTCGTTCATTTCATCCCATTCATCTTATCTGTTTTCCTCTTGCCCTGTCCTCTCTTATCCCCTTTTCTCCCCCTCTCCTTTCTCCTCTCCTTCCCCTCCTCCACTCCAACCACCATGTCCTTCCCTACAATCATCCTCTCCTCCCCGCCAATCCTCTCCAATCCCCTCATATCTCTCCCCTCCAATCCACCTGCACCTCCTCCTCTCCCCCTCCCTCTCTCATCTCTTCAAATTCCCCTCTCCTCCCTTTCCCTCTCTACCTTCCTTCTCTCCTATTCCACCCTCCCTTTCCCTTCCATTCTCTCCTCCTCTCCTCTTCCCCTCCTTCCCTTCCCCCCTTCTCCCCTTCTCCCCTTCTCCCCTTCTCCCCTTCTCCCCTCCTCCCCTTCCCACTCCTCCTCTCCCTTCCTCTCCCTTCCTCTCCCTTCCTCTCCCTTCCTCTTCCTTCCTCTCCCTTCCTCTTCCTTCCTCTCCCTTCCTCTCCCTTCCTCTCCCTTCCTCTTCCTTCCTCTCCCTTCCTCTCCCTTCCTCTCCCTTCCTCTCCCTTCCTCTCCCTTCCTCTTCCTTCCTCTCCCTTCCTCTCCCTTCCTCTCCCTTCCTCTCCCTTCCTCTCCCTTCCTCTTCCTTCCTCTCCCTTCCTCTTCCTTCCTCTCCCTTCCTCTTCCTTCCTCTCCCTTCCTCTCCCTTCCTCTCCCTTCCTCTCCCTTCCTCTCCCTTCCTCTTCCTTCCTCTCCCTTCCTCTTCCTTCCTCTCCCTTCCTCTCCCTTCCTCTCCCTTCCTCTCCCTTCCTCTCCCTTCCTCTCCCTTCCTCTTCCTTCCTCTTCCTTCCTCTTCCTTCCTCTTCCTTCCTCTCCCTTCCTCTCCCATCTACCCCTTCCTCTCCAATCCTCACCCCTCCCCTCTCTGGTTCCCCCCTACAGCAGCAGGAGCCTGACATCATTGAGCCAACCCAGAACCTGCCCCTGGACGTCGGCATCTCCTTCATCAACCGTATCATGAACCTGGTCGACGTCCTCGTCTTTGCTAGCAACCAGAACTTTGGCGAGCTGGAAGCTGAGAAGAGTGTCGCCAGGGGTGGCATCCTCAGACAATGCCTCAGACTCAGTGAGTTTTTTTCAAATCGGTGGATTTAAAATGATTACAATCTTTGTTTTATATGCTGCCAATTTTTTCTGTCTTGGTTGTGTGTATTTTGAAACAGAATTTTCTGATGAGCCAGACACTTGATACACTTGGAAATGCCTCTATAATCAGAAAATTTGTCTAACTGGATGTTTGCGGTGCATTAGAGCTTCATGTATGAAATGATATAATCATTTAAATGATTAGGAAGTAACCCTTTTACATGTTATTTCCCCTCTCTATCAGCCTGTTTCTGTGCTATCCCCAACATGCTGAAGTCCCGGTACACTGATATATACTCAGAAGAGAACGGTTAATTCTTGATGTTGTGTACCTGTTTGTTTGTGCTTCACATGTGGAATGATATGAGCATTTTAATTATTTACCTCTCTCTCTCTCTCTCTCTCTCTCTCTCTCTCTCAGCCTGCTTCTGTGCCATCCGCAACGTGCTGGAGTGCCGTTACCGGATGCACCCCTCCCCGTCCTCCAGTACAGTAAGTCTCAACAAGCCTGCCCCGCCCGAGCCGGGCACGCCCACCGGCAGCATTCATACCCTCATCCAGGCCACTCAGCCATCGCCCAGGGTGAGCGCTAACACCACCCCCCCTTCTCCTCACCTCATCCTCTCCTCCTCATTCCCATTCTGGATTCATCACTCGGGCCCCATTTCAGGACATTTACAAATGTATTTATTATTTGTGTTTCATTTTTTTGTTTTCATTGTCTTCCATGACAGAGCTGGGCTCACACAGACAGACATACAACTTTCAAACATGTATGTCCAAACTGGCCCCCCCCCCCCCCTCCTCCTCCATCTCTTAAATCATCCCTCTGGGCCCCATTTTGTGACATTTGTTTATATTTTTATGTTTCATTTTCATTGTCTGCCTCGCCAGAGCTGGGCACACACACACACAGACAGACAGACAGACAACATTCGTACGTCCAAACTGGCCCCCTCATTCCCCATCTCTTAAGTCATCACTCTGGGCCCCATTTCATGACATTTTTGTATATTTTATGGGTTTTTTTTCATTGTCAGCCTCACCAGAACTGGGCAGACACACACACCCGGACAGACAGACTCCATTCATCTAGCCCCCTCATCCTCTTTCTTTTACCATCACTCTGGGCCCTTTTTTAATGACATTTATTTATGTTTTATGTTTCATTTCATTTTTGGCCATTGCTTAAACTGGACACACACAGACAGACAGCCAGACAGACAACATTCACACATACGCCAACACTAGCCATTTATTTTCGCCTATCCCATCTTACATTTGAAGCCTTCTTTGATATGATTTATAAGAGCAGTTTAAGGACAGAGAGGATTTATTTTTATGGACCAGATTGCAGATAGGTAATTGTTGTTGCCATGGAAACAAGCTGTTTGACTCATAATGAAATGAGGCCATTGCGTGAAGTGCTGTGATCTGAATGAAATATGGCATCAGTGGTCCTAGAGAGGGCTTGCTCGTCATCACATTCCTGACATTGAGAGGAGAACAATGATAATTCCTTCTCCAGCTCATTTTTGTCCTCCCTCTCCAAACTCTAACATTCTCTTCTATCCTCCGTGCAGTAGATTCTTTCATAGTAGCATTCAACACTCCACTTCATTCTCCCATGATGAACACTTACCACCCTTCCATTCTCCAATAATAAACTTTAATACACCATTTAATCCTCCAATCCTAACCACTAAGACACCCCTTCATCAACCTACAATTAACTTAAAGACACCCCTTCACCTCCAATAACAAAGTCTAAGACACCCTCATATTCATCATCAAGTAAACCACAACCTTTCATCCTTTCATCCCACACATTTCCATCCACCCATCCATCCTCCCATCTCATTTTAACCTCCAGCTCATGATGATCTTGTTGGTACCTTACCTTCTGTCATGCAATGCCAGCATTTTGAATGTTAACTGCATCATGTAGTGATACATGTATCTTGATGCAATGAGCATTTTCCTGTATAATAATCAGAACACTTACATCTTCCCTGTTTGAATAAAATTTTGAGGACAATGCAAAATACTTTAAATAGAAGAGAGTGGTAGTTCCTTACCCATTTGGTAGTATGTAATATTTTAGGAGCACCATTTAATATTTGTTTGTACTGGTGATATCACAGATGATCAGGCTAAGGTACATTTTATATTGGTTGGTAGATAATTTGTTTTACTTCAAGCTATTTACTATGTTCATACGTTTGATTTGAAATGGTATGTGAAGGAAATTAACATAATGCACGTTATGATCAGTTCAGAGAACAAATCAGACTGCTTGCATTTTGCCCTGTACTCCTAAACCGCATATCTGTGAAGCAAGCTTTGCATTGGCCAAAAAATACAACTGCCAGCTGTAATGCATGGGGAGCGTACAGCACACAGCCCCCTTGCATGGTAGCACGCATGATCAAAAAGAGGGTGCGCACATGACAAGGAGAGGAATTGTTGAAACAGTGGGAACAATGCCTATCCATCTTAGGAATGTCAACGGTGAATACAAGTAGGTAGTGAAACTAGTTAAAGCGCAAGGTAGCTCACGATGATTTGTGTTAGCGTTTGTTGTATTTATTTAGAAGTAACTATACAATAATACTGCATGTTGTCAATTTTAAAGAGCACAAAATGATTGCTATTTATTTTGCAGATGTATTATCTTTTGATTACCAGATAATTGTCAACTCACTTGATGACCTGACATAAAGTTGGTATCAAAATAGAGAAGAAATGTTGCTTTCTTTATAGAGGAACAAGCCGTTATAGAAAGCTGAACAAGCAAATGAAATGAGCTGCAAACTCTCAATAAAAGCTGAAAGGTGAAAAGATTGCATGGACAAATGTGTTTTTTGTTTTTATTGAAAGGGAGCCTATTATTGTTAGAAGCACCTCAATGTCTTATAGTTTCATGAGACAGTGGTTATGATATGATCAAGGGAAGGTTCCTAAGAGTCTATCCAAAATAGGTCCATGGTTCAAGTACCAAGACTATATATATTGGATAAGTATGCAGTAATGACTCAGTAATGACTTGCTGGTGATACATGTATCTTTATTTTTTTATACATTTTTCATATTCATAACAATCCATAAACTTATCATTCATTTGAGGATTGTTTCGCATATAAAGAGATATATACACCCATTCATTTAGAGAAATACATAAGCATTATCAATTCATATCATTCCCCATTCCTTTTCTTTAATGATATAATCTATATTCTTAGTTATGTGTGCATTAGTACATTTCAAATATTGTAACCAATTTACATGTATATCATTCAAATATCAAAACTTCAATACTGCATAACTGATATTATACCATTACCTGTATTTTCTAGTTAGTCACACATCTCCTCACTCATATTCTTATTTTCTTAGTCAACCCACTATTCAATATTTTTCCATATGCCGGTATACATTGATTTGTCCACTCATTCAACCAAATATATGAATTACTTACTCCAATTGTCATTTCATAATTGATAATCATCGTATGGTGTGAGTCTGGCCTTATTAAGTCATTAAAATAGCCATGAACTTATTATATTTTGAATATTCATTCACCCTTCCTTTATTTATTCCTTCATAAATTTGTTTGTTCATTCATTCTTTTACACAATCCTTCAGACATCAATTTATTAAATTGTTAATTAATATATACATCCATCCATCCACCCACCCACCCACCCATCCAAACACCCATCAATACATCCACACATCCACTTATCCACACATCTACACATCCCTCCCTCCCTCCATCCATCCCTCCATCCCTCCATCCCTCCATCCATCCATCCATCCATCTATCCCTCCATCGACTCATCCACACATCCACCCATCCATCCACCTGTCCATCCATCCATCCATCCATATATCCATCCATTCCACATATCTATTCACCCATTCACCCATTCATCCATTCATCCATCCATTCATCCATCCATCAGTCCAACATTCCATCAATCCGTCCATCCATCCCTCCCTCCTTCCCTCCCTCCCTCCGCCCACCCATCCATCTATCCATCTTTCCACCCACCCATTCATCCATCCATCCATCCATCATACTCCAATACTAATCCTTGTCTAAACTGACGCTAGCTGTGCTGATATCCTGTTCACCCTGTATTTGAAACAGGCCATCACACATGTCAGGCTCCCTGGGTATATGAAGGTACAGTGCATGGATTTCAATGATTTTCTTTTGTTTCTCCACACTATAATCAACAAAAATTATGTTGTGTTATCGTTTCACCCATTTTGTTGTCAAATACAGATGAGCAAGTTTTACATCTTTATCATTTTAATTTCAAAAGCAGATTTGGTTTGTTCGCTCTGTTCCACAGTTATGTTATGCAAGCTTCCACACAGCCATTTTCAGTTGTCAACAAAACTCACTGCCATGATTTACTTCTCTCTGACATAAAAGGACTGTGCCTTCTTAATCTATTTTATATATTCTTCTTGTTCATGATCATTGAAAAGAGGATCATGTTGCTGTGTGTGGTGGAGGAGCTAAATGGGTAATAGCTTGTGTGTGAGAAATCATTTGATCTTTTCCTGGGAAACCTGAGTTTAAAACTCACTGTTAGGAGTAGATCAGTTCTTCCCTCCTTTCCCCAACACAAATTCTGTTTTTGGTCCAGTGAACCAGCAAACCACATGCAGATGCTATGTGATCTTGTCTCCCCTCCTTCCCGCTGTCTCTCTGTCTGTCTATCTTGTCTGTCTGTCTGTCTGTATCTCTCTCTCTCTCTCTTTCTCTCTCTCTCTCTCTCTCTATCTTTATCTCTATCTCTCTCTGTCTCTCCCTTATCTCTCTTTATCACTCTCTATCTCTCTATGTATATCTCTATATCTCTCTGTCTATGTCTCTCCCTATCTCTCTTATCGACTGCCCCCGTTCTACGGGGGCGATCCGTGGGGTGATCGTGTACAGGACTGTTCTACGGTCACCGTACGCGGCGCTGTAACGCCTGTAACGGCGCGCCCTGCCTGCACTTAGCGCACCAATTTCAGTCTGCTATTTTATCGCTATTATAAATGTGTACGCCAGGCCCCGAGGTACGGTGCGTACTACGCTAACATGCACAGCTAGCTAGCTAGCCTAGAGCTCGAGCCAGCTTGTTTTTTGCATGCTATGTACTTATGCGTGTCTATAAAATTTTGGAGTCCGCTCAAGTTGGAACCAGTTTTCTTTCTTTGTTCTTGAATTTCATGTACATTGATTATACATGGTGCAATGATGGAAGAAATGGTGCTCTTCGCAAATGTTATTGGAGTTATAGGCTTCATGCTCGCCCAAATATGTCGCAAGTTTCAGCAAAGGCAGGATTAACAATGCAATTCAGCATGCATGTTATATGCACGCACAGTAGTATAGTACTTGTATACATGTGCGCGATCACGTGGAACCCACGATGTGACACGGCAGAAGTAGTTGTACCAATCGGCATTTCGCGCATGCGCACATTCAGTGAAAACAGCTGTGCGCTATCAATTATGCACCCAAGGTCGCTCTACCCTCCAAAACTCTCCCCCGAACCCATCAGCTGTCGAGAGGGTGAGGGGACTTGTTTACCCAACCGTTCAGATGAGAGAGTTCGAGGGAGACCGTGTGAACGCGAAGTCTGTCTCTCTTTCTATCTCTCTGTCTCTCTACCTATCTGTCTCTCTATCTCTCTGTCTCTGTCTCTCTCTTTCTCTCTCTTTCTCTCTCTTTATTGCTGGCTCTGTTGTACTCTCCCCATTTATTTGCCTCTGCTGACCTTTATATGTTCCTCTCCTCTCCCTCTCCCCTTCTCTTTTCTCATGTCGTCTCTCCATGTTGCTCCTTCTATCCATCTCTCTCACTATACCTCTTCCTCCTCCCCTCTCTTTAATTCTCTCTCTCTCTCTCTTTCTCTATTGTACTCTCCCCATTCATTTGCCTCTAGTTCTGCTGTCCTTCTTTATATGTTTCTCTCCTCCCCCTTCTCCTTTCTCCTGTCATGTCTCCGTGTTGCTCCTTCTATCCATCTCTCTCACTATAGCTCTTCCATCCCCCTCTCTATCATTCTCTATCTCTCTCTTTCTCTCTCTCTCTCTTTCTCTGTTTCTCTCTCTCTCTCTCTCTCTCTCTTTCTCTGTCTCTCTTCCCCCCCCCTCTCTTTCATTCTCTCTCTATATTTCTCTCTCTCTCTCTCTATTCTACTCTCCCCATTCATTTGCCTCTAGTTCTACTGTCCTCTATATGGTTCTCCCCCCCCCCTTCTCCTTTCTCCTGTCATCTCTCCATGTTGCTCCTTCTATCCATCTCTCTCACTATAGCTCTGCCTGCCACCCCCCCCCCTCTCTCTCTTTCTCTTTCATTTTCTCTCTTCTTCCCTTTTTCTCTGCTTGTTGGACTCCTCTTCTCTTTATCTATCTCTGTTGTGCTGCCTTCCAGTCTCCCAATCCTGAAGTAGTTGACAGTGATAGAAAAATATGTAATATAGCCAGGATTCTTAACAATTGCATGATATCCAAAAAAAAAAAACGATCCAAGCCATTGGGGTTGTGATATGCATGTTACCACAAACGTTTCCATTACTTGTGTTTCCTGTGTGATCACGGATGTCTGTAATCTTGCCACAATTTACATGCCCTTACCTTTTTAGTTTGTGTTCATTTTGTTTATCTATAGAAGATAAAAAGACCCAGTTATTTCAGCATTTGTTTCACTGTTCCTTCATAGATCTGGCCATGTACTTTCATACACATTTTTATTATAGTATGAATTTTTAGACGTTATCCATGTGTGTGTGTGAGCGTGAGATGCATAACCATATTTAGAGTTGAAGTGTTAAAGACAAAGCCTTTTAGGAGGTTTCACATTTTTATCAGTAGAGTTGTGTTTTATATCCATATCTTTAAGCCGCATGTCTTTTCAAGTCTGAAGAGGAGTTTCTATCATTTTTATTTTTTAAGCAATTGGTCTTGACTCTTCACATGATGGAACTTGTCCTCTTGTAGATTCAGCAATGACCCAGCAGTAATTCAAACATTTGCAGCCAAATGCACACATCAATGATGTATTTCTGTTTTTTTCCTTCATCAATGCAATCAATTGTTTTCCATATTCAAGTCTTCCTCATATTTGATATTCTTACACGTATTTGTAGTTACTCTACCAATTGTTGTATTTATCTTTCTTTGATAAAGACCCTATCAATCTACTTGCTTTTTCCCCCCTTTTCCCCTTTTTCATGCAGTTAGTCAGCATAGCTCTATCCATCAAGTTAGATAGAAGAGCAAACATGAATCAGATACTGAATTTATCTATTTAATCTATTTTTAATTGTAACCACATTCGTTTGCCGCCTCTTTGTAATAAGCCTTTTAACGTACTACACCATATATTAATGGCGGTTGAACTTTGAAGTCCCAATTACTAAATGTAAACAAGACTTTCAAACATGCTATAAAAAACACATTATTCATATTTTGGCCTTCATCTAACAGATTTATGTGGGAATTAAGTTGATAAATATACTGTTGACATATTGATGAATAGTGTGTACAGCAAACGCTGTTGTTTATATGAATTGTACTCACGAGGCAGAACGCACCGCTGTTCATACACACCTGTAACTATTTGCACACAAAGTATCCAGATGTTGTGGTCTGATGCGTCAACATGAGTCGCGGTCTTCGGCGTATTATTTCTTTTCAAACTTATCTTACGCTTCTCACAAATGCTTTTTTATATATATCTCGTTCATGATGTGAATACATATTTGTGGATTGAATAACTTAATCACTGCACATACACCTGTTGCTCACTCTCAAACTAAACCTCAAATGGTTTCCTTATGTATCTTCTAGAGGATGCAAATACATATTTGTGAATTTAATGATTTAATCACTGCACATATTTGCTCACTTTCAAACTGAATCACAAATCACTCTCACCATGTTTTGATCACCAATTATCTACTGCTTTCCATTTCAGCTTTCTCACGCAAAACCACTGTCACTGTAAAATGAAAGCACCTCTCATTTGTGGAGTAGCTATGTATTTCCTACATTTTACATGTGTAATATTTGCACATATCAGTTCTATGCTTCTCACTTTCGATTGAAACCACAACTTACTTTTTTAGTACGATAAACTCTGATTCACTAAGTGCTCTTTTCTTAGTGTACAGCTTTGTCATGCCACGCACAACTTTGCTTGTCGTCAACAAACAATCTAGTTTACTTCAGAGCTTTCCGATATTTTAGGAGTTGTTGTCTTGATCAATTTTAGATTCATGTGAACTTCCACGGTCCATTCTTTCAGCGTCAAAATGTTCATTTATTGCTATTTAGCATGGGACGGTAAGACATAATTTCTTGTAATTCCCTGATTACAAGATTTTTTTTCTTCTGAAAGCCTGTGTTATTAGAATATCATTAGAATGACCACATAATCTATACATAATCTATATGGAAAGTTCACAGAAGGTGTTCTATTTTCCGATAGGCAGCAGATAATGATTATTGATGCGCTACTGTTCTAAATCCTCATCTTTGAATTGCAATCAGTGATTGCTTATAAATGTGATATGCCGGTGCTGCCAATCTAGGCATTGAAAAGGTCATTGAGGGATATTTTATGCCAGGGGGGGCATTCCGAAAACGAACTTAGGAAAAATTTTATTGTATCTCAGGGACTTAGGAAAAATTTTATCTTTTGGTATTCCGAAAAGCCAAGTTACAATAAAAGATAAAATTTTTATTCAAATGAGCTAGAGATAAAATTTTTATGTAAATGAGCCTCCGAGATAAAATTTTTATGCAAATGAGCTAAATCGGTATTCTGAAACGCACTTAGGAAAAAAAGTTAGGATAAAAGATAAAACTGTTCCCAGGCAATTTTATCTCCAGACGTACGCGCCTAGGCCCATAGCATTACGTGCAAAAATAATTCGCGCATTCAACTGTTTGCACATATAGGCGCATCAAATGCAATAAGGCGCGCTGTGAGACTTTGATGCGCAATGTCCCTTTCAGTTTCATGACATCACACCATCAGCTTGATGGTGTTAATGTATGCAAAAGACATGAAAGGACGTTTATTACTGGCTGCCTCTGGGATAGCAGCGCAGGGCATGCGCTCATTAATATTGGTTAAAATCTTCCTAAAATATTTTTCGGAATACCAAAGATAAAATATTTTAAGGACATTGTATCTTAGGGGAGATAAAATTTTTATCTCTGTGGATTTTCGGAATACCCCTCCAGGTCTCTTTGTGGTAGAGCTAGGTTAACCAGAAGAATCACCAGTGTAAAACAAGATTTTGGTCAACTCACAGGACAACAAATCCATCACAGCAATGTTTTATGGTATGAAAAATAGTATGAAATCTCCCTCATGGGAATTTGTGTTGAATCAATTTTTTTTTTTTTTGTTGTTGTCAGTATCCATCCTAAAAATGGGCTTACATGTACATGTATATGAGTCTGAGCTTTACAACAATGGTGTACTGTACTTAAATACATACATGCATACATACACACATACACACATACACACATACACACATACATACACACATACATACATACATACATACATACATACATACATACATACATACATATATACATACATACATACATACATACATACATACATACATGTACATACAGATGAAAGCACCAACAAATAAACATGCTGGGGAAGAGATGTATGCTCAACATTTAGATCATAGACCTTTATCTAGAGACGTTTATCCTTAGAGACCTTGACATTTGTCATACATACGGGTATGTACATATACGATTTATAGAAATGTATCAGTCAGTACAGTGTATTTTCTGTGGGAAAAGATACATTGTGTGCCAGGTGACAGAACTTGGTTTGACATTGTTGTGCATGAGCCATTAAACTGATTGAATCAATTAGTCACTGCTCGACAGATAAGTGTCATCAGATAATGGTCCTTCGATAAACAACAATGAGATGAGTGATCGCCTCATCACTTAATGATGCGTAAACTAGTCATTTGGTACGCTTTAGTATCTTTGTTGCCATAATTCACAGAATATGGATAATTACTTGCAAAAGCTTGCGAGAAAGTTTTTTGTGTGGGTGTGGGTCTAGCGTGGAATTAAATTGCCAAAGACAATGAGCTTAGTATTTTTGTTAGCATTATACATTCACAGAATATGGATTATCAATTGCGATAGGTAAAGGTAGCCCGTCCCTTTTGCAGGCCTAATTCTGAAAGTTCCCTGACTTTGTCATCATTTGAGAGAGAGTGGCTATATAACCTTTCCCTGGAATCGACAAAAAGTAATATTTGGTTTTGAGGAAATAATCTTCAATAATTCATCAAGCTTTCTTTTTTCGTACCACGAAAATAGTTTCCTACTACAAAAATATTTGTAATTTCAAAAAAATGAAATCAAGATTTTTATTTATTCTACCGGAGTTGTAGTACCTCTGACCTAAAATTTCACAATTGGTATCCAAAAGATACATGCTAAATATGTGCAAACTTTCATGAAGTTCGCAGATGGAATTCAATCACCCCAAAACAATTTAAAGCTCATTCCCCAGTTAGCATAGGGTAAACATGTAAATGCAAAATATGTTTATGTATAGTATTTACTTGTACTGCAGATATGAATTATGTAATTCTGATCATTTTTTGAGCACTGCAATGTTGTTGATGAGGTTTTGCATTAAAATACTATAATGGTCAAATTTTTTAAAATAATCTTTAGCCAGGCTAAGATTGTCTGTACAGTGTTACAGGTCCCGAAGTTATCGGAGGTACATGTATGCAATGCAAGAATGTATCAATCTTTTTATTGTATCTTAAGTATGAAAACAGTGTCTAACATGGCGATCTAGCAATTCATTGTATGATTTTTGTTGCGGGTGTTTGCACCAAGCTGTTGCACTGTCCATCTAATTGTTGGCAAGCACAATGCAGAAGGTTGTGTCAGTCATTTGTGTTTGCTATCATGTGATTGATGTCATGTGATTGATATCATGTGATTGATATCATGTGATTGCTGTCATGTGATCACTGCCCTATTGCCTCACACTGTATAACCTCTGCTCCAGCTGCATAGCACCACACTCTACACTCACATGTGTTCAAGCTTTCGATTTATTAAGGACATCAGTTTTGATGTTCCAGTTGATGCTGCAGAGAAAATTCAAGATTTACCAAGATATTACGTATAAAATATCTAGAAATCTTATAGACGTCTTGTTTGTGTGTTTATGAGAGACAGGGCTACCCTGGAAAGCAGTTGTCAAACATGCATGGAGTGTAATAAAGACAACAATAGAAAAGTCATAGAAAGTGATGGATAATTTACCAGAAGTTGTTTTGGGGTAACCTAGGTTACAGAGATACACACATTATTTCTACTACAGGTCCAGTGGTCAGAGCTACATGTATATACTCTTGATGGAGAAAACTGTGCTGAAGCAGTTCAGACTTAATCCATTCAATTAAATTGATGAATTGAATTGAAATTGAATTACATCAAATTGAATTGAATTGACTATGTTCTTTAGAGGAAAGAGAATGTACCTAAATCATCCCCAGGGCAGACTTAATCCTCAGTCAGGATGCCTTTGCAGTTGTCATGACAATGATCAACATATATACTGTACAAGGCATTGTTTTTATGCTGCTTATACTTTAAGGTGAATATTGCAAATGCAAGAAATCCCCAAAATATAAAGACATAAAATATAAAGTATGAAGCTCAAGATGCAAACATACACATGCATGTATGAGGCTGAAGAAACGGCTGCCACACAAGTATCGTCCTCTCATCTGTACGTGTAGGATTGTTTTCAGATCAAATGCATTACTCTGATTTGCATAAATCATGTATATTGGATGGACAGTATATACTACAGATTATGACAAGTAATGCTCAATATCGCAAAGAACTATACAATATCACTGCACGTGGCTCTCTAACCCTTTTCAGGTTTTTGACATGTAAAGAGGTGAACTGGGACTTTTGTTTATGTTAGTACGTCAGCGCAAACAATCCCGCTACCATTAACACTTTCCTGGTAAACCACAGAATTTTGTGCTATATTTTTGTGCTACTATTAAGATGGAGAGTTTATATGAGATGTTTCATAAGATGACTGTATTAGATCTGGGACTTTTCTTGACTAATAAAGTGGGGTTCCTTGCACTGACACAAAGCACTATGTGCCAGACTAGGAGACCAGAAATGTACAGGTCAACAAATTGGGCTGATATAGCTGATAGCGCCATGTCCGGTGATATTAGTTATTTGCTACATCAAGAATGATCAACATTTTGTCAGCACTGCAGCGATGCTGACGAGGGATGTCAACCACTGTGGGTGGAGTCGAGTCATGTGCTGAGCATCCATGTTGTTTTGTTGTTTGTGCAGAATATCGTGGAGAACCTGGCGAGCCCGATGTCTCCAGTGAGAGATCTGGAGAGGCTCCTGCAGGATATGGACATCCACAGGCTCAGGGCCGTCGTGTACCGGGACGTGGTGAGTACTGTACTGTACAGGGTGCCAGGGATGTCCCATGGACTACTTCTTTCATCCGTGTGGATTGATGTACTGTAAACGTGGTATAATTTGTGGTGTTTTTAATTTTTGCGAATATCACCAAGTATGGCACATATCATGAAAAAAACAACACCCAATTATTCTGATGGTTGTTATTGACTGTTGTTGTTATTGACATTCCGTCATTGTGATAGCTGCAACACACTACAAGATGGTCGGCCTATACCATTTGTAATTTTAGCACCACGATCATGATCACCAGCTGGATAGGTCCATGGCGTCTTGTCAGTGTACGAATATGATGCACTGTGACTTTTCTGACTTGTTTTGTATCATTTTGTAGGCCCTTGCATAGGGTCCTGATATACGGACCCATGAAATTAAGCGCTCGCAAAAAGGTCAATCGCTAAATGTTAGTGCCGAGCATGGGACATCAAAGCATTGTCATGATTGTGGAATGCTTTTGACATTCATTATCACGCTTTAGTATCCGCGCAGATGTTTGAATATATCATGCTCGAGTTGTTTCTCCTTCCTCATAATTCCCTGCCTCTACATACCAGCTTGTGGTCATCTTGATTTTATGATTATTCCCTGAAGTATATTTCTGATATTAAAATCCTGTTTCCTTCACGTTCAGGAGGAGAGCAAGCAGGCTCAGTTCTTAGCCCTGGCCATCGTCTACTTCATCTCGGTGCTGATGGTGGCGCGGTACCGGGACATCCTAGACTCGGATCACTCCCCATCCCTCTCCCGCCAGAACTCTGTCCAGCAGTCCCAGGCCTCGGCCCAGGACATTGAGCAAGAGGTGAGCCCACTCTTGAACAATCATAAGGTTAACCTGTCTATAAAGGCCATCTCACTGAAAACAGAGAGAGCTGGTCTTAGGGGCTTTTACAGTTATCCTATGGCTCAGGACATTGAGCAGGAGATGAGTGCACCCTTGAACCATGATAAGTTCAACCTGTCTATAAAGATGGTCCCAAGGGAGACAGAGAGAGTGGCCTTTATAAGCAGTTGATCTTGATAGGCAGGTGTAATTGCATGTAAGGTCATTGCCCATTACATTGAGCAGGAGGTGAGCGCACTCTTGAACCATAATGATGTTAACCTGTCTATAAAGACCATCTTATGGGAAACAGAGAGAGCAATCTTTATGGACGGTTGGTCTTGGTGGCCTTTATAAGCAGTTGTTCTTTATAGGAAGGTGAAATTGCTTGTAAATAACAGGCCTCGGCGTAGGACATTGAGCAGGTGGTGAGCCCACTTTTGAACCATGATAAGGTAAACCTATCTAAATAGACCATCTCAAGGGAAACACAGAGAGCGGGCTTTATGGATAGGTGGTGTTAATGGCCTTCACAGACAATTGATCTGTATATAGATAGATGTAATTGCATGTAAAGTACAGGCCTTGGCTCAGGACATGGATGTAAGCCCACCCTGAATCTCTAATATAGCCAAAGACCATGGCCCCATCTTTAAAGTGTTGAGAAAATTGAATCTGTGGTGTTACTACATCACATTGATCTCCAAGGTTTTACAACAAGGACCATCGCTTGCAATTTACAATGTTTTAACCCACCTAACAATACTGTACAGTCTGTGTAGTAGACTATCATTGAGCATTTTCCCTGCTGTGTGTATTGCGTATGTAGATGGATAACAGAGGGCCCCATCCGGCCCCCACCAAGCGGGCCTCAGTGGAAGCCCTGCCCAAGGAGACGGCCGCTGGGCACCTACCCAGCTCAGGGGCCCAGGCTCCTCCCCCAGACCCCCAGGCTGTGAGGAAGGACCCTGTAGGAGCAGCCTCAGGAGACCTGTCTGTGGGGAAAGACGCCGGGCATATAGAGAAGACAGGTAAGCCTACTATATCAGTGCCATTTTGCATTGAGATTCTCAAGTATTGTATACACTACTGAAATGTGACATTATATGAGCGTAGTGTCAAGTCAGCTGGGTCTAAACCATGTGAGCACAGGATATGGCGGGGATCATAGTGACATTGGGAGTGCCCAACACTAGCCCTCTAGACAATGTCGGGCCAGGGAAACTCTAACCTGAGTTATGCGGTCTAGAACCAGAAACTTGCATAACAGTGGACATTACAACATCACTACATTATTACCATATTACCATACTCTATTACCATAGAAACAGGGAGGTAGGTTGTTATTTACTCAATCATTTTGGACCTAGTGTTCAAATTATTGTAATTTCCCTAGAAACGACAAACCACCTGTGTGACCAAATAAGGTGTGCAACATTTGTTTCAGATAATTCAGATGTGTGCATTACTCATACATGTTCACTAGAGAACATTGGTTTATTTGGTAGTAATAGACCACATGTTTTCAACTTTTTAAAGGGCATATACTGTACTGGGAAGACAAAAAGGCCTTCAAAAGGTGACCGTGAGCAATCTTCTTGCTAATGGTTTTAAATTCATGTATTGTCCGTTTTAGTAACTTGGTGAAAGTTATTTGCCCTCAAATGATCTACATTTGGAGTAATTTGTGATTATTCACAAATCCTCAAAATGTTCGGGCCGAACATTTCAGGAAATTGTGATTTGATCACTTATTACCCCAAATGTAGATCATTTGAGGGCAAATAACTGTCACCAAGTTTCTAAAATGGACAATACATGAATTTAAGACCATTAGTAAGAAGATTGCTCACTGTCACCTTTTGAAGGCTTTGAAGGCTTTGAAGGCAGTACAGTATATGCCCTTTAAGATGTAGTATAAAAACCTATGTATGTCTGACTGACCTCACCCCACCCCTCCCTTTTCCCCTGAAGCAGCCGGGACTGTGGTCGACAACAAGGAGGCTACCAGGGTACCCGCAGAGAAGGAGGGGGCGGCGGACCAGCCAGGAGAGGGGGAAGGAGACGAAGAGGAGGTGGAGGAGGAGGAAGAGGATAACCGCACCCGCCAAGACCCCCCATCTCAAGACAGCAGCAGTGCAGGCCTGGAGGAAGAGGAGATGGAGAAGACTGACAAGGTTTGTGGCCCATTGCTTTCAGTCCTTTTCTTGTCAAAGGGGAAGTTCACCCTGAAATTATTTTGGTTTCAATGAAAAGAGACAAATGAAAGAAACATATGAGTGAAGGTTTGACGAAAATCAGTCAAAGGAAAAGAAAGTTATTTGATTTTAAAATTTTGATTTTGTGACGTCACGTGCGAGGTGTCTCCCATGTGTTGTGTACAATTTTTTTCGAAAATGTGCATTTTCTCACAAAGATATGCATCCTTTTACTTGTGCATTTGATATATTATTAGAAATGCGTTTTTACACATATACCTGTACGAAAAAAAATCATTCCGTTGTGAAAAACAAACAAAAAAAATTTATCGACTTATTTTGTACACAACATTTGGGAGAGCACCTCGCACGTGACGTCACAAAATCAAAACTTTAAAATCACATAACTTTCTTTTCCTTTGACCGATTTTGGTCAAACCTTCACTCATATGTTTCTTTCATTTATTATTTTTTATTGAAACCAAAATAATTTCAGGGTGAACTTCCCCTTTAAAGTGTACTGATACTATTAAAATGTATTTTGTGAGACTTTAGGCATATACCAATCATGAAGGATAGAGTTCTCCATCCTTGTTCTTACTGAGCCCGCGTATATATGCAACCTAATTTTTCTCCACTCATATACTGAGCAGCGTGACTCCCGCTGTTCTGGACATTAGATAACATGCTATGAATAACTTTCAAATGCCTTTATGGGACACAATTAAGCCCCACCCTTTTGGTTACTGCACTAACATGGCTCATTTTGACATCCTAATTGGATGAGGGTTCCCAAAGCCAGAAAATCTAACCATGAGCAACAGGTTAAATATATTTTGAAACTTTGGCATGCATCCATTATTAAGGATAGAGTGCTCCATCCTTTAATTGAATAAAAAATAAGTCAGAGACAAACTTGGTACCAGATGGGATTTGACCCTGTGTCTTCGGCTTTCTGCTTATATGAGGCTGGTGATGTATCCTTACAGGAAAAGGAGATTCATGATGAGGATGATGAAAAGAAGAGAGATTCAGACAACGGTCTGGACGACAAGAAGAAGAAAGCGGGAGAGATCATTCCCACGGCCGGAGATGACATGTCGGGGAAAGAGGACGAGGAGTTGCAAGACGTCTCCCTGGAGAATGGCTCCTTGGGAGAAACCGAGGAGGAGGAGGAGGAAAGCAAAGCTCCCACCCCACCCACCAAAGACACCGACGAGGCTGTATCCCCAGGGGCAGGCTCCAATAGTGACACACCCAACACCGCCACCACGCCCTCGCCCCACCCTGGTAGCCAGGGCATGGCTGTGGGCGGGGCCGAGGCCGCTGCCATGGGAACCGCGTCTATCTCCCATATCGTGATGGCCTCGGAGAAAGTTGGTGAGTCGGACGGTGAGTGCATGCAGGTGTGGTCAACCCCAGAACCCTGCCTTCCTTCCTTTATTTTTGTTTGGTTTAAATTGAACTCATGTATATTCCTGCATGCTACAGGCAATTTGACTATCATACAAGGTAAACAGTCACAAAAAATATTATTAAAACGTGCTGTTTGTTATGTACTTCAAGTGGTCCAATATCTTTTGCCATTATTGTATAAGCATAATTGATTGAATATTTATCGTTGACAGGGCACAGTTTTATTAGTTGTTTATATCCTGTTGATAATTGTTCTCTGACTTTAATTTTAGAATAACTTCACCACTGGTGCATATTTATGAGTATGAGTGCTGAGATTCTTAACTTTCACTGTGTCATATATTTTATTACTGATTTTCTTGTTACCTTCATAATTACTTTTCATTTATGTTTAACCCAAAGAAGAAACGTCACTATACTCGATATACATTATTTATGTTTTCTTGTCCGCATATCAAGTTTTACATATATTTCCTCTCATAATTTCAGTTCATCATCTTAAGATTTCACACACATATTGTATACCTGTAAATATCTTTTCTATATCTATATCTATTTTCTATATGAGTGGAAATATAATCCTTCACTTTCTCAAGCAGAGGATTTATGTTGATTTTGCATTGTTTTTTTTTATAAAGATATGATTTAAAAAACAAATCTTACTCTCTTCATCAAGATAGATCAGCTGTATGGCATTGCTGATAAGTGTTTGCTTTTAAAAAGTTGTTCTTGAAATTGTATTGTTTCAACAATAATTTTTGTGAAGAGCTACTGATATTATCTTTTTTATCACTCTTTAAGAACAAAACTGTAATTTGTGGATTGTGGGGAAATTCTGTGCAATAAATGAGGAATTTAATGTTTCATGTACTTTTGCACCCAATTACTACTATTTGCATTATAAATATTGGTTATCCTGTCCTCAGTTTTATGTAAATAGATTCAAGTGAAACCAGATGATGCTAACATAAAGGCAAGGCAGTTTTCTTGACTGCATGCAATCCAATTGTTCAAATGTACTGAAAAGTTTTCAAACGGTGTTGAAGGAATTCTCATTACTGATTTGTAAAACAAACAGTGCACCGTTGCTCTGACCAATTGTACTACCTGATTGGACTAACGGAATAGAATGGCCTGTGAGCTGGATGTGGTTCTCCTTAGAAGTAATTAAATAAACAAATCATCCTTGCCTTAATCTCCAGAGTTGGGGAAATGAAGAAGATTATTTTTTTCTTTTGCGATGTGATGAATATATATTTACAGAGTACAAAAACTGGTTTGTAGACTTATGTTAACAAGTCTTGATGGTCTTCCGCACCACTGAAAGTGTCTTCAATGACTTCAATAGACCATTTTCGTTATGTATGGAAATGTTATGCGTGTCTTTCAAATAATGCATATCTAATGGAGGCCCTAAACCTTGTCTAAGGTTTGTCCTAATGGCAACAAATAATAGCTTCAAAGTGCGTTTCAATGATTACAAGTGAATCACTAGATACAGGTGATTGGAATAGTGTGTTACTATGAAGTTAGGGGGAATGTTGTGAATACATTACAAAAACGGCTATTCTTTCTTCTACCCACACAGAGAAGCGTGCCCTGCACACCTGGCCCTGGACCGGCACCAAGAACGGGGAGCCGCAGCCCGGTAGCCAGCACCTCGATGCGGCCGCAGCGGTGGGGCCAGCCATGCACCCCGACGCCCCCACTGGGCCTGACTCCGCTCTCTACTCCAGCGCCCCTTTACCCGCTGACGTCCATGAGAAGGTGGCAGGCCTCTACCGCCCCCCTCCTCTGGATTTGTCCGGCGTTGGGGCGGGGGATGCCCCCACCCTGGGGGATAAGAAGCTGGGAGGGGCGTCGGAGGGCACCGTGGAGGAGCGGCTGACTAAGGCCCTGGAGACTGCCGCGCCCCTCCTCAGGGAGATCTTCCTGGACTTTGCCCCCTTCCTCTCGAAGACCCTGCTGGGGAGCCATGGTCAAGAGCTGCTCATTGAAGGTAACTCTAGAGGGAGGAACAGCGAGAGAGAGAGAGAGAGAGAGAGAGAGAGAGAGAGAGAGAGAGAGAAAGAGAGAGTGAGAGAGAGAGAGAGAGATCTTCCTGGAGTTTGCCCCTTTCTCCCCAAGACCCTGCTGGGGAGAGAGAGATAGATGGAGAGAGAGGCAGAGAGAGAGAGAGGGAGAGAGAGAGAGAGAGAGAGAGGGAGAGAGAGAGAGAGAGAGAGAGGGGGGGGGAGAAAGAGAGAAAGATGGATTGAGGGATGAAGAGAGATCTTACCGAACTTTGCCCCCTTGCTCTGTCATGGTTAGGAACTGCTCTTTTAAGGTAACGCTAGAGAGAGGCAGAGACAGACAGACAGATATACATGTACAGACACACAGACAAACTGACAGAGGTTGAGAGTGAGAGAGTGATACAGACTCTGAGATAATGAGAGAGAGAGAGAGAGAGAGAGAGAGACAGAGATTAAGAGGAAGACAGGAATACAATCACTCTTCTATCAAATGTATTTTTAACCATGGTAGTAACTAAAGCTGCGTACCTGAGTGGTCATGAGTATGTATGGTAAGGCTGCTTTAAGGCAACATCACCCCCCCCCCTCTCTAACTGTTCACTCTACCTTTCTCACCACCCCACCCCTCCTCACTCCACCTTTCCCACCACCCCACCCCTCCCAACTCCAGGCCTGATCACCATGAAGTCGTCCAACTCAGTGATTGAGCTGGTCATGATGCTGTGCTCTCAGGAGTGGCAGAACTCCATCCAGAAGCACGCCGGCCTGGCCTTCATCGAGCTCGTCAACGAGGGCAGGCTTTACTCCGGCCTGACCAGGGAGCACCTGCTGCGGGTCGCCAATGAAGCGGAGTTCATCCTCAGCCGTCACCGGGCGGAGGACGTGCAGAAGCATGCCGAGTTTGAGGTAATGCCCCCCCCCCCCCTGTTTCAAGTCTCTACAGGTTTACATGGTGCAGTGAAGAAAAATTGCCCAGGGGACCGGGGCGATTTAGCCCCTACAAAGCAAATAAGAGCCCCTGTAAATTAATTGATTAATGGCATTCCCTTCCCCCAATCTCTACATGGTGAAAAGAAAAACATGCCCAGGGGCCCGGGGCGATGCACCTCCTGTAAAACCCAAAAGAGCCCCGCACACAGGGTATCCATTTCATGAAATCAGGCTTTGCAAAGTAGCCCCCGCAAAAAAATCCTGACACGATGTACTGTACACCCTACATATTTTATGTTGGAATGTCAAGAGAAGCCTTGATTTAAGCCCTGGTTCACTAGATTTTGCCCATATTCCAGTTTTTCAGTTTACTTTCTTTCCAGACCCTTATTGCCCAATCTATTTCATGACATTAGGGTTGAAAAGTCGCCCCCTCAAAAAAAATCCTGCCATGGTCTACAGTTCACCCCACATAATTAAAGTAGCTCTATTAGAGGAGTGTGAATTTAAAGGGCATATACTGTACTGGGAAGGCAAAAAATCCTCCAAAATGTAATTGTTAGCAAGCTTCTTGCCAATGGTCTTAAATTCATGTATTGTCTATTTTAGAAGCTTGCTGAAAGTTATTTGCCCTCAAATGATTTACATTTGTAGTAATGAGTGATTAAATCACAAATCCTCAAAATGTTTGGCCCGAACATTTTGAGGATTTAATCATTAATCATTAATTACTCCATATGTGGATCATTTGAGGGCAAATAACTTTCAGCAAGTTTCTAAAATAGAAATAGAAAATACAATACATGAATTTAAGAACATTGGCAAGAAGATTGCTAGCAATTACATTTTGAAGGCTTTTTTGCCTTCCCAGTACAGTATATGCCCTTTAAGCCTTTGCACATTAAATTTTGCCCATATCATATTTCTTCAGTTGAAAGAATATTGAATAAGTACACATTCCACCATGATTGGAAAAAGTTGGATTTATGAAATGGCCAATAAATTAATAAAACAATATCTGTGGTGTGGTCTTAGTCACTATGTGCCCAGACGTCCATGGACTGCCGGGAGGAGGAGAAGATGTGCGATCACCTGATCACTGCGGCCAAGAGGCGTGACCACATCCTGGCCAATCAGCTCATCCAGAAGACCCTCAACATTCTCACCAATCGGCACGGGGCCTGGGGATCACTCTCAGAAAAGTGAGACTGCTGGCTTTCCTGCACCTTTAAACGAGAATGAAACCTGTATAATGAGTTGATTTAGCAGAAAAATTGTAGAGAAAGTTGAAAATTTAACGGTATGATGAACTGGGTATTGTCTTGTTTACAGATGGTATTTAAGAACAATTCAATTCTATACAGTATGTCAATTAGGAACCATGAAGTTGCCCCCAAAGGTTAGTGATTGAGAATAAGTGCTTGTTATCAGGATTTTCACAAATTCACACCTTGTGAAAACACTACTAACCTGTTTTTCTGATATTCCTGCTTTTATTCAAGTAAATTCATTTTAGGGCTTCATTCTCCATTAAGAAGTTGAGCTTATGTATAGCTTTATAGATGAAATTGTATAAAAGTATGAGTGCTTCTATCTGGTCATGACTATTGCCCCTGAAAGTCTTTAGTTTGATCAGCATGCTATAGGAAGAATTAGCCTTGTACTGTGTGCTTGACTGACACACAGAGTGCTTCTGTCTAGGCTTAACTACCGCCCCTCACCTTTAAATCTTTATGCACCATGCATGCATTTTTTTCACTTTTAATGCACACAAATACCATTGAGCAGGCTTCTATCTGACAGAGAAAGAGTTAACCTTGTTACTGTATGCTTGGCAGACTCAAGGAGTACTTCATTGCAGTTCTTCTTTACATTTCTGTACATAATATACATAAAAACATGGATAATACCTGTAATACTTTTGCTCATTCATCATTCTTGCTATTCATTTTCATAACATGAAGTTCACTTACCTGTCTACTTAGTCCTACAAACTCTTTGAGTTACCTGTTACTGTGTGCTTGACAGAGCCACAGAGTGTCTTTCGGCCTGGGCATGGCTAACTTCCCCTTGAGCCTTGCTTTTAAGTCTTTTGGTTCCATGTGTGTATTTGCTCACAAGTTAATGCACACAAATGCCATAGCGCAGCATTCTATTTGGTAGAGAAAGAGTTAACCTTGTTACTGTGTGCTTGACAGACCCAAGGAGTACTTCCGTCTGGACATGTGGGAGGATAACACCAGGCGTCACCGTCGTCTCGTCCGCAACCCTCACGGCTCATCCCACCCAGAGGCTGCCCTCAAAGCCGCCATTGAACATGGTAAGAGCAAGGCTTATTCTATCCAGGGCCCGTCCTATTAAGAGTTGCTATTGATCTGAATCGGTTGCAAGTCAATCCACTTTTTCTAATGTACAGAGTTATGATTGATATCAATGCATTTCGAAATACAAGAAATAATCTACCCACAATGCTCACTGTTTCCTTGCTCATTCCGCCTCTCTCTCTTCCCTCTCTCTTACTCTACCCTCTTCCTTGCACCTCCATTGACCCTATCCCCTCTCTCTTTCCTCCTCCCCAATCTCTGCCCTTCTCCAAACACTCGCCCCTCCTCCCCTTCTCTCCCCTCCTCTCCCCTTACTCTGCCCTCCCTATCCCCTCTCTCTCCCTCTCCCTTTCCTATCCCGCTCCGCTCCTTCCCCCCTCGCTCTCGCCTCCCTCTCCCCTCCCTCTCTCCTCCCTCTCTTCTCCCCTCCCTCTCGCCCTCCCCTCCTCCTCCCTCCCTCTCCCCTCCCTCTCCCCTCCCTCTCCCCTCTTCCCTCCCTCTCCCCTCTCTCTCCCCTCCCTCCCCCTCCCTCTCCCCTCCCTTTCCCCTCCCTCCCTCTCCCCTCCCTCTCCCCTCCCTCTCCCCTCCCTCTCCTCTCCCTCTCGCCCTCCCCTCCTCCTCCCTCCCTCTCCCCTCCTTCTCCCCTCCCTCTCCCCTCCCTCTCCCCTCCCTCTCTTCTCCCCTCCCTCTCGCCCTCCCCTCCTCCTCCCTCCCTCTCCCCTCCCTCTCCCCTCCCTCTCCCCTCCCTCCCTCTCCCCTCACTCCCCCTGCAGGTGAGCCTGAGGATGTGGTAGAGAAGGCCAAGCAGGCGCTGCATGCCCAGATCGCATCCAAGCAGCGCGGTGCCCAGGCCTCGGAGACGGAGGAAGACGACACCAGCCTGCAGGAGGACGCAGAGCTGGAGAACGAGCTGGAAGGTGGGTCTTCTTTCTTCCTTCCTCATCTTAATAACCAGGGCCATGTTGCATACAGGTTTACAATTATTGTAATTTATTATCAATGGTAACTCCCATGGTAACAAGTGCAATAGTGAGAGCTAATTGGCTGCTGCCATGTTAATTACCATTGATGGTAAATTACAATAATTGAAAACCTATATGCAACACGGCCCAGCATTTTTGTTAACGCCAACGTGCCACTTGTGGATTTTTTCACAATAGAGTACAGAAGTGTAACGTCATATGAGCATGTTGTTAAAACAACTGAATCTTAACTATGTGGCTTTAGCAAACAGTAGTGATCATAGCAGGACATCTCAATGAGAATCCCCGACACGTATCCCGGTAGACAATGTCAGACCAGTGAAATTCTCTCTGTGATGTTGTTTAGAACCAGAAACCTGCGTAACAATGGATATGACAACACCACTTTGGTACTTTATTTATACACACACGTCCCATAGAGTAGCTTTTCGTCTGGCTCAGAATGGGTAAACCATGTAGGTTAGCCAAGCTGCCATGTTGTTGGACATATCATATCCAGACTACCAAATGTCCACATTTGGGTCTCGTACCAACTAGACCGATTCCCCACTTCTGTCAGTCTGTTTGAACCTCGTTTGATTAGGCTACTGCAGCCAGACCTTCTTATTGTAGCGTTCGGATTAAATATTCCCAACGGCCTGAGGCTGAGAGTCGGACTTACTTCTCCCTCCAAATCCCTTGCACAACATGACAACATCATCCTAAGTCAACCTTTTGCCATATTTGCAGAATCTTTCATTGTGCCCTGGGTAGATTTTTTTTATGCAGAACTTGCAGTCAGTAGAAGGGGTTTTGTGGCTGTTAATCCTATTTGATTTCTTCTGTACATGTCATGACTTAATATTCATAAAAAACATGGATAATGTCTGTAATTCTTTTGCTCACTCATCATTCTTGTAGATTCATTTTCATAACATGCAGTTCATTTATCTGTCTACTTAGTCCTTCAAGCTCTTTAAACATAATATTCATTTTGTTAAATCATGGTCATCTCCACAATTCATGCATTTTTTCAGCAAATCATTGAGTTCCTGCACCTTGCAATTATTATTTCCAATGCAATCATAATAGATAGCAAGCTTTGACCTTGCTGTAGCTACTTTTATATGAAGTGCTTTTCTAGAAGGGATTAAGACTGAAGGAAAAAGGAAGTAGTGACTGGAATAGGTAAATTTGATATTGGAAAGGATATTCTAACACTAAATGGTAGATTCATGAATACAATAGTTAAAACAATTACCTGTGGGCTCAGGGTGACTTAGCCCCAGCAATGTAAAAAAGAGCCCTTGTGTGAATGGATTTGTTCTCATTGGGTACAATGTAATTCAAAGTTCAAAATTCAGGGTATCTGTTTGCAACCAATTTTATGTGAATTTATATGTCTTCCAATTGGGAAAGATTGATTTAAATATCAGGTTAATGATTTGTAAGCACTAAAATTACTGGAAATTATGGTTAGGAAGTTGGCAGTTCTGCTTTTAAAAACAGAAATCCTTCTTTACCAGTTAGAAAATTTACCAAGCTGAAACCCAAACGACCTCATTGCCTGTACGCTGTAACTGTTGGACATGCACAGAAAAAAAAACATTGTTTCACATTGTTTTTATTTCTGTGTGTACCCTGTGATTTTGCCTACTGCCTACCATCCACCAGTAGCAGGCGGCCATGTGTTGCTGGGCATGATGCATGATAACAAACCTGCTATGAGTTCCAAACTCGCTGAAGGTGACACCAAATTCCCACCACTTTCCTGCTATAAAGGCTTGCTGCCAACATGATTATTCACATAGAGTTACGTGCTATGCAGTACAGCTTCCATTTCATCCATGTCCATCAGATTGTCTCCCCTCCTTTTATTTATTGTAGCTCTCTTTTTTAAGCTCTATTTGCTTATCTATCAGCTATATATGTACATGTATTTTTGTCTCCCTAGCTATGTATGTATCTATCTATCTATCTATCTATCTATCTATCTATCTATCCATCTATCCATCTATCTATCTATCCATCTAACTATTCATCTATCTATCTATCCAGCTATCTGTCCATCTATCTGTCTATTCATCTATCTATTCATCTATTTATCCATCTATCTATCCATCTATCTATCCATCTATCCATCTATCTATCAATCTACCTATCTATCTATATATATATATCTAAATATATATGTTTCTATCGATACACCCATTTGTGCAGCTTAGCCTTGTTTCCAGGCTGTTGGGTATTTTTAATCTAAACTACAACATTCAATAAACAGGTCTGGCTGCAGTAGACTGATCATTCTCAATTCCCTCTCCGGCTCACCCCTGAGAAAAGAGGAGAAATGATTCAGTGACTAGTCTTAGAGTACTAGACTCTATTTTTCAATTAGGATCAGAAATGTGTAACAGCCTGGAAGGCAGGCTATTTCAACTATTTTTATCTGATTTTATTAATCTATTTATCTTTTCCTTTATACAGGCTTGCCTCTCAGTAGATTCCATGAGTTGATTTTTGCCATGAATTTATCCACCGTCTCATTTATCTTTTTGCATTGATTTAATTTCTAGTTTGATTTAGAATTTGCTTTCAGAATTAATTTTTTATTTGATTTCAGAATGAATCATATTTTCAAGCGATGCCAGTATGAATAGCCTATATTTTCATCATATTTTGTTTGTCTCTATGTTGACTTTTACTCTGTGTTTGTTACCTTCTCAAAGTATTAATATACTAAATTGTGCAAATCTTGCTTCTTTCAGGTAGAGACAGTAGACTAGATTTCCTGCGCTAGCTAGCCTGGTATCAGGCAATGTTCAGCATATAATATTTTGCTGTGTGCAACAAATAGTGCAAAGCCCTCATACCTGTAACCACTCCCCCATTCTTTTATCCCAGACTGCTATGATGCATGGTGAAAGCTATATGATTGAGAATACACTTCGTGTTAGGATACCATCATCATCATCATCAGACCTTGTTGGATGGAGCTCTCCTCAATCAGTTTCCATTCATTTCTATTTGCTGTCATTCTGTTCCACGTTGCTGTGTTTGTATATGATGATATTTCATCTCTCCACCTTCTCTTTTTTTTTTACCATACTAGGTATAGTTTAGATATTTTAGACTTACAGTGTGTAAGAGGGGTATTTGTAAGATTTTATTCTACCGAGCATGCTTTCAAGTGCCTCATTATAAATTAACATTTATATTGACTCTCTATGTACCACGAGTATCAGTTTGCACCAATAATGCACTCAAACGCATCGGGCAACATCTTATCCAGCACAGAGGGAATGAACGTGGGATATTGTCCAATTCCCTTCTGCAATACTGCCCTACTTTGACAAAAGGAAGCAACTAACAAAAGAGATTTTTCTTGTAAATGAGCATAATGTGTCCGTCACTTGCATCGGCATCAGTGCAACACCACATCATGTTAGATTGAATATCTCGCAGCAAGATGAATATTTCTTGTCAAGATTTTGGCCGTATGTAAAGAATGCTGGGTACAATCTAAGAGTACCAATAACCCAGATTTGAGTGATTTGTCACTTGCTTCCTTTTGTCATAGTAGGGCAGAATACTCACAGAAGTTTCAATTGGACTGTTTTTATGTATATAAAGGAATTGTAATTCTAGAAAGTGGTACATGCACACATAATTGCAGACTAGCGAGTGTGTTGACATTGTGTACAAAGCTGTGATAGATATAATACATGGAAACTATTCATTATTCAAAGGTCAACTTGTGTCATGTAGTAGTTGAGGGAAGTGCTAATTTTATTTTACAGATAGTGTAGAAAGTCATAGAAAATTACCAGTGTTCCAGGATATAATGAGATTAATGTTTGATGACATACTACATAGCCTGAGCTCTAACCAGTCATAGAGTGTATCATTCTACTAAATTTCATGGTTGTTGGGAGGAATATGCATGGGAGACCTCGCAAGACATGGGAGGAAACAATCACAGCAGATAGAAAAGTGTTGAACATTACCCACATTGACCCAAATGACAGGACAGTATGGAGGAGAGCCAAATCAAGGAAAAGAACTGTCCAACCACACAAAGTGGGAAAAATGGACTTTAAACGTTGATGATGAATGAGTCGGTTTGGCCGATACATCTCTACAATTGTGCTCAATGTGAAGTGCTGTATTAGTATTCTAGGCATGTTGTTCTTTGCGTAGTCAACAATGTGTTCAAGTTTCAGAAATGAAAAAACAGCAGAGCTTTGCATTCATATTGCCTGGGGTAGTTCACATGAAACTAGTGAATGCTTGGGGTTTTGAGAAATGATGCCTGCCACAAGATTTCCCTTGAGCTGTTGAATAGTCTCCAACTTTGCTATGAAAAGTCAATACTTACTTCAAGTGCCTCTAAAGCCAAATCTTTATTATGAAAAAAAATAGAAGTAAATTACTTCAAATGGAAAGGCACTCCTGCAATGAATATAATCAAACACTTCCAAGTTAGCTCAACTGATTTAGTGAATATAGTGATTCAGAATGCTGAGTTTCTGCTTTTGCTCCTCGGTATTCAGAAAATAAGACTTTTACGGACAGGTGTGGCGTAGGCTGACTGTAGTCAAATTCAGTCACTGTTTGTGGCATCACATGAAAAGAAGCCTTGGCGACATTGGGCTCCAAATTAAACCACTTTTACCCATTTCATTTCCGAATGCACTTAATTCTCATAATGTCAAACTAGATTTGAAGATGTGGTATATGTGAACTTGCCAGTATTTGAGTCACATTTTCCCCTGTTTCTTATCAAAAACTTAAAGTGAGAGTTCCTGGTGAACTTTTAGTATGTATGTAGATTCCACTATTTTATAAAAACATGTTGTAGATTATTTAGAACCTGTTCTTCCTGATTATCATATTCATTTTGAGTAGAGCTATACTTATTATAATTTCATATATTATTATTCAACATATTCTATTTGCAATGATCAATTCTTTTGTAGATGATTATGTTTTGGTCTTGGGAAAATGATTTTGCTTGCATTTCCGTTCATTCTTTGATAAGTTACCATCCATATGAATTACATACTATGTGTATAATGGCCATATACCTGAGTATATTTATTCTGTGCAATTAGAATTGTTGACATGTTGTGTTGAGCCGTTGTACATACTTTGATAAGGAAAAGAGAAATACTATTGATTCCATGAGAAACAAATGAAATAGGGAAAATCAACAACATTAAATAGGTAAGTTTTGTTTCAATCAGCAGAGATGAAGGTTTCAGTCTATTTTTTTTAATTCACTCAATATTTAAGGTTAAGATTAGAGAATGAGGCCACAGGGTTTACAACAACAAAATGCTCACTGGGTAGACGTTTATAATGAGATGATGCCAAGTACAATACTGGTTGGATATCCAGAACACAACATTTTTAAGGAAACAGCAAGCATATTACTTCAAAGCCAAATAGTTTGCAGCATGCTTTCAAATTGAGTAAATATGTTTCAAGAATCACTTTGAAAAGATCAACAGTGAAATGGCAAAACTGAAGTGAGACATTTCTCTCCTCCCCATCACGAGAATTTGTTGGTAGGTCGCACCCTAGATTCCCTTTCTCTGTCGCCAGATTAATTGGAGTGACTTTGAGGCGTTCGATGTGCTCCCATGTCTCGGTCGGTAATTGGATTTTGCAAATTAGTCCTGACAAAAAGGTACAAGTGCATGACCAACTTTATTATCACTTTCACCTTCTGTGGTGGGAGGCTCTGGCAGAAGGAGTCAAGTCCATTTTGACCACTTCTAAGTTTACCAGCTAAAACAGTGTACCGTTTAGGGAGAGTTGCTAGTCAGAAAGTGAATATCACAGATAATTAGTTTGATACCTTTAACAAATATCTTTTTTCTTTTCTGATCTATATTGTGCCTTGCCGATTTGTTTTCAGCACACCATTATTATCAATTGCATTTTTTTCTTTTTTTGGAAGCCTTATGATCCTTCACTTTACAACATTTTAGGAAAACTGTTGATTGGTGGAAATGTTTCCATATGATATCACTTATTAGAAATGTGTTAATACAAGGAAACATGGATAATAGTGAGCACTCGCAACAAGCCAATGCACTTTATTGCCAGTCTCCGTTCCCCTGACAACGCTACTGCACAATTCCCTGAACACCTGAAAAGTGCAGAGGAGTCTTTCTTGCAAGCAATCCCCTTCGCATCCCCTCCTTCCAGAAGGAGGAAGGGAAGCAATGATTAAATCATGTGTCAAAGTCGTAGGAAGCAAGAGGGGGAAATTGCCGGCGAAAACTGCAAGCATATTGTTGAAGATACATTGCAAATGAATATGACCTTCTGAGGACTGGGCAAAGGCATGCACTTCATACAAGTGTCAACTGTCATTTAGCCTTGTAATCTCTGAAATATTTGCACAAGCGCCGCCTCTTTTATCTATCCACATGTGCTGCAACATGTGCAGGATGAAAATAGAACAGGAGGGATGTATTGTTCTTGTACCAGCGTGATTTATGCATGTAAATGAAGACACACCTTTTCATATCTATTTATTTAAGATGACAAGCTTTTGGATAGAAAATAGATTGTATGACCAGACTGTCAGTGCAGATTGAATATGATCATGGGAGACGTGACAAATATAATTTTTTGTAGAATGCGGTTGCGGTTTTCTCCTCGTGAAGCTCCTCTTTGCTAGTCTTGCCAGACCTATATACGATCAGGACGACTTGTCAGAGTCAATGAATGGTATCCCAGCATACTCACCCCACACCTTGTGACCGGGTGCCCTACCTCTTCCCCTCTAGTCTGTTTAACTCTCTTGTTTCCATTGGCATCGAGATGTGTAGTAAGCCAATGGGGTCTTCAAGGCCCGATGATGTAAGGGTTAGTGAAGTTTGTTGTTGCCATTGGCCTGGTGATATGTAGTAAGCTTATGGGGTTATGAAGGCCTGGTAATGTAAGGGTCTAGAAGAATACTGACTAAGTTGGCCTGTGACATATATAAAAGTTATCATTAAAAAAATCCATTAAAAAAGCCACCAGGAAAGTCAAAAGGGATGAAATTATTAGTATAAGGAAACATTGATCGATTAATGTAATTAATTAAACAAATCTAAACAAATTTAATGAGTTTTAATGAATCACTGAAAAATCACTGGTATACACCAGATGACAGCACTATGTTTGGTGGATAGTAACTGACATGTAGTTGTACTGGTATCATTGTATATACTACCACTGCCCACATGATAACTGTGTGTGTGTGTGGTAGATTGTAACTGCTATCATTAGATAGTAACTGAGTTGTACAGGTATCATTAGATAGTAACTGAGTTGTTCTGGTATCATTAGATAGTAACCAAGTTGTAATGGTACCATTAGATAGTAACTGAGTTGTACTGGTATCATAAGATAGTAACTAAGTTGTAATGGTATCATAAAATAGTAACTGAGTTGTTCTGGTATCATTAGATAGTAACTGAGATGTACAGGTATCATAAGATAGTAAGTGAGTTGTAATGGTATCATTAGATAGTAACTAAGTTGTAATGGTATCATTAGACATTAGATAGTAACTAAGTTGTAATGGTATCGTTAGATAGTAACTAAGTTGTAATGGTATCATAAAATAGTAACTGAGTTATTCTGGTATCATTACAGGCCCTGTTGTATACACCACCACTGCCCAGATGATAGCTCCGTGTGTGGTAGATAGTAACTGAGTTGTACTGATATCATTAGATAGTAACTGAGTTGTTCTGGTATCATTAGATAGTAACTGAGTTGTACTGGTATCATTAGATAGTAACTGAGTTGTACTGGTATCATTAGATAGTAACTGAGTTGTACTGGTATCATTACAGGCCCTGTTGTATACACCACCACTGCCCAGATGATAGCTCCGTGTGTGGTAGATAGTAACTGAGTTGTACTGGTATCATTAGATAGTAACTGAGTTGTACTGGTATCATTACAGGCCCTGTCGTATACACCACCACTGCCCAGATGATAGCTCCATGTGTGGTAGATAGTAACTGAGTTGTACTGGTATCATAAGATAGTAACTGAGTTGTAATGGTATCATTAGATAGTAACTGAGTTGTACTGGTATCATAAGATAGTAACTGAGTTGTACTGGTATCATTACAGGCCCTGTTGTATACACCACCACTGCCCAGATGATAGCTCCGTGTGTGGTAGATAGTAACTGAGTTGTACTGGTATCATTAGATAGTAACTGAGTTGTACTGGTATCATTACAGGCCCTGTCGTATACACCACCACTGCCCAGATGATAGCTCCATGTGTGGTAGATAGTAACTGAGTTGTACTGGTATCATAAGATAGTAACTGAGTTGTAATGGTATCATTAGATAGTAACTGAGTTGTACTGGTATCATAAGATAGTAACTGAGTTGTACTGGTATCATTACAGGCCCTGTTGTATACACCACCACTGCCCAGATGATAGCTCCGTGTGTGGTAGTGAAGGGCACCCTCTCCATCACGTCAGCCGAGATGTACTTCGAGGTAGATGAGGATGACGTCAGCTTTAAGGAGGCTGATCCAAAGGTAGGAAAACCAAAAAATGTCTTCATGTTGAAGTGTTGTGATAACATGTTTTCTATGAGTGACTGTGAACCAAAAGGTGGTGGTTGAAACACTGCCATCTTGCTTCCTTCAGCAAGACAATCAATGTCCTCACCCCTTCTCTACCCAAGGGAGTGGAGATGGTGCGCATAATGCATGTATGACTGTAACCTGTGGCCAGGTAAAGAGTGTAAAAACACCCTACACAATTCAATCTGTGGAATGCTATAGGACTGATCTAATCACTATTAAAAATGAAGTTGATATTACCTTTTACAAACAGATATATATATATAGACATTTATCTCTATTTGGTTCTGTTTTACGCCAGTCAGAATAGTTATGCACATAAAACAGTGATGAATACAAAGTTCAATGGATACTTGTGTCCCACCACTGACACCTAATTTAAAAAACGTATCAAAACAACTGAATTTGTAAATGGAGGGTGAGCGGAAAGTTACAAGCTGAATACAGGTGCAGGAAACTGTACACATTCCTCTTCATGTGCGTATGTGTGTATGTGTGTATGTGTATGTACATTCATGAGTATATATGTATCTATGTATGCATGCATGTAGATGGGGGTAATATATGTGGTGAGAAAGTATTGTACAAGGTTTGCTGATAAACAATTCAAGCCCATTGTATCTGTTACATTTGTTTGTGTCATGTTGATTATGTAGTTTCGTATTGAGTGGCCTGTCTTACTCAATACTTAGTTGCCATTTTGGTTTTATATTTGATGGCTTTTGTTCAGGAACAATAGTTACTTTGAACCATCACACAATGTTTCTTTGCTCCTCGTTTTGTTGGCTGATTAATAGCGCAATGTTCCAACAATGAAGCCAGGCAAGCTATGATGTATCATATGTATAACTCATGACCCTTCTTTAAGTCACTACACAATGCACAATGCCTACAGATGCAAGACATCTCAGAATTTATATGGCATGTTGTGCAATTACTGGGGGCACACACACACTGTTTCCTCTGTCTTCAAAGCGACATGGAATGCTTAGGCTCATAAAGACTCAAGTTTCTTGTATTTATCGCTGCCATCAGACATTTAGGAACCGTTCTCCTGCTCCCTGATGCCATCATTAGGCAGGCCCACGATGTTTCACAGGGGAAATCCTCCGTATTTACTTCGCTTCATTTTTGGCTAGGGTTTTGCTTATAGAATTGGGGCAAGCGCCGCCCGACCCCTGACCTCTTTTCCCTACGCATCCCATTAACCCCTTGCACTGTTGTAAAACTTGGAGGGGGAGGGGGGTTAATGTTCGCTCTTTCTTCTTGGGTCTTGAAGCGGCGCTCTTGTTTGCTGGAGTGGGGTTTCTTGATGAGGAAACACTGCCAGATGGAAGCAGTCTTTGTGGTAGACCTGCTGAACACTTGGTTTAAGAGAATGCACATGGTAATGATTTATCTTGCTCAGACTGGCCATGCCATGTTTTTCTGTTTTTCCATTCAGAACTTTTGTTCTCTCTTCTTCTGCTTGTGGGATGCCTTTCGAGAGGAATGGAATAAATGTTAAAAAACAGTAAGACTCAGCACAAGTTATTGTGGCTAGTTTTATTGTGGTTAAAAGGAGGAAGATGCCAACTTCTTTGTAAATGTAGTGAAGAATTAGTATTTGCTATATGCATCCTCTCCATATACTGGTATACTCTGCTCTGTGTACTCTTTCCTCTCCTTGGTGAGCTCCTCTTTCTGCTCTTCCCACCTTCTCCCTCTCTCCACACACCATCTTATCAGTCCAGGGTTGGGGTTCAAATTCATCAGAAGGATCACACTCCAAAGCTAGAGAGAATCACTGGGATCCAGCTTAACCACAGAGAAATCCTAGGAAACCTTACATTAAATTAATAATTATACTACTGATTTTTATTTGTGCCATGGTGTAACATAATCACTCAGAAAACAGGAGCTTCCTGTACCATTCATGTTTTTTTTTTCAATCTCTCTACAATTTATGCTTATGCTGTGAACAAATTTATTAAGAAACAATAAGTTGTAAGCGAGACAAACAATTATCACTAACAAATTATCCGCAATGAGTAACATATTTAGCAATAAGTTCTATATTCAAATGTATGGCACCGTTTTTTCTATCGATTGATCTTGCCTTGGAATTTGAACTTTTTTCCCCCTTTTTTTTTGTGAGAAGGATGATGACACACACATCTAAGTGTTAGCCTTGTGTGAACCGAGAGACAAATTAGGCTTCCATCCTGGGTTCAGACCATCAGCACTGATATGGGAGAAGATTTGTGAATGAGTCTGAGCAGATGTGAATGTGTGCAGTGGGCAAAGAGCAGAAGGGACTCAGCCAGTCAGCCAGCCAGTCGGTTGGTCTGCTCTGGGCTGGGTACTCCCTCTCTCTCAGGAGGGCTGATGGGGTAAGATAGCACTGGTTATTAGCACAGCCAAGGTGAGGTCCTCTTAATCTTGCTCTTTCTCTCTCTCTCTCTCTCTCTCTTTCCCTCCATGTTGTCTCTCTCTCCCTTTCCATCTTTCTCTCTCTTTCCCTCTCTATCTTGCTCAGTCTCTCAATCCCTCGCATGCTCAGTCTCACTGTCTCTATATACTTCATCTTTCTCCCTGTCCCTTTTGTACTCATCATGTATCTGTAAATGTGTTGGACTCTTTTTCTTTCTTTCCTGTTCTTTTTGTACCTCTTATTTCTGTTTTTTTGTATCTCCCCTCCTTTCTTCCTCTTCTCTCATCCACTCCCCTCTCTCACTCTCTCTCTCTCTCTCTCTCTCCCTCTCTTATCCTCTGTCTCTCTCTGTCTTATCCTCTGTCTGTCTCTCTCTCTCTCTCTCTCTCTCTCTCTCTCTCTCTCTCTATATATATATATATATATATATCTCCCTCTCTATCCCTCTTTTTCTTTGTCACCTCTCCCCCTCCCTCTCCCTTTCCCTCTCCTTCTCTCCTTCTCTCTTCCTCTGCCCCCCCCCCTCTCTCTCTCTCTCTCCCCCCACTCTCTCTGTCTCCCCCCCCCCCACTCTCTCTCTCTCTCTCCCTCTCTCTCTCTCTCCCTTTCTGTCTCTCTCTCTCCCTCCCCCCCTCTCACTCTCTTGCTCTTCTTCCCCTCCGACTCCCTCCATCATGTTTCTCCATTGCCAACACCTGTGGTTTGCAGTTGATATATCTGCTCATTATACAGCAAGCCGACATCACATCAGTCTAAGCAGCCTCATTATATGTCCTTGGTCAGACACACATTATGATGAAAAGAATCAAATGAAATATTGCAGGGTGAAAATTGGTATATGCAATTACTGTGGTGCAATTAATTAGATATCGAGCTAATGAATGATATTCCACTAACACCTGGTAAATCACAATACAATAGTAACTTACATGTGGGGTGATTTTATACAATTCAAGCAAATACAATCAGCTAGTGCTAGAAACTGTTGTTGGTAGAGTCACAAAAAAGGTAGGGTTTGCTACAATTATGATAACGATTCTAGTGTCCTAACCAGATTTACTAAAATAGTGTCAAAGTTTCTTTCCTTTGATATTTGCATCATTCGTAGATTCACATATATCATTACGGACTACTTAGCGATTGCCCTGCAATTTTCCCTTCTTTCCCTGTCAGATGTTTGGGGACAATCCTTCTCTTGCCATCAACATAGAGTTGCTTGGATTCTGGAAGCTGTTGAAAAAAGAAGAGTGGTTGAGAATGAGGTGGGGTGTGGGGGTGAGAAGGCATGAGAGAGAGAGAGAGAGAGAGAGAGAGAGAGAGAGAGAGAGAGAGAAAGAGAGGGGGGCGGGAGGCCACATGTCATGTTTCATAGACGTGATGTCATCCAATATTGACCCAGTAATTAGGTCACCAAATACAACCATGACGTTTCCATCCCGCCTCCTACTGACATTACTATGTGTAAAGTCTAGAAACATAGATTGGTACATAATACAAATGACAACACACAAAAGGTCTTCATGTATTGGCAGAAAAGAATTATGACCTGGTAATTGATCATTAAATAATTAAACCAGTGCACTTTATTTTTTCTCTCTCTCCCTCTCCCTCTCCCTCTCCCTCTCCCTCACCTTCTCTCCATCAATCTCGTTGTTCTCCAATGAAAGGAAACATCAAAGCGCCTGAGTACTACCACCCTTGCGAATGTCAAGAAAGAAATATGTTTACACATTCCAGGCTTCCAGAAAGGGAGTGTCTAGCAAACTTCATTGAAGATTAGCCCACATATTATGTCCGACAGTCATGAACTTAGCCAATATTGACCCAATAATTAGGTCACCAAACACCAGAGCCATACTTCCCTTTCTTTCCATTTTCTTGTATCCTTGTAGAAGTTTGCAAGAAATAGGTTCTGATTCCCATGCATGCAGTTTATACTAGGGGTATAAAAAAGAGAGATAGGAAGGAAGAAAGGCGTAAAGATGTATAAAAACCAGAGTGAGGCAGAGAGAGAGAGAGAAAGAGATAGAGAAAGAGAGAGAGGGGAGAGAGAGAGAGAGAGAGAGAGAGAGAGAGAGAAAGAAAGATAGATAGAGAGGGGGAGAGAGAGAGAGAGAGAGAGAAAGAGAGAGAGAGGGGGGCAAAAGAGAGAGAGAGAGAGAGAGAGAGTGGTAGACAGACTGACAGAGGAATGAAGAGAGACAGACAGGCAGAAGAGAAAGAGGGGTGAGAGTGAAGGTGGAGGGGGAAGCGATGGGGGAGCGATGGGGGATGGGTGGGCGTGAATCAGCACCCCCAATCTTTGAAGCCCCTTCTTGACCACAGCAGATCACTAATTAAGCCCAATTGAATGTTGTTTGGAGCGGGTGTTAAAGACGCCCTCCGCATTCCCCAGGGACAAAGCGAAGCCAATTAATGAGGTCACCCATTCTTTACACTTGTGCCGACATACCAGGAGGCAGACGGTACTACGTACATTCAGAGTACGGATGTACATTTGCACATGGTACTTGTAGAATGTAACACAGCACATTCTCTATGGTCTTTTGCCTCATTCACTGCATAGAACCACCACCACCACCCACCCACCAAAGAAAGGAGGGGGGGGAGTGAAGAGGGATACAAAGAAATGCAATGAGTGAACTCCATGCGGAGGTCACCTGTTAATTAGATTTGACAAGGTTGTTTTATGAGAAGACAGGGGTTTTATACATTTACCACATAGTTCTGCATTTAGTTTTCCAGATGATACATCTGTTTCCATCCCATTTTACCTTTTCCACCCCTCTCCTCCCAAGAAAGACAACAGAAAAGAAGAAATTGTGCAAAACGTGATTTATGTCTGGTATCAAGCTGCCCGGGTATTCCACATTAGCTCTAAGCCATTGTTTCCTTCTTGCGAGATAGCCCGCACAGGTAAGAGGGATGGACAAGAGAGAAGGAGATTAATCAACTTTGCAGTCGACGGCTTAGATTGGGAATCATATTTGAAGACTGGGAGCTGGAGAAATGAAGTAAAGTAGTTTGCTGGATCTATGCTACATGCAACAGAATATTACAGCAGAACATCTGTCATTTCATTATCATTTTTATTTTATATCAGGTCTGACAATCACCCACACAGTAAGCAGGGTATAATGCTCCCATGTATCATACAAGACATATCATCAATCAAGATGCTTCTTACAATGCTATACCAGGATTTAGACAATCGTCTTCTTCTTCCAGTCTAGTCTTTGATGTCTTCTGTCATCTGTAGAATATTCCTATATTTCAAGGCCACTTTGAAAGCAGTTGTGTATTAAGCAATCCAAATAGTTATCCCCAAAGCCATCTGTAAATACAGACAAAATATGAACAGTGAAAATATTGTTTTGTCTTGAGGACTTCATTTGATATCATATCTTCAGTTGTATCCTTTGAAAACCCTAGATCCACTCCTTCTCTTACTTTCCTCTGCTGTTTTTGTTAAAATGATGTTTATTTCACATATCTGCATATTTTAATCCCCTTCTCATCCCTCCTCCCCCTCCTTCTTTCTCACTTCGTTATTCTTCCCCTCCCATATCTCTCTACGTGTCTGCCTCTTACTCTTCCTTTCTCTTGTTCTTTACCATTCCCCTTTCACTTATTTTTTTCCCCTACCTCTTTCCTTCTTTATTCCTCCATCCCCTTGTCATTGTCTGTATGTTATTGAGCAACAGACTCCTCCATATATCTTATTCCATGATGGCTGATATCATTTTTAGATTGAGCCGCGAGCCTTGCGTGGTGTTCCAATCAGGATCCAGCGGAATCCAACGTGGGGGTTTCCTCGCAAGCCGTAATAAATTGCGGGCCCTTGTCGCAGGGATCGTTTGACATTTTCGTGAACTACTTTTTCAATTTTGGCTGCAGTCTGCAAAAGAGATCTTGTCAGAAACGATAGCATGCGCAGCAATGATCCCCCTCAGCCCAACCATGAGGGGAGACGGAGAGAGAGAGAGAGAAAGGAAGCGATGAGATGCAAGCGGGCTACTATTGGGAGGACTGTATGCTACCTAGCTACAGACTCCTATGCTCCCTGCTCTCAATACACACTGCAAAGGGCATTCAGTGTCCTTTCTACCTAACCATCTACCGATCAAAGTAAACACACACACTTTCATTTCCTATTGTGGTTCTAATTACAGCTAGCCAGCTGTTGTGGACAATTTTGCCTGGTCTCTTTGATGAATACCTGTGTCCAGTCTAAATAGAATAGACTGATACATTACATATCATGTACATCTGGCCGAGCTATAGCAATTGATGACTGCAATCACTGAAGTAAATAAATACAAATAAACTTATAGATCATAAGGGAATGGACTGTTATAAGATCCACGCAAAAGGTGTGGTATTTTAAAGTCAAATATTATCTTTTCTTGCGCATCCTTCACACATTTAACATCAAATAGAAACACACATACATCAATTTTATGACACAGCTGTCCATCAAATTAAATGAAAATGCAATTAATCTTTCATTAATTTTCAATTACCAGATTACTATCTCTATTTGAAACATGCATTATAATGTTTACCAGCAAAAAATGTCTTCACATACCCCAGTGTGGATGTAAAAGCATAGGTCGGACAATTCATCTCGCATTCATTTGCTTATCATATTGTAGAAAAGGCCCCCTATAACTTCACTTGAACGTCAAGTAGCCAAAAGAGCCTATAATCGCACTGGAGTCGATTCTTAATTTTACATGAAAAAAAAAACGGAATTTGTAACCCCAAACCACAAAGCATGAGAGGCAGGGAGAGCAATTTCCAGTGGACTCAAATTTCACCAGACTGGCAGTTTGTAGGGAAAATGTATAATCCTTTGGTGTCATTTGGGCTGGTTTGTGCGAGAAAGGAAATATTAGCAGCGTGTTATTGCCAACTCGCCAAACACTGCTGACTCTCGCGGGACAATTTAGTAGACGCATAGTTCCTTAAATCTTAATCTTAAGATTATGCAGTGACTTGTAGTTCTGATTTGTCTATATCCAATCAAAGTTAAGACACAGAAAGGTCAACTTCTCAGTTTCGTCGAATGCACTGTGTAGTGTGCTATCTATATATGATTGATTTGTGTGGGGTTTTTTTAGGGGGTGGGATTGAGTAAGTTTTGCCTCCATGAGACTTTCAGATACTACTTAAGTGGCAAAAAAAGTGGTAAGAAATGTTATCCAATTGTCACTGGGTTTATTTTCAGGGTAATTAAGCATCAGAAATTAAAATGTAGATCACCTGAGTACTACTGTACTTTGTTTTTTGGCAATGTCTTAAGCACAGAATTAAGCGGCTCTTACAGGGCAATTACTATGGTTTCAAGTGGGCTAATTTATGTGACACAAATTTCCTGGAATAGCATCTGTTGGAAATTTGAAAAAAGCTTTTCCCCACATATTGCTGGAGTGCTTTAATCAATAGATGCAGGGTAAATTCATCATGTTAGTTTCCCAGATAACTGGGCTTGTAAGGTTTTGGTAAGCACATGAACAAGTTGACAAATGGTTGATATAAGTTTGGAACATTGGACAAAAGACAGTAGATTCATCAGCAAACAGATTCAGAAAATGCAATGTCAGAAAGCATCTTTCATGAGGCTTTTGTTTATAATTTCTTTCCAGTGTGTGTGTTATTCAAAGGTACATGTAGGAGGCTCATAGATATATCAGCATTTTTACAGGTTATGCTTAAATTTCTTTAAGCTTAGGTATTTGTATTTGTATCTGTTTAACACTCCCACATTTTACCAGATAGTAATGTGTCAAGCCACTCTCCCACACTCTGCTTTGTTCCACACCGCCTTCAAATGTAGTAATTGAACGGCCCTTTGTGACTGGCGGCCATTTATGAGAATACCTGTCAGAATCTGATAGGCCTATTAGTTAGCCAGAATTGGGGAGCGTAATATAGTGGCGATGATGATGATGATGATGTCGGCATGAGTTGCAGTAGTACTGACCTACTAGGTTCAAGGCGATCTGAGGCCTGACATGTCCTGCCTGCCTGACTGTCTGTCTGTCTGTCTGTCTATCTGTCTGTTTGTCTGTCTGTCTGTCTGTCTGGCGGTCTGTCGGTCTCTTCAGCCATCCTCTTTGCTGCATCTGTCCAGCTCATCAGCCCTGGGTGGGGCTCCCTCGCTTGGGCATGATTGGCCAGGTGCAGGCTTGCTTGGCGGTAGGAAACGGCTGAGCCACCATAGCTGGCGCCAGGCATTTACTTGAGCTGTCAGTCTGACGAGGGGAACCAACCAATCAGCAGACAGCGTCAGCTCCCCTTCCTTGGCGTGTGTGTGTGTGTGTCGTAGGCAGAATGCTCTTTTTGTTATTCAGAATAATATTCAGAATAATATCTTTATACTCCTTCTCTGCCAGACTCCATACTGCCCTATGGGATTGGTGTGTATTACCAGTGCAAAAGATGCCTCAATGGCGTATTAAGAGTTAACTCCTTCTCTGCCAGACTCCATACTGCCCAATGGGAATAGTGTATATTACCAGTGCAAAAGTGAATCAATGGTGCATAAAGAGTTAACTCTTTCTCTGCCAGACTCCATACTGCCCTATGGGAATGATGTGTATTACCAGTGCAACAATACTTCAACAGCAAATAAAGAGTTAAGGACGCAATACAGACAATGCAGCAGAATCATTCAATGTATAGCAGGTACATTCATCATTGTCGGTGATATCAGTTTTCAGATCATGCATATTCTGAATGTAGGCTCTAGGACCACACTATATCATAACAAAAATTTTAGGCTTTTCTTTGTTTACAAATGACCCATTCTTCCTTTTTCATGTGCCTGTGGAATACTAAATTAGCATCCCTTCATTGCAAAAGTTAGAATTCATAGTTTCACTAACTTATATGGGTTATGCCATGAAACAATGGTAATGTCATTCAACCAAATGTTGTTTTTGTATCGGTGTGTCCTCTGTCAGTATAAATATGTAAAAAAAAAAATGAGGAAAAAGGGGAATAATTCAAAGAAAGTGAGGATAAACAGCAAGAATTTGAGTGGAGAGAGAGAGAGAGGGGGGGGGGGAGGTAGAGAGTAATGAGAATGGAAGTGATAGATGATGGATTTCCCTTACTCTACCTGCAACCTTAGCCGATAATGTGTCAGAGCTGCCTTCATTAAAAGGCAAGCAGTGAGTTACCGCTCTATCATCTTGTCGTTCACACCTCCTCGCCTCTCTCGCCTCTCTCTGTTGGAGGGAGGGTGCCGCATGTTGGTTGCCGAATATTGGGTGGTTGGTCTCTCTCTTAACGTCTTCATACCTCTTCCCTCTGCTCTTTCTCTTTTGCTTCTTTTTCTCGCCACTTCCCTTTCCATCTTCCTCTCCTCTTCCCTTTCCATCTTCCTCTCCCTTGCCATCTTTTGCTCGCTACTTTCTTTTCTCTCTCTCTATTTTCTCCTTTCTCTCTCTCTCTTTCTTTCAATCTTCCTCTTTCCTTCCCTCTGATTTTTCTCTTCTTCTCCCTCTCCCCCTCGTTTCCATCTCCCTTTATATCTGCACTGCTCTCTTCCTCTTTCTAACAGAGTGCTAATTTTTCTTGTTGAATAATGCAAGTATCAAAGCATAAAGATGAAGGAGCACCACCATCTCTTCCAGTAAATTGCAGTCTCAATTCCTGTATATGAAGCTGTAGCCATTAATCTATGCATTTTGTATTGATCTTGTTTTCAACATTCTACATCGTTGTTACATATTTGTAGCCACAACTGTCATGAGTTCAGATGTTATTCTATATATGTGCCTGTACAGGTGTCGATGGTATTGGTGAGACCAGATGGTAGTGCCCCCCCCCCCCCCCCCGCCCCTCTCCTCCAATGTCGCCCTTCCGGGCTCCCTGTTCCCCTCTCTCCCAATCCTTTCCCAATCCCCACTCCCCCTTTCTCTCTCCTCTATCTCACCCCTCTCCTTTTCCCCTCTCCCACTCCCCTTTCCCACTCCCATATCTCCTCTCTCCCACTCCTCTCTCCCTCTCCCCACTCCCTTCTCCCACTCCAATGCTCCCCTCCCACCTCCCCCTCTCTCCCACTCCCCTCTTCCACCCCAACACTACCCTCCCACCCCCACCCCGCCCTCCTCTCTCCCACTCCCTTTCTCCCCCCCCCCCACTCTCCCCCTCCCACTCTCACTCCCTCTCCCTCTCCCATTCTTACTCCCCCTCCCCCTCCCCCTCCCCCCCCCCTCCCCCTCCCACTTCCACTCCCATCTCTCCATCTCCCCCTCTCTCCCGCTTCCCTGCATCCCTCCCATCTCCCCCTCTATCCGTTCCCCTGCACCGCTGCCATCTCCCGCCCCCTCTCCCTGCTCCCCTGCACCCCTCCCATAACCCCTCTCTCCCGCTTCCCTGCACCCCTCCCATCTCCCGCCCTCACTCCCCGCTCTGGTGTACCCATCAGCCCTTCCTCCTCTCGCATCCATGCCTCTGGGGCTTGCATTACACCTTCTGCAGTGTTGGGAGAGAAACCACTAAGGAGCATGTCGAGGAGATTGATCAGTCCAGAAGTGTGAACAGATTCCCGTCCCCCATCCCTCCCACAACCCCAACCAACCCCCCAACCAACCCCCCAAACCAATCCCATCAGCCGAACATGAAGGATAACCCGGGCCCCGCATCCTGATAAGATTTCCACCGTTAATTATCATCTTCTTCATGAAACTGTCATCACCGAAATGGCGCTACAAAAGGAGGAGCTTTAAGATGGAGGGTTTAAGATGGAAAAGAGATGGGCAGTAACTTGTCACCATCAACGATCCCAGCGGGGGAAACTAGGCACTATATTATTGCATTTACAATTCAAATGCGGTGTGGCTCATGACCTGCATAGCAGACTGATACCCGACATTCTCGGTAAACCAAGGGATTGTTACCGCTGCTAATGAAAGGGAACGGGAGAATGGTATTAGAGATACAAACACGTGCAGCAAATGTCGTCTACCGATACCTTCGGGGAAGTTCATGTTACATTCAATGTTCGATGACCAGAATAACACATAACCAAATTCATGTTTGCTGTCCCGACCACACCCAAACAAAATTATATATATATATTTCACGCCCATAGGAAATTTGCTGATTGTTTAAGAATTCGACATGAGTATAATGTTTACGAGAACGCAAACAATAAACGCTTGGTACATTCAAAGGGAATCATAAACGGATTATGGGTCAAATATAACAAAATAGCTATCCTGACAAAAAGACAAAAGAATACATTGCGTGATGGACTGATGGTACATATCCAAACCAAAGTTGTTGTTTTTTAGTAATTCATTACATGATTATCTGTTGGAAGTTATATCCACGAGCATTTGTTTATAAGATGTATTATAAATTGCGTCTGTATGTTGTGTGTGTACGTCACATGTTATATGTCACATGTCCAGTGGTTACAGTGGTTGCTGTCCTAATAAAATGGGCAAAAAGAAAACATTGTGTGATAGTGCGAAATCATGTCAAAGTATGCAATTTATCTGATATCTGTTCAAATTTAATTACTGATGTTGTATACATATCGTGTCTTATTTTTGTCTTTTATGGCGTTGTGTTGTTGTTTTACATTTGTCATGCCATCTGTCACGTATCTAACTTGTTATACCGTCTGTTTTTTTGTTTTTTTTTTCGGGGGGGGGGGGGGGGTAAGTATCCATTTTCCATTTCTCTTCAAGGAAACACATTGATCCTGTTGAGATGAAATCTACCAATGAATAAATATAACAATTTCGGAGATTATTTCGGCGAAGCATATCACAACAGTTTGACGAACGGATGATAAACGCTAGTCACACAGGGTATAGCCGTGAGCCCTGACAGCATTAACAATGAGAAGAAGGCAAATGATATGTTTGATTTGTGTCTTCATTTTGCTACGTTTATTTAACCCACTTGAAAACTACAAAATTGTTCGCCCTACAATTCAATTGATTAGTGCAATGGCTAGCCTCAACATACCTGATATATATTAAAGAAGGAGGCACTCTCAGGCATATATCGATGTGTATACATAAACCGAGGACTCGTAATGTGTTCATTGGGTTCTCTTTGGCTAGATTAGTAGTTCAATATGAGGATTTTCTCTAATTTAAGAAGCAATATTGGTGGTGATATGATTTCGGGGTTGGGCCAGGTAAGTTTCTGTTGGGAAAGGTTGGCCTTCGGTGGAGCTTCAGTGAGCAGCCTTCAGCAAACTATGGACTCCAACATGAAAGGTAGGTGCGAGTGGATATGAGAGATGGGTACGCCGCGAAGATGGAGAAAGAGAGTATGAGAATGGAAGAGTGTAGTGCTGCGAGCTTTACCTTTAAAATAATAATATTTCACGTACTGGAGCATGAACAGAAATATGATTAGGCAGCGAAGAAAGTAGCATGAATCTACCGAAAAAGAAAATTATGGTTACGGTACCATGCAATGATATAAATGAAAAGATGGTGGAAGAGGCTTAGTAGAAGGAAATACAATAAGAAATATACCTCCAAAACAACGTGATATCCATACTCGAGATCTCAAATCATGAGCTTGACCCAAACCTGAACCTCGCTAATGAGAGTGAGCGTAGTTGGGGGAGACAACGGCCGTAACAAAAGCAAAAGCACACTTTTAGAAACAATGTACGCATGCATTGACTTTTAAACGCTTCTATTGACATTGATCACTGATGATGCTTCTGACGAAACCATATGACTAATTGGTATTCTGGGCTGTCTGTGTGGGAGCGCTTTTTGAGTTGTTTGTACTTTGGGCGAGGGCGCCAACCACGGCGGCACTGCCTTTCATGTTGCTAAAGCGGTATTCCGGCTCTACCCGATGAGCGCAACTCAACATTTTTGCTTGTGTCAAAAATGAAAATTGATGAGAAAAGCAGATCTCTCACGATCATGAGGAGGTTTTGGAAGTTACCCCCCCCCCCCCTCCATCTCTCTCTCTCTCTCTCTCTCTCTCTCTCTCTCTCTCTCTCTATCTCACTCCACCACTGTTACCATTTGATATTGTGGATGAGCGTGCATCGTATGATTAATCAACATTCAATATTTATAAGTGCCCCGACCGAATCGTCACCACATCATCACGGAACTAGAAGTCATGAATAATCGGACGTCATGAGTTGCACGGAATGCCATCGTGAAATAAAGCTGCTTTTATTATATAGCATAATTATAAGGTACAAATGCTGTGGGGGCTGAGAAATATGTTGTTCTAATTAGCTTGGAAAGTGATACCGCGAATAACGACGATGCGCTGATTACAAAAAGCAAACATGTGAATACAATTTCTTTAAATCTTTGACAACAGTCATCGTCTCAACGTATCTCGTCCAAGTTCAGTGACATTACGAAAACAGGTCGTGCAACCATGTCACCAAATGAGTGCCTGAAGTCGGAGGTTTTAACAACGTCGGCTTTGAATCGTAAACTTTCGGCAGTTTCGATGGCAACGAAAGGACACTATCCTTCTGAGTTTACGATAACCTTAGTCGTAAAGACGTGTCAGTTTAGAGATACGGGTCCTGACACAGCCCGTATGCTGACAAAAGAAACGGGGGTTATTGTGATTTTTTTTCATTTCTATTTTATTTATGTCTTCATACTTGCAGTTATGGGATATCAAATCTTAAAGTATCACTCGTGCGACACATTCCACCTTTTCTAGTTTCAAACATTTTCCATCAGTTAGTTGACGCGTTCCATTTGAAAATACTTAAGAAGTTTGTAGATTTTGTGTATTCATCCAATGTGAATTAATTCATATCAGACCATTTTTACTTGCTATGATCTGCCTGACATAATCTAAAATACATCGGTCATGTGAACGGTCTAAGAATAGCTATGGCCAGCTGGCCGAAGTAAGGGTTGTCGCTGCCGTGCTAACAGACGATAAGTTATTGTCAGCGCGATGGTTATTGCACATAACTCACCTATAAAACGAACATTATCGTACATTCACTCCCCGAAAACAAAAGGGAAGGTGTCACAGGGGTGAGACAACGGGACAGGTTAATGTCACGATCATATTCTGGAGATGGAGGGCAGGGGTGGAGGGTCGAAGGAAGGGGAACAGTCGCACATTCACTGTAGACCCACCGGGAGTCATTCGGGTTTGTTCACCCCAACTTTTCAGAAATAAATCCCCAAGTGCGTTCATTTTTCATACTCTTATTGTGTCGATTCTCGATGTTTTTTGTCTTTTAGAGTTGAACGAATTGCGGAAAGGTTTCCTCGTAAAAGTGGGTCTCACTATTATCATATCATGAACGTAGTTGATTTATTAACGTTTTCCTACTAGAAGGTGTTTCTTATTTTAACGAGTGACTATTCCTACGGCAATGTACATGGTGCAAATTTTTAACCTTATCTATAAGCGGACTACTTGTATGAATGTATGGGGCGCTGTACTTCACATTGGATCGCTGAATGTCTTCAGTCGATTAGTTTTTATTTTCGCGAACCCTATTTAAAGAGCGAAGAAGTAGACATAACATGTAGACGTTAGAATGATATTAGAAATGTATTGTAGTAGTACCTGAATTAAACAATTACATTCTGAACATACGGCCAAAGGATCACAAGCGATGTTGTCTTATTCGCTTGTTATTAATCCATCTTCATTTGATAACGTGAGTAGGTTAGCATGATAAGAGGAATGTTGCCCTCCTCTCATCCCAGGCAGTGCAAACCCTGAGCCAAGTACCTCGGCATGATATAAGGAATGCCAATATGTTCCGGAATTCCTCAGCGAACACACAAGGTGACTCCGGCCACCAATAAAGTCCGGCTTATAAAATTATGTTCCGTCTCTTGCTGAGGTAATGCCACATAATGAAGCACATCAATTGTAAGGTCACCCACATGACGGGCTAAGTGTGAGAGGATATGCGAGATTTCCTTGGTGGAGATTGCGAGAGAGTGACCCACTTTGGTCAGAGAGCGCCCCAGATGTCGGGTCCTATCATGTTCAAGTCGAAGACCCCGCTGAATCATGCACGGTGTGGATGCGGCGCGTGCTTGATGCAATTAGAGCGGTGTTTTGTAATTAGCCTGCGCGTTACATGAATCGTTTCATGATGTCGGGAGAACCTGTTTGTTTAACCTTTCCTGTATTGCATAAAATGCTGCTCAATAGGTTATGAGTGTATTTTTTGGTGACAAAATGCATACCTTGCACGTGAAGAGTTAAGGTGAAACGTTTTATCCAAAGCTACATAAGAAAATATCACCCGGTTTTAGCCTTTGGGGCATGGTAACGTAAATCCACTACGAACACTGAACGAACAATAATTTACCAGCAATAATTCGAACGGTTAACACCTCAAAGGAAAGTTATGTTAACTGTGAGGTCAGTTACGCATCCATTGTCACATCTGAAGCCCAAGTAGATACATACTCAGTGATACTTTGGTCAGGTGGTTTCATCTAAAGTACAGCGTAGTAGCTTCACGTTGGTTGGTTTTGGTATGACCTTAGCTGCCCTCGTGCACATGACCTTAATCCGAACACAGCTGGTTAAAGGAAGGCGTACCCATGACGGAAGAATTAATTGCAATGATTTGTTCCCGGCTAATTACACCATTACAAACATGTGTGGAAGCCCCGCGGTCGTTCCTGTCTTGGTTGGGCTCAGTCTAGCTAGGTTCACCGCAGTGATGTTCATCATCTCACCACTTTCACGTGGGACTAATAAAAGACAGAGAGCTTCTGTACATTAATAAGTCGCGCCTCAACTTGCGTGTCGTTATTTGCATTCGTCCCATTTCCCTTTCGCATTAACACACAATCTCTTTACAATCTCTTTGCATTAAAGAGAATTACTGTTTCTTAATAATGAAGGTTGTTCAAGAGTCTCGTCTATATCGTGCTCACTAAACCGAGCAACTTAATAGGTAGTTCGTGACGGCCACCACTTTCCATTATGTATATAAAGTTGACGTGATTAGATGGAGCAATAATTACTCCGTTTGGGATATGTTTCATATCATTTTTTCCAGGGAAGCCTAATCCAGAATGTGGAAATCATTGCGAATCCCCGAAAGCTTGGCTGAGCAATCTGCTCTCGGCAGGAAACCGGCGCCGCGGAACCACGAGCCTGCTAGCTATGGTTTACCCAAGTAACCCAAGTAAATTCATACATCTTCCATAGTTTTATTGAAGGACTCGCCTACCCAAATGCTGTATTGCGGGAAGCGAACCACCAAAAAGACCAAGAAGCATCAATATTTGAAATCATTAGTTTTGACCGAGGTCTCAATAGCATATCGTGGCCGTTTGGAGCTAATAGATCTCCTTTGAATAGACCATGCTTATTATAGCGCATTTTCTAAGGCCAGTGGGGATAATTTCTTCTAACTTTTGTATTGTGCATGTTACATGTTTAAAGGGTTAACCGGTCCTCACAGCTGCTTGCACATACTCGGTTTAATAGCCCTCGCATTTTATTGTCATTGTAATTATTGAGTGTATGTATGTGTTTTATGCGAAATAAAATGGAATTTAATTGAATTTAGATTTACTTTTTCGAGATTAATGTCCATGCCAAATGAAAGAAAACAAATATTATATTGATAATAAAATAACTACACTCCATTCCATAAAGCTGGGCATTCCGTGCATCGTTCATGGCATTGATGGCAGATTGCATCAAAGTAAACAGTGATTTGGAGGATCATAAACACAGGAAAAGAGTAGCCGAGTGATATCAATTCATACTCAGTAACCCCCCACTCACTCCAGCATGCTTCAGTCAAGTCCTTGGCAAACAAGCACCCCTCCATCTCGAGTGTGCACGGTCGATGGCGGCACGTGCGAGCTGGCCGCTCCCAAAGCAATCGACATAACTGCATGCGTACATTTGTGCCAGCTCTATTGTAGCTTTGACCTTCCTCGTTACTAAAACTACATGCAAATAAAACAAACTCGGGGTAAAATATACACTGCTCTCCATAAATCATTGATCAGTATGCAAATTAGTACTATGTTACGCTTTGTGTTCCCCGGCGATGGAATCTGTATATGTATATATCTCGTGTGAAGATTGCAGATGAATAGACTTTCATGCGCGTTCTCCACATTCGACAGAGATTGATGGCCGAGGTAGAAACACGCATGCATTGACTCGTGTCAATCCAAATAATATCGGAAGAACGAAGTACGTGTGTATCTATAAAGAATTAAATGTTTTGCGGGAGAAATATGATATTGTTTTGCTGTTACTCCTTGTAGTAATGAGAAAGATTGATTACTCTCTTAGGGAAAATAAGTAGATAAAAATACAACCATGCAGGGATTGAATCTGTATCTACTGCGTACTGGGCAGCTACACTATCCACCAGGGGCCATATTCATGAAACCTTACTAAGCCTAGTTAGTTACTAAAGTGCATCAAAATGCATGCATTGTAGTAACCAACTAGGCTAGTAAGCTTTCGTGAATATGGCCCCAGGCTAACAGGTTTGGCTTATGATAATGACACGATACTTGGGGGACCGATACTCAAGGACTTCAGTCTCTTTCTTGCTTATTTCCATACATGACTCCCCCATTCATGAAGTACGTGTGCTGAAAACCACATCCAAACGAGTATAATGCTTGAAATATCCTTCTATGTGTCGATATACTCCACACACGGTGCCAGTGTGATGTTTTTTGTGAATCACAAACCGCACCTGCGCCAGAAAGTCTCGATAGCAATCCAGCTCCTGTTCCTCTCAGTCCGAATGCGTTTTTCTCCCCGTGTATTCCCCATTTTACCCTTCTATGTTGGTCCTCTTATGTCACGAAACATCGTCGGCGTAATTAAGTCCCAGGATTGGGCTTTGTAACTCATTTCGTTTCTTCCCGAATTGATATATACACCTAAATCGATAATCTATGCAAAGAACCAAATCTGCTGACTTGGTTGACGAATCCCGTTTTTGGTGAAGAAAGCGACCTGCGTGATGAAAGAGTTTGGTGTATTGGCTTCGTTCCGACTCTTTCACATATTCTTGGGTCGTAAGCTCACGACAGGATGAAATCAATTCATGGAAAAATATTGATGTGGGGAACCTGAAAATTCATCCATTTGCATAATTTCGATCAAAATGCGGGAGACGACGGCCACCTGTCCATCACAAATCAAAGGCCAAGTGGGAGAAGTTTGATTAGAGAATATTGAGGAATCATCTGAGAACCTCCTGAATTGTCTCATCATCTGCTAAGGGGAGACGCCAGATTATAGCGCTAAGAAAGAGATGATGAATACAGATCTTTTTGAACTAGAAGTAATTTCAGGTTCCTTCATCACGCAATGATTAAACGTCTAAAAAAAATTGTTTCTATTCGATCGCTACATTACACCGCAGTAGAATATATACTTTATGGAATAATTTCTGCATTCCATAAATGTATATATTATGTATTACATGCTCTGTAATGTAACGATCGAATAGAAACAAGGTTTTCTAGACTTTTAACATATTGGATCATTGACGTGATGAAGGAACTGTAACTCCGTCATTACCAATGACATGTGTAGTAAGCCAATGGGGTTTTCAAGGCCCAGTAATATACGGGTTGATATCAATGTAGTCATAGAACAATCTTTATGCATTTCCTTTGACAGCGAAATTGTACATTATATAGAAAGTAATTATATCATTTTGCATTCAGTAATACTGGTAGCCCACGCATGATATGACGATAATTATAATCCTCGGGAGATAATGGTGTACATTATCATCAAGACAACATTTCATAGTAAAAACTGATATTTTTATTCAGGAGAGACATAATGGAATGGTGTACCATTTAGTCTTTATAGTAAATGTTGAGAAAACACAATAACTTTCGAAATAATGAATAAATCAACATTTAGATTGCAAAAGAAATTAAAGTTTATTGACTAGTACAGTGCGGACTCCGGTATATGACGTGACTTGCGTCCTTGGTGATATATGTGTTATATTGATATGTGGGAGTCATGCTGGGTGCCATAATGAATATCGAGTTTTGTTAATGGTAGGCTTGGCTGTTTGTCTTTGCTTGCTGAGTTTATGAAGGTTTTTTGTCATATCATGTCATGCTCTTGTATGACCATCAATGGTGATCAGGTAAAGACGATGCGCAAATGACAAAAGCTATTTCTCGAAATATTACGCGCTACCATGAACCAACGCAAAGCAGACGGAACCTCCGTGAAATATATGTATGAAAATATTTTGATATTAAATGGAGTACTCGAGGAGCTTTGTGGACGTTTGTTTGGTCTGAGCCCAGAGATGTTCCATCTTGAGGGGGGAAGCTCGCGGGAAGAAGCGGCCACTCCACTCGATGAGGAGATCGATATGCTCTGCGGCTATTACGGAGTTTGGCGAAACCGCAGTGAGTCCAGGGAGGGAGATTACTCCTGCGAATTACGTTCTAATTTCAGGCGCACCCCTCGTTTGACGGCTCCCGCTAATTACGTTATAACGCAATTGGATGTTCGTTATTGCATTATTCTCCGATTATTCGTTCATTTACGCTGATTAAAGTGCCCGTGTACGACGTATTATGTGACGTTTAATAGCATTGGATTCGCGCGTTGATTTCCCCGAGGTTTTTGTTGGGCGCGCCTCGACTTATATCGCGCAATTCATCCGTGTTATACGCCGACCGCAACTGGAGAAGTCTCTTTCTCGCCCCTAAACAATTAGATAATACGATTTGCCTTTTCCGACTGTTATCGCTCTAAATCGTTACTGTCTATTGTTTGATGTTGGCGTAACTTTACTTAATAGCTGTCCCATATGAATTCACGGCTCTCAGGCAAGGCAGACTTTTTTTTAAACGAAGTTGTATAGATCGATGTCAAGAGATATCGGGAGATTATTTTTCGAAAGTAGGGGGGGGGGGGCGAGGATAAGGCGGCGGCCAAGCACCACAGTGCATGAGCAGCAAAGTTTGAATAATCAAATTATGAAGTGTAAATCCCACAATTGACTTAGGATTGCAGAATAGAGTCATCCATGCGCGTCCAAACGCCTTTAAGATGCAATTAATTTGTGCTCTCTCCCCCAATCCCCTTCCACTTGCGAGCGCCCGCTGACCAGGCGCACGGGTTTTCGCACATTAGCTAATGTAATTTTCCCAAAGCATTGAATCCCTTCCCGCGGAGCGGGATTTAATCTCATCATATCCCACACACATAAGTGATACATATCGCACTCTCGTAGACGATGAACAATCGCAGCCTCCGAAAGGTCTTGTGTGTGTGTGTGTTGGAATAATACCCTTTTTCTTTTTTTTGCCGCGCAAATGAGTTTGTGTTCATTTCCTGGGCAGTATGCCGAATTCTCATTTCAACACCTTGATCAGCAGGAGAGAACGCCTCTTTATTTTTCTATCCGTGCTGATATAGATATATGTTTTACCTTATCCGTTCATTTTTAAACCTATTAGTGTGCATGCAAATATATTTATTGTATTGTAATTTATTATACATATGAATATATGTATATATATATATATATATTACAATATATACATATATGCCTCTTCCTGTGAAGGATTGCGAGCACTCTACATATACAAATATAGTGTTCTTCAAGTATATATTTATATATATATATATATATATATATATATATCAATGATTCCTGCCATTTGGTCATTTCCATAGCAACGGAATGGAATTCAGATTTTTTTTTCAAACTCCAATATAGGCTTTGCCGTCTTTGTGTGAAATATCACTTACGGATAGGTACATATATCAGTATATAGCAGTAATTAATAGTGTAGCACCTTCCTGTCGACGTCCTTTTTTGACCTCTTTTCTAAAGCCAGCCCTAACAAACCCCGTCCCGTGTTAAGCTTGAGCTTCTGCGAGTCGCCTCGCTCTTCCCCGGTGATACCATCAGCGCTGCGGCGGGTTCGGGCGAGTCGCGTGGCGCCTTACCGCCTCATAATACTCACTGTGGCTGCAACGGTACGATTGATGCGTTCCACCCGCCGTTAGCAATGAGAAAGGTTCTCTGTGATTACAAACTGCTTAAGTTGACAGCAATTATTCGATGTAGCTCAACTTAAGCTATAAGAATATACCATACTGTAACTTTAATTCAACGACGCTTTATGTAACGCGTCGGTACCTCTTGGATATCGTAATTCTGAGCATGATCGAGATTAAAAAAATAAGAAAAAGTTCGTCTTCCGCTTAGACCCATCCCCTATTCAATAAGCGGTAAGAGCATTCTGATGTATGGAGGATTAAATATTTCTATTCACTTCACGTAAGTGAGTGATGGATGGATTTGTATTCCTAGTGAATACTAATTTCGGTATTTCTCCAGTCATTATACGAAAATGAGTTGACAGGAAGCGACCATCCATTGCACGGATTATTCAAGTTGGAACTGAGTGGGTAACCATACCGCAGGCAGCAACATCTCTTCAGACAATTGTTCATCGTAGCTGGAAATTTGTCGTGGAAAGACATACGGGAGAATGATGTTGTATAGAAAAACAAAACCAGCTCATACGGTAGATAACTCTTGCAGCATTCTCGGGAGTGTGTTGGCAGAGAATTGATGATGTAGAAATAATGTTGTTGACAGTGCCACCGCGTGGTTGGATCGAAAGCTCAGAGACTTGTGGATATATTGTCGTTTCCCTGTCTCCTCCATACACCGTCATGCGCATAAAGCATAGTGACATTGAAACTTCATTTGAGGTCACTATTCCTCCTTACCATTTACAATTATAGAGCCTAATAGAATGGCCTGCTCGCCTGAAATACGTTAACTCGCCGAATTCAGAAGCATCTTGAAAAAACATTTGACATGAGATTAAATTCAATAAACATGTACCACCCGTCTGTTATGTGTGAGCAGTTAGTCGTACGACCAGCCATTATCAAACCACCCGTGTCACAAAGCAGCGGGGTCGATTTATATCTCGTATTTATGTGATGTCAATCAGAATCCAAAGGATTAAGATATTTAGCAATGAATATAGAAAGTTCTGCGTACTTCAAATGATAGAAGATTGTTCTTACGCATGTGCTATGTTTATCATCTTCAGATAAAGTTACCCGTAGAAATGGTAGTACATCTTCTTTTGTTTTATTATGATCATCCATCCAGAAAGCTACATATTTAATAGCAATATTCCTTTTATTTTTCTTTTTACGTACCACGTTTATATTCAACCATTAAATCTTAGCATAGATAGTTGCCTAATATACTGTCCCACGTTTTGCTTACAAGAATAGAGTTTTCGAAATACGTCATTTGCAGGCGGTTTTGAAGGTATATAGTGATGGTGAAACAAGGCAATCTATAAACGGACGGGGCATCTCATTACCCCACGACGGCGCCATCAATTTATGCGAGTCACTTGGCGATTGATGGCAGAAATGATTCTTAAATCTTCTAGGGAAGGGTCTCTGCCGATACAGAAAGAAAGAAAAGTGAATGATTTGGATGATTTATGAGTTTGGTGAGTGCACCATTACCACGTAGTAGAAATCCCAGCTTTACTCTGGACCCCAAATTGAGTTGTGCTCGTCAACCGGCTTAAAGGCATAATGCACGGGTTTCCCCCTCTACCGGAATTCACGTGTGACTCTCCATACAATGCACACGCGTGTTGTAGCCACCGGGCGTAATGTATATTCATTTGATTTGCTTTGAAATATTTGTTCTTTTAAATGTTGATATACATTTGAATGTGCCATTAAATGATATATAGTTTTTATGTTGCCGTACTATATTATTTAACTCATTAAAGTGACATTGTTTCTGTTTTCATCGATTAATATACATACATTTACAGGCCCACAACAAACTTCTGATTTAGACACTCTTCTTCAGCATGGTAGGTGCAGAATTATATGGAAATGTGTAAATATCTGTTTTTAGCCTTCTAAATGTCAAGAATGATCAGAAACCATCAGATTTTCTACCGTATTCATGCCAGACTCATTATTCGTCAAACCGTTCGTTCTTATATATTCTTGTTTGGCAATCACCAATAGATTCACAATAACAGTGCTTAATATATTTTTTTTTATATTAGAGTCTTTGTTTAATGAAAGGAGGTTTCTTGAGAAACGAGTAAAATTTAAAAAAAGAACATGAGTGCATGACCCGATCTTTAATCGTTGAAGGTTGGGTATATACGTGACCGTGTTTCGTAGCGAGGACATCGCGTGTGTGCTGCGAGTCTGGTCCAATATTCGAGAATAGCGGACGGAGCTGCGGGCATTCAGTCGAGAAGGGATAATCCCCCAAAGCACGAGAAATCGGCCCTGATGGCGTTTTGAATAGCCATTTGTGAGCCACGAGAACAGGAGTCCGCCGCACTGGCACGAGCAGAGGTGATGGGAGATAGAGAGAGAGAGAGAGAGAGGGAGAGAGCAAAAGAGACGGAGGGAGAGCAAAAGAGACGGGCCAAAGATGAAAGTGGAGAACGAATGAAACGCGGAAAAATGCGGATTTGTCGCCTTACTACAATCATCATAACGCAGTGAGTTAACCTCGTGACCAAAAAAGCGGACGTTGATTAATATTTAGGTAGGAATAGTTTCATTTAACCGAATGGACGGTTTAAAAGAGATCACGCTCTGGTCGGGGAAAAGTTTTATGCTATCAAAAATCCTGAAAAAGTGACATTATTCACCTCACTTTAATTACATTAAAAGGATTATTGCTTTCGTACATCAAATTCAGCAATTCGTGGAATTGTTCATCCGTATTAAAGATAATAGGATAATAATTCCAAGGGGTGCATGGTGCATTCAGAGCACGTCGTGTTCCTCCTTTACTTTTTACCCTCATCCATGGCTCTTCATTCAAGCACAAACTTTACAGATTAAACGATTATCATCAATCACGTTTGTTCTTTGTGAGCTGTGGATTAAAAAGAATACGGGCCCGTAATAGTGATTTATGTACCACCCATTTGCGAGGAAAGGCAACAAAACGGGGTGGCGCTTGTTGGGACTAGCGGACAGGAAGGCGTTAGATTGAAACTGGTTTGATGAGACTGGGACAGGGGGGGGGGGCTGTCATGACTCTGGTGAGCGAGTGAGATGAGTCGAGTGTGAATCAGAGCAGGCAATGCCTTCACTACGTCCATTCCACCCGCTTAGCACCGGCTGTATCACTGGGTGGGCAAAAGGATACCAACACGAATTAATTAACTCGTAATGTGCCATATGTGTTTGGGTATTTTTTCTTTCACCACAAATCTCATTGAGCAGCTTTTAACTAGCGCTGGAGGGGTTAGTTTTACTCAACGCCACGTTTGTGTTGTGGTTTGTAAGAGAAGGAAATGAAATAAAGGCCTCTGGCGTCTTTAGTTCGATATTTCTTCAAAACGAATACAGTTTCAGCAAAGAAAAATACATCGGACATGCGACATGATTGAGCATATTATCTACGGGGAAAGAAAAAGATGGAATTTGTGGAATACTTGAGATAGGCCTAACGGGGTAATTACGGAGGCGGTATTCAATACACGGGTTCTCGGCAAGAGCGTTATTTGAGAGGGAAGCATAAGAAAAAAAGTGCTCCTTGCAAAATAATTATCCATACGCTGCAGCCTCTCATTGTCTTGTAAGTCAGTCTGACAGATGAAGATTAATATTTTCTCTCAGAGTGATGCCAGATCGCATCCTGCATCTATAAAGTGAATGGCTGCATGGTTCCTGTGCATTTTGATGTCGCCGTGTAAGTGATACTGTGAAATTAATTTTCACATTTTGACAGTGAAGAGCAACAACGGTCCACTGGGCGTAATTGATGCTGCTGTGTCGTCGTTTCAACTCGAATCAAGAAGGATGAATTGAGCCGTACAAAGTTTCGCTGCTCAGCAGTTACCCCCTGCCTTTGTTCCAAAATCATCCACGTATTCGTCATTTTCGAGCCTAGATACAATTCCTGCCTACTGGTTATAAAGAGCAAGTATTGTATTCAGTATTGGCTGTTTATAGAGAGAAAGTACTATACAAATTATAATTATCTTTTTTTTTTCAAACGAACATGCAATGAAATGAGGAACATACCCCATCCCTTAAAGTGACAAACTATAATGAAAAAAAAGATGTTATTGGCCGTGATGTTTATCATAAGTAGTTTGGACTGGCTATTGTAGTAGCGTGCAATTTGTTTTCGTAAGAGAGTGATATTATGGAGAAATTACCTCTATAACCAAGGTGAACCTTGAACATGTAGCTTACACGAATGTAATACACATTACAGTTTCGGGTTCGACGTCTGCAAATATAGATTGGTGGCGATGTTTCATTGTACATGTATATACATTCGTTTAGGAAGATATGTAGAGAAGTCACGAAGAAGGGTCGTAAGGGTCGGAAAGTAAAGGGTATCATCTGGACAAGCTATTGCATTATCAGTGAAGCTGAAATAATGGATGGGATTGGTAAAACCCGCTTTCTTTTTCATTTGTTCCAATGACTTTCTACCACCACACTCATGACACACACACTCTCTCTCTCTCTCGCTCTGTCGTATCTTACCCTCTCCTCTTTCCTCGCCCTGTTCTGCCAGTAGTCATGGTTCAAGTTGGCGGTGCGAATTAATGAAGAAGTCTCGTCCTATTCTTTCAGCACTGTAACCATCCGTGAAAATGATTACTTTCACAGCTACGGGTGCAGCCGAGTGCGCAGGACGTCTGAAGGCCGATCTAAAGACAACATTTTGGTTTAAAATGATGATATTTATGATCAGGCAGGGGCATGTGAGCAGTGTGACCCGGTATCAAGACACCTTGCCATTGAAAACTATATTATGGTTCTTCATCGAATGGTTTAGACCGATTACCATTGACGTGACGCGTAGTGTTAAAGTAGCCTCTCAGAAAGTAAAAATTCAAAGAAAAAAATATGCATTAGATTCTATCTTCGAACCCATTTCGGTGGGAAATTCATGTACTTCTTAATTTGAACATATAATGGATAATTGATTATTAGATATGTACCAATTATTGCTTTTACTATATTTCTCTTATTGGAAACTGGATATGCGATCATGGATGTGGAAAGGGTTGCCTTTAATGTATCTAGGACAGGAAAGGCCGAGCTATCAAAAAGGGTTGAATGAACGAGGATGCTCAGTTAGAATGAAGCCCATCGGAGTGGTTCAGAGCATATATCATGCCAATTTAGGAGATGAGTGGCTAATAAATGAACGAGATGATCGGGAGGGACAGGTAATCAGATGTAGGAGGTGACATCGTGTGCAAGCTTGCCATTGTTACTCGTGGGCTTCTGCAGCATTACCAGGTTTGGGAGAAGTAAACATATTGAGATGAAGTTATCAGATGAGATAAAGGCGACATTTTCACACTTTATCTTGATAGTTGTTACTGATCTCCTCGAATCTCGATGAAACGAGATGAAATAAAAATGCGAAGCTTTGTACACATTCAGTGTATTGACACACGTGTCGTGTTCGTACTGATTTTATGTTATGGATCAAAGTTACTGTCGTATATGGAAAGGGTTATACTTCTGTAAGGCCGTCGGCAATCTGTGGATTTGGTTATTAAACGGGATTAAGACAAATTTCGCTGCGAGTTGTTTCTCATCTTCCGTAGATTTTACATCAGGGATATATTTGGCGGTCCGAACGGCGATAACAGGACAGCGGAGTAACAACCCTTGGCTGCAGATGCATAACTCATTTCTCTACATTCAATTTCACGATGCTAAGTACATTTCTTATATAAATAAATGATTGCCATAGTTTTTAAATTCATGGATGTAAGAAGGGAGTCCTCAGGCAGGATCCGAATAAAGCTCAGAAGTCGAAGATTTGTAACCTACTTGTTACGCGTCTTTGTACCCCAGGACAGGCAATAATTTTGACCGTTTTCATGTACTTGCAATCTAATAAACGCACAGTCAATGTTTATGTGGGAGGTTATTGACTATATTATTTTGTAGTGAGCGAGGGGCGCCCATTTTCGTTACCCACTTGAAATTGGTCGTACGCGGCGGGATGCACAGCGCATTAATAAGGAGTGACTGGCGACTTTAGCTCCAATCTACCATATTACGGCAGAGAATGGCTTAAGTCTATAAGTAGCATTACCCGTCTGCAGGGCATCGACTGGCCCAAGTTCTTCGCGAATAATTTACCTTATCAATCTTGATTTTAGAGACGAACCCTCGGTTTTTGGCGTCACTCCTCTGCTTATATGCTTTTGGCCTCTATTAGGCTATCCACTGAAGATTCCCTGCATATATTCATGGGCTGCAGTTTCTCCTGCAACAAAGTTGAATCATGTTAACCCAGAATGCGCATGAGATCATGTAATCTTTCGTTGATTCCTTCGTTGGCTTTGTTTTATTCCTTAACCTCGTTGAGCATCGTACCACTTACAGTCTCTCTTAAAAGCGACATTTGCGTTATACGTTGTATAGCGGGGCCCAATTTAAGCCATACTCACGTTTTATTGCAACAGTGGAATTTAAGGGGAAATTCCAAATACGTTGAATAGATTTGAGTAATTTGAATTGACCACACACACACAAACACACTTCATCCCCCCCCCCCCCTCTCTCTCTCTCTCTCTCCTTCTGTCATTGTTTTGAAGCACTGGAGCAGGCGCTCTCGCCCTATCGCAAGCGAGTGAGCATTCCAATATCGAGTATCATTTAACTCGTAGTCATCACACTTCCATCATCTCCTCTTTCTCCAGTAACTGATCGATGGTAGCGGAGAGGCGCATGGAGAAGGAATATGATTAATTTTGGCCCGAGGCTACCCCAGGAAATGATGTGACCACGGCCTCTTTTTGGCTGATACACGCGCCTCTGTGCGGACTCCGGGCTTTTGTCGTGGTAGTCCATTAGTTAGGGAGATTACTCAGGAGTGATCGCGGCTGATCCCTTCATTTACCGTTTTTGTCCTAGTGGTATCGCGCTTACCCACAAGAGATGCGTGCTGTGTTGGTACCCGCTGTGTAAAATCTGAATATTTTCAAAAACGTAACGAATTTATTCACAGTTTTTTGTACATTCCTGGAAAAGTTAGATCATTGTACATGTGGAATTGTAATGTTTATGGTTGCAGAGATATGTCCTTTTGCCATAAATTTTATCTTCTCATTTTGTATTTTTACTTCCAGTTTTTTTTTTAGCTAGTAAATGTTTCAATGCTTCGATTACAAACAAGTTCTTACATAAGTATTATATCAAATAAAAGGAAAAATGCGCGTTTTGCAAAGTATGCGACTTTATAAACTATAACCATGTTTTTTTCTACCAGCATTTTTTCAATTTATTTATGATTTTCAGCACTTCATGACATTATTCCGTAAAACCCAGAAACGGGTTCACGATTATTGGGATTGTATAAAAACGAGAGTGGCTACTCCGTATACACTAACTACGCATATGCCTGCGTAACAGAAAAAGGTTCCTGGATTTCGTTTAACCCTCACAATACCAAGCCAGGAAGAGTCATATTGACATATTACACACGTCAATGGTACTGTGAGTGTTAAGGTTAATGGGCTTGTGCCTTCTGATGTAGATGCGGAATCCCTGCACTGATGCATAGCAGTCACATTTGGTGTTTCGCCTTCTCCATCTGAGCGGAAGTCGGCGTTCAGCTTTTGCCGCAAGTCGACAGGTTTAAAAGCTTCTATTCTTCTTCCTGTCTCGCCCCACTCGATATTTCTTGTGACATTGCATCACATCTAGTGAAATCTATCGTAGAGCGAGAACTTGAATTGATGGCCCACCTTTAACCCGTTGCCTACCACATAAACTGCTGTTCTATCGTATCTATGGTGCACTACTCGTGAAAAAGGTACACATGGGTGGCACAATTATAAGTATAACGTTGTCGTACGTATTTATGTTAATTCATTCTACGCCATGCACAAAAGGGTTCATGTGTGTACTACTAGTGCAGAAAATGTCTCAATGGGGCATAAAGGGTTAAGGAAATGTCAGGAGGGGTGCTCCAATGTGTCGATAGTGCGTGGTATTCCCGGAGCTCTTGTTTATCTGATTTTCATGAAGGTTTCGCGAATGTACTTCTGTCACATTTTGTGGTTATTATGCGTCGATATTTGTTGGTTCCCCTTTTATACGTAGAGGGAGGACCTCGCATCTCGCCAGTAGCTTGTTATGCACGCGACTGCAATGTTTCATTTGGAATGAGCGTGAGTACACATAATGTCCCTATGGTCAGACATTGGAGGACAATAGCTCCCCGAAAGCCTGCTTGGCCATGAAACGCAGAAATGTTTCCGTTTTTCGTCTCTGTCAATATATTATAAATCATAGGCAATTACTTCTCAAACGAGGAAAACAACGTCTCAATGTCTGTGCTTTGACCATGGAAAACAAAGTATATGACCAATGTTTTTCTCCACCTCGTATGTCTTGATTTTAAGGATAGGGCTTTTAAAGTAAACATTTCCTGATCCATATGTTTGTATCGATGCTCTAAGTGTGTGTGTGTCATATGTATGAATATACCTCATAAATTGCCCTCCAAAACAAATACAGTGTAATGTTAAAAGATATTAAACAGATAATCTTCTCTTTTTTGGACTTAAACTATACCAAAGAACGCAGGTAAAGAAAATGAAAATCAGTCAGAACACAAAAACAATCCTGAGGTTTGTCCCACAGAGCAACTATCGGCAGGAATAACCACTCTAAAATCTTGGTGTCATTTCCACATGGAGATATGTTTAAGAAATGTATTTGAACTACAAAATTATGTAATTAGGTAATATTGTTGAACTTATCAACCTTTGTTGTGATGAAATATTCAGATTGTCAATAAAACTTATGATCAGACTGGTTGGAATGAATGCAGGGTACTACAGTTTCAGTGATAGTCAATGGTACTCAATTTTGAGAATGGAATCGGGAACTTCACGCTCCCTTTCATCAGGACGAGTTACTAGACCACATGGCGCTCCAGGAAAAAATACCTTGACACACGTGAACTGTAAATGTTACTTAACAAATGGGGTATGAAAGGGAAACCCCCAATCTCAAAAGAGATTACCCAGTTGTTCACGTGATGACTAGCCCGTTTGTTTAAGGTTTTTATCTTGGCACATGCACACACCCTCCGAGTAATATATACGCGTATTTCCATAGAACTAAGAGGCACAATAAGTGACGTTAAATGGATTTTCAATTGCATTCTCTCTTTAAATTTATTTTTGTGCGGTTCGTCAACAAAGTATAATGTAGTAGCAGACCCTTACATTGACAATATTTATCCAGTCGGCCCAATCAGAATAATGATGTATGCAGGGATGTTTCTCGTCAAATTTGTTAGTAGATATAATCATAACGACAAGTTGAAAGTAATTGGTAGATAAGTTTACTTTTCATTTGGCATAAACTGAACCTGAGAGCAAATGAGTATGTTTGTCATGCATTATTTAAATCATTCGTCACTGTTAAGTTTCATATTTTACACTTGGTCCATGGACCTAAACAGTATATCATGCTTCACATATTATGCTGTTCGTGTCGGTTTATCATCATACAATGTTTTACAGAATGTTTTTTTTTTCTGCAAAAAGGGATACACTGTCTTTAAGAATCTCCTCAGCAGTTCCCCCAAATGCATACAAATTGGTAGATATTGGGTGCCCCTGGAGTCGTCGCGCTGACTGGTCGTCGCCATATTTTACCCCACTAATCACCGTGAGTCGCGCTCGTCACCAATTGATAAGAAACCAAGGGCAGTTTGGTTTTCCATTTCTAGGACGGATGTCACGAGGTGGATGGTGGAACTCTGCGAATAGAAAACACACACCTTTAAACGTTACCTAAGTTGTCGAATATCTGTGAATTATAAATGTATTTTTACTATATCCACCCCTCCGCTTCTTAGTGACAAAAGTACTATATTTTATATAATTTATGTTCTTTTGTCCATCCGTTTACCCTCATTTTTTTTGTTCATCACAATTAAAATGATAAATTGCTCATTTGTTACTCGGGAAAGATAACCTTTTTGTTTTTTGAAGGTCGAGGCTTTACTCTTCCTGACAATGAACACAAATGGATCCACAACGCCCTTTATACAATAAGTGTCAGAATTCATTCAGTCGTGTTGGAAATAGCACGTGTGGCTTTTGTGTTTACAATTAAAACAATTCAATCGACAAAGCTGCTGCGTACTATGAGAGAAATAAGTACCTGTTAGGATCCATTGATGTTGTTACTGGGGTCAAAATGACTCGGAGCCCTCACGAAAAACAGTGTACACACTGCTTCGGCTTCCATGGATAAAGACGACACACTTGGTCATATTTTGACCATTCTCTGTAGAGGAAAGGGGTAAGTGGGTGCTGATGCTTGGCTCATAACGATGATACGATACGAAATTTAGATACAAAGGAGGAATGCAGAGCCATCTAGCGGCAAAGTGCCGTTGAGCCTACAGAGTTCGTGACTGACTTGGCGAATTAGGCTGCGGCAGTTTACGAGCAGACAGACGTGTGCACCATGTTGACTTACAGAAGCTAAATTCGTCTGGATGTCGACGCCACCGTGATGGCCCGACACACATGTCGGCTTCTGCAGGAGCGCCTTCGCCTGGCCTAGCCTAGCCTGGGTTATTTACAAGTCGGCAATTAATGAGCTGGTGCCCAACAGGAGCTGCTGCGTCGGCAAGAACAGAAGGAGTCCCATGAGAAATTCCGTGCCAGTACATTGATGAATAATTAGAACGGTGTAGAACAATGCGAGATGTCACCGATATGAGTTATGTTTCACTTTATCCTCTGTCAGCTCATATGCTGTGCATCTGATGAGAATTGCACCGATGGGATTTAAATTTTAATCACAATAATGTGCTGTGCACATCGCATTCCTTTTTCATATAATCTTTAACAGAACTGATAGGTACTTGTGACGTCCATAAAAAATGAGGAGGGGAGCTTTAGTTTAGGTACGACCTTTTTGCGCTTCAACATGGAAAGTGGTATCCCTCATATCCGCAGTGTACTCATGCCTTAGGTACATTTTGCTACGATAATGCAGTATTAATCGAATTCTGCACTGCTTAAAGTCTGAATTGATACAGAAAACTGAGCTCAAACACTACTTACACAATACTGGAAAAAGAATCGATCTAAGTCTTGTGGAAGCTACTTTTTGCCTTTAACTAATTGACAACGTGTTTTTTTTTTCTTTTGTTCGTAGTTAAATGCCTAAAGAGTATACAGAAATTAATATTCGTGATTGATCATCGGGAAACACAAACGCCCTGGAATTTTTCTTTTAACAAAAGGAGACTTAGACCATAAAACACTAAACAGTGCAGCTTTTCACTTTGGGGCTCTTCTCATTATTCTGTCATTCCGCATAGTAGGTTGACATTATCATGTATAAAAACAAATGGTTAGCGATATATTCACTCCACCAACAATGATTGAGCAAGCTTGACTTGACTACAAACTTTTCTGAGGATTTTATATTTAGATAAGTTGGGGAAAAAATATCGTGTCTCCTGTAATATTACCTAATGAAGTCTTGAATAAATTATTCGGGGGTTCTCTATCTTATGTAAATTCTCAAAAATTGGTGACTTCCACCTCAGTAAAAAAAATCAACACCGAAGAAGCATATTGCATTGCTCGTAACTTTGTACCGAAAAACTGTATATCGAATATCAGTCATCATTGTGGTCATACTTAAGGATCTGGTTTATCCTGGCGAAGAGACACAATGGCGTACGTGGAGCCATCAAACTGTCTTAGCTGACTGTCCGTTGAGATGATCTCACAGAGAAGAGTAAGTGCGACGCCTGCAACTCGGAGCGGGGTACGTGCCGCCGCGCCAAGTGTGCCAACTTCGCCGGAGTCAATTACCTCTCATGTAACAATGGTGACGTGGGATTGGTGTAACAGCTAGGCACAGGTGTATAGCCTCGGCAGGTGAAGGGACAGGTGTGTTGGCTGCTTGGTGTAGAGGAGTGCGCCATGGTAGACATTGCGCCGCCGTCTTGAGCGTGCTAGACGAAGGCCAAGCCCCCACCCCACTTTCCTGGCCCTCGTCCTTGAAGGAAAAATGAAAGCAGACCAAGTTCAATGTAAATGAGGACTGAATGGTTCTTTTTAAACGCTAACATTCCAGAATCTGTTCCAAACCGTTGAGGAAATGAATGGCAACAATATCAATTGATCAAGTATGCATTGAAATGTTAAAAGGCTAGTAAGTAGGATGTTGTCCTTGGTAAGAGACAAAATTTGTATTATACTAGGTGCCAAATCTGTTATCACAGCGTATGAATGATTATTTAGGCATGAAGTTCATATTCCAGCATCGTTTCGGTAATTACATGCAGCTTTTTTTTTATTTTGGATGGAAGGTAGTATTTTATTTATCTTTGTTTATCAATTTCGGTCATGGACTCGGAGTGAACCCCGTCCTAAGAGCTGTTCCCATGGTGCTGCGTCTCGCAACTGTTGTCTGAATTGGTTTGACATTGTTTTCTTACTCCGTCACTGAAATGTTTGGACCAATTTAGAAGTGTCTATCAAATGAGGTCTAATAGATGATGAACAGAAGATGCGGATTACACCTTCTGTTACTCAACGATTGCTGTGAATCAGTGCTACTTCATCCCGCGTCCCGATCGTCAGTCATAGTTTCAAACTGGGTGGGCGATTGGCGAGACAGACTGTTGCAAAATTCTAGGTTATGGCACCGTCTTGAACTGACATTTTTAGCACGGATTTTTCTAGGCATATTTCCCCTCAGGTTGTCAAACCTGCGCAGCGTAGGGATTGGATGTTGGGATGACCTAAAACGAGAGATGAGCTCACAATTTTGAGAATGTAAGAATCTTAAGTCTGAAATTATATATGCATATCTTCATTTTCACAGCACATCTTATGTATATGATCGAACACTCCTATAGATTTCAGTAACATTGGATGGGTTTAATACCGGTCGCATTGTTCCCATCAAAAGAATGGCTCAGACACTCACAACGCAATCTCTAATTGCAGAATGACACAATGTGCGATATATAAACAAGAATTTGGCACATGCGAAGATCTGCAGTAATCCGAATAATACATAACATTAAATAGTTTCTCATCGGCAAATACAGTATTCAACACGAATATCTCGTGCGTTAGCTTTTGCTTTTACAAGCAATTATACTGTAAAAATCACATTGAAACGTTTGATACTCTAAAAGTAAGCTCCATCAGTTGCTTTTATTACTCTGACTGAATCGGGTATTGCTTTTCTTGACGATGACCTTTGGCAGTGACCCCGCGTGCTGATGATGGAGATCAGCGAAGCAACTGCTTCCCCGAACCAGCCCGACGGCACCGGCGGTCTGACTCCACCGGCTATCGCTGACATGCTCGCACTCCGGCTCAGCCCCGATGGTATGGGTGGATTTACACTTCCAGTTACATTGTGATGCATAGTGGTCATGCTAGTTACAGTGCACTTATGGCTGTGACAACATGAGTAGGCCAACATCGTTTTTTGCTGTTGCCTTCTTCTTATGCATTGCTATTATGAGTAAATTTTGCGAAATGAGTTTCTCAATGTATCTTTTTGAGTTTGTTTAAGTCACATACTCATTTCTATACATTTATTGGTACCAGATATTGACGAATTCTTTTTTACAGGGTCATACGTTATTGTATCATATTTAATTAATACAATTGCGCGTCAATCGCTGAACGAGTTCCTTCGTGCCTTTGCATTCCTCATGACTTATGGCTACATAAATATGGGGGGATTTATGATGACTGTGAATTCGCATAATGTATAATGTACGGGAAAAGTATTTCCATCATTTAAAATCATTTTTAAGTTAGGTTTATACAAGAGAATGATATCCAATAAGCTCCCTGGCAATGAATGTAAACTAGGGGGAGGTGTAAGTGGTAGGTGAGCATGCGCAAAGAAATAACACAAATTTACGACTGAAAGGCGGAAGGATGCACCGTCATGGAATGTGTATTTGCGATCACCGTTGCAACTGCCGTGATAGACAGGTAGCGAATTGAATTGCGATTACCAAACATTTTTCTAACATTTCAAATTGCATTGAGCCGTGGAGGCATATGTCATCAGCTCTGTCGTTGATACCCGCCCCGATAGCTGCGGGTGAAGCTACGCTCTCGGCTTCTCTCAGTCTAACCAGCGACCTCCCTTACCAATGTGTGGTAATGCACCGCTCTCCTCTTAACCCGCAACTTGCATCCGCCTTTACTGATATCTAGGGAATTTCGTGCTTGTTTTTGTATATTTTTTCCAGGCTACTTCCACCTTTCATCTCACACTTAACCTGAGCCCATTCATCATCCTAGAAATCTGGCAATCAAAAATAAAACGCCTAGCATATGCTGTCTGGAGTACCATGGGGTTGTTGATGCGGGTTCTGATGTAGTTCGAAGAGATGTATAAATACCCATATGACAAGGAGGATATACGCAGATATCTTACTGGAATATGTTTTCTGTATTGTAAATTGCAAATTAATAAACCCTATGTTACTGCAACTCTTCCGATATAAGAACGGACATTCATTCACATTGTTTAAACTAAGAATTGCCACTAAGAATGGCGTTGACCTTCTACATGTTGAAATCTTAGTTGGCAATTCTAATAGAAATCTGCTCACCTATGAACATAACATTCTTCATGCCAAGGCATAGCACTTTCGCCTGTTGTTTCGGATATGGATATTGATAAATTATGTCGTAAGAGTATGCAGATGTGAGTGCGTTTAATGCTGGGGTAATGTCTTTCGTCTGTCGTCACGGCACAAATCGGCTTCTAAATACAGAGCCTGGGTTTGTTCTCCCTGCTCCATAACAATACCTGCTGAGCCAATGCTTCCCCCCATCGCGTCTCCGTCTGCACGGTCTGGGAGCCCGCCGCGCCGCTCCTCCGCACCGTGCGCCCACAGGACCGTCTCGCTCGACTGAAATCACGCAGGAGCTGGGCGCTTTAGCCAACTAGGGTCTACTGCTAAATTGAATACCTCCGTCATCCGACTTTTGTCAACATTTTCCACGCTCTGTTTTAAAGAGATGAGATTAATCCATAGTATCATGATAGTAGCCCCTACAACTACTTATTCCGTTTAACACGGTGAACACTTCTGTGGTCAGGTGAAGCTTAACTGCAGTTTCCCGTACCCTTTGTAATATGCCCTCTATAGTATAAACTCTATGAATATAATCGAGAAAGGTGATTGTCTAGTACACATAGAGATAATGTTCAGGTTATATATCTTCATCTCCTTATGAACCGACATTTCAAAAGTGCGGGCAGAATCTCAGAAAGCTACGCCATCTCTTGGTGAAAAGCACCACAGGGTGGTTGGTGGACATAGCCATGCATGCACTGCGTTCGCACTGGTACGCGTGAAATGTTTGCGTGTGAAATTGGCCGTCTGTCCTGACTCTTGACGACTTGAGAGCGAGGCGAGAGAAAACCGCCACCCCATGTGGTGCTAATGAAGCTGTTCCTCGCGCCGTCCCACCCCGGAGCACGAATGTGACACTGGCGTTATCCAAACATCAATATTTATACAGGAAAACTCCCCCATGTGCTCTCCTCCCCCCTCTTTCTTTCTCACTCTCTCTCTCTCTCTCTCTCTCTCTCTCTCTCTCTTCCTATGGCTCTATCTCTCCCGCGTGCCGATGACCCGATTCAAAATTTGGACAAGTGCTTCCATCCGTCCCACTTCAACCATTTCTTCACATAAATTGGCGGTTGGGTGAATGGAGCACTCAAACACTGTGGAAAACATAACTTTTTTAGCTTCGTGTTCATCTGATTTGCAGCTCACATTTATTGCGAATATTGATCATAGATGAGTTACTCGGCTCATTCTATGAATAAAATATTATTTAACAAACACCAAACAGATATGAAGGAAAATATGTGTTAAATTTCATATGAAACGGAGAGGTACAGAAAAGCTGCAGAATAGACCGCAAGATTTGGTTCATTCTTACAACGTCATGAGCCCTTGAAATGTTCACATCATTGACTCTTATGGTGAGAATGTTACTTTGTGTGTCAATCACGCATCAAACATTTTAAACTCAATACAGCTTCGTTCTCCACAGAAACTTTTGACAGACCTGATGTACGTGACGTCACCTACGGCACATCCCCTATCTTAACCTTTGCCATATCACTGATGGATATGAATACCTGAATCGAAAATACTCCCTTTCTCCAAATACCAGTTTGTTGTCGCTATCGGTTGCAAGCGTACACAAAGTCGAAACATCTCTTACTAGCCTCGTTCATGTCGTTTCCACACACATTTCACAAACGAATCACTACATTATCATCTGTAACATTGTAATGAAGTAAAAGGTGCTCTAAACATGCATAATTAAAGAATGACAAGGCGTGCATTTTCGTAAAAATCCTTCGTAGTGTGTATGTATAATCCATCGCATGACAAACAATCCTTTTCGTGGCTCACAGTAACGACTAGGCTTTCTGGCCAATCATACTGGCTATGTAAGGAGAGACGGCACTGGGTTAGCGGGCCAAATTACGATTAATATCACCAAGTCAAATCGCCAAGGTCCTCGTACTTTTCTCATAACTCCTTCCAAGCCGGTGACGAAATTTCCCGCAAAATGAAAGAGATTTGGCTTGAATTATCTAGATTCGTTCGTTTGATTTGTAGACTATGAGATGGATTCTCTCAAAATTCTGAGGTAATGACAGAATGATCACGATTTAGGACATCTCACAAAGCCGGCTGAATACAGGTTGGAATGTCTTATACCATACATTGTAAGCTGTACAGTGCAATAATATACGTAGGTTGATACTCAACGTGTTTCGCTATGGCTTACAAACTAAGAAAATATTGAATAATGGCGTTGCTTTATACCGTGGACCTACTGCTGTCCATGCGTCCATGCGTATAGTTTGTCGCCTTCCCTTGAAGAAAAGAAAATGGAAGAGACTGAAAGACTGGGGTGGTCAAATGCCCTTTAAATGATTTACTGGCTGATCTGCGCTCTCAAGCCAGAGGGTAGAAGGTTGGGCCGAGCTGAGAGAGCGGGCTGACGGCGTCGCCGCCTCAATTTTCACCTTCTCCCCAGTGACCGCATTCGTGCGATTCACGACACGACGATTCTCTCGCCACGCATTCTCTGGAGTCCTCCTCCCCTCGCGTCTCGCCTCCCGCCTCCATCTCGAGCCTGCCCCGCTGACTGCAGACGGGAGTCGCGGCGTGCTCAGGCTCCCAGCTATGTTGACATGCTGATAACCTGATAGCGGCGAGAGAAAATACGTTTGCTGAGTATCGTCTCAATTTGGCATCCTCCAAGGATAACTATGTGCATAAGAATCCGGCGATGGTTGTTTTCATTGTGTCACTTGTATTTCCCTGCAGTATACGGGATGAAAAACAGAATTATTCAAAGTGGTGACCGTTATCTGAATTTTCAAATGGGTAGCAGAAACAAAATTGCATAATTACCAATTTGATATAGTGGTGGTTTCTAGTATTTCATTACAATGTAGACCGGAAAACACATTAATTGCAATGCAGGAATCGTAACTGCATCTCTTTCAAGATGAAGTATATGTAAACTTTTTTTATGTAATGAATTTTTGTTAATAAAGAAGTCATACTTGTTTTAAACGTTACCTGATGGAATGATGTTGCAGGTTGTATTAACCCACAACTACATCTGGTATTCCTATGGGTGAAGAATATTCTTAATTTCTCTGTTAACTTCTGTATCCAAATTGACATCAAAATCACAAGGAAATAACAAAGAATTTGATGGATTTCTTTGAATTTTCATGGAATTAAATTGACATGAAACACTTGAATATGGCCGCAATGTGGTTATGTAGGCCTATACTGTTACCACAATGAAACCATGTCAACATTTCCAATAGAAGACGGGATACGAAAAAAAATATATGTTTGTAAATATCTGTCTAAGAAGTATGTCTGCTTGGTATGTGTGTGTGTTTGTGTGTGTGTGTGTGTGTGTGTGTGTGTGTGTGTGTGTGTATGTGTGTGTTTGTGTCTGTGAGTTTGTGTCTGTGGCGCACATGTGCTTTCATCATATGTTGTGTAACCTCGTATATTCCTTAGCAAGACGTCTGTCTGCTGAATAAAGCACGTGACTCGCCATCGTCTCCCCGTCTTCGCCGTGCTCCTTGGCTGCACTTTTGTGGGAGGTTGCAATCCGAGACGCCGGCTTTTGGTCGAAATTGTATCGTAATGCTGACCCACAAAAAACCAAGTCACCACCGAGCCAGTCTTGTCTCCGCAATGCACGGACACGACTGTCTTGGCACCGATGGTGAACACCGATTTGTACTTTCTCGTACCTACAATATACCACCATGACCACGATTATTTTTAAAAAGTAAGAATAGTTGAGGGATGTACTTTATAGTAACATTGTATACAATTCGTTCGGACAATCTTTTTGGTGTATTTTAGTTTCATTACTTATAACGAAAAAAAGTTTTTATGTACGCTTACAATCACGTTAGTAAAAACACATTTGCAGGTTTGTATTCCTTTCCTTTGGGAACGGTTCTGGCGTATTTGTACGTAGAGGTTCTGCTTTTACGTATATTTACGCTTCATTGTACAATGTGTTCTCAGTATTCCCGTGTGCATATCCTCACCTTCTTGTGGCGCAACTAGCTGATAACTGTAATACATATCTTCGCGTGACTTTTCCTATGGTAATTATAACAAAGACACACACACACACACACACACACACGCACATACGCATACACAGACACAGAAAGATCTGTCGGTAATTGCTCCACCAGACGGCGCTATATAATGAAGGAAAGTCAGGTGATTCTGGCATTGTCCTATCACAGAATCGTTGTTGATCTCAAGGCTCGTGTGTGAACGCAAGTTTAACATCAAGGACTTTCAAAAGAACACCATGGGCTGGTCTATGTGAGGCGACTGGTGTCTACATTTAATTGTTCCTACCTGATTGGTGTGATCAGTAGGTTCATGTCACCATGGCCACGGGGATAGTTGTACTGACCGGTCTTCAGGCGTGTTTACACCAACACACGTCAGGTTCCCACTCGTGTGAACTGGCCCCAAAGCCAAGTGCGTAGGAGTGGATCCACTTTGGCCTGCTCGGGTTACTCCGGGTTTTCATCACATCATAATCCTGCTACGGGTCGTTAGACAATGGAATGATACCGTGACGTGAGCACCGACCAATTGGTCTGTCTTTACTACATCAGAACAGGGGGTGGTATTGATCAGAAACACTGGCTCCGCTAAACTTCCAGGGCGTGTTTTGAACAAGTCTGCATCGACAGGAACCCATTTTGCAATGCACTTACACTCAAGTTTAGCTCAATAATCTAAACCGCCCTTTACAGGAACTATATAGGTGCTTAGAATTATTGATGCGTTCATCATCTAGAGCTATCATAGGGGAAATAGCATGACTAGTGCAACGTCGATGTTTAAACATTTGCATCATTACATTTTGATTTATTTCTGCAAGGAAAGCTACTATGCTTGTCCAAACAAAGAAATTACACTGTGATATTTTCTCGCGTGAGCAAGTACTATTAAAAGAGACTTTCAATGTCGTTGTTAGTAATCGTATGTTTACAAACTTATTCTGAATTGTGACGAAAGTTTTACTACAACAATTCATGTCATCTCAATGAGCAATTGCATACAGCGTAACTGCAGCATCTTCCAGGCCTCACTGTATACTGACCTGGTCGAGTCAGCGCGTGGAATAGCCATCATTTCTCCGGCCTTGACTCATGCCCAATCGCTTACCACAAAGTTCAAAATCTCATTAGGCTCTCTTCAAGCTCTATCCTTAATTCGCTTCACACACCGAACACACTCACACACAAGTACACACACCCAAACACAGACACACACTCACGCACTAAAAATATGCAATATCTGTATATGTCTGTCTCCATATTAACATACGTTGCCCTCTTTATTTCATTGAATCTTTAGTATTAGTTTGTAGGGTTTTTTTAAGATACTTTATTCTATTTTTCTTGAAATTTTGTTTAGATGCTTTGGGGCGATGGTGTTTGTTGATTTCTACGATTATGCGTTAATTTGCATGTTTATCTCTTCCCTTGGTGGTTTATTCCTTAATCTTTTCAGGCATTCATATGTAGTTACCTGGTTTTCCTTTACTTCTGACGACATGGCGAGCGAAACAAGATTTCGTGAATTATAAACCCTGCTAACGGAGTGGGTAAAAATATAGATCCCCTTTCTCACGTACTCCTACAGGGCCCTTGCCCGATGTGTAGTGAGTTCAAGCTAGCCGCCATATCTGGAATAACCATTTTGTGCCACGGATGGCCTCGAACAACATCATTGCTAGATATGACATCTGTGCATTTGATTGCGTTATGCCTGCAATGACGTTACGACACTTCATGCTGATGCTACTTTGCACACGCAGTGCGGGGTATGTGGTACTGCATGCAGAACCAGGTACATGTACTAATGCACTATACGGCTCCACATGACTGAAGGAACCATGTTGAAAGCGTAGTCCCAATGTCATCCCTTAAAAAAAAATATGTTCTAAGAAATCGAACCTCTCCCTTTCAAACAAAGGTCCAGAAATTTCTTATACGGTATTTTTTAATCTTTATTCGTTTACTGTATTTGGTAAAGTGTTGATTACAAAGAATAAAATGCTTACCTGTCTTAGAGCAGGGATGTGTTAGGAAGGAGGGACAACTCAACCATAATATATTCAAACATCTGTATGGATACTAAAGCGTGCTAATGAATGTCAAAAGCATTCCACAATCACTGCAATGCTTTGAAGTCCCATGCGCGGCACCGTCATTTTGCTATCGTCAACTTGGAAAGCAGTATCTTTAATTGCCTGTTTTGTTTCTCGAAGCTGTGTTTCTTATCACATTTTTTTGCAATTTTCAAGAAAGTTAAGGGGCAACAACTCTAAAGATCCTGTATTCGTTTTTCTTCTAAATAATTGTTGAATGATGCACAAACGGAGATATAAGATAATATTCTTACTTACATAATTAACAAATTTCTTCACTTTCCGGAGATTTCCGGAAATGTCGGATTCAATCATTATCAAAATCATATATTAAGCTGCTTACTTTCATTAACAGAGTTTGCGTGAATTTGCGTGCAAATGAGATATCTTACTTTAAAAAACTGTTAATTTTTGTTCGCTGATATCTCTTTTCCTCACAAAAGTATTGATGCAATCCAACAGAAGTGGACAAGCGAAATAAGACTCTACATTTCTTTTGTTCTCTCTGAGAAACCGTTGCTAGGCAATCGTGTTCGTTATTGTTAAAACACGTGAAAAGCACATGCTGAGACCACGCAATTTTTCGGCGGTGCCACGCATGGGCTCAAAGAAAGAATGTTGTTTCATATCCTTTCCTAACACATCCCTGCTTAGAGGTTCGCCATGCACGTTCGTAACATAAATGCTGACCATAGCTGAGATCGATATGATATTTACCGCAAATTTGGGCTTGTTTGAGTATTTTGTAGGTCAGTTATTTATTGTGATTTTCTTACGCTTACTCTAACATGAATGAAAACGTAACAACCTCTAAATCCAGGTGTTCCTTTATAATACAGATCTTATTACAGCTCTTTGGGATTTTCCTGACTTTTGCATGGCGTATTTTTAGATGTAGACCACTTGCCACTACAATTTTTAAGGGGGGGGGGGGGGGGCTTGCGGCGGGAAAGATCGCGCCTCGCAAGTTCACTGTTCCCTTTCTCAGTCAGTCGGTTGGGAACATCATGGTCATTGTAATAGAAGAAATCCAACACAGCTCAATTGAATTTGGAACGGCGGGAACTCAGGGCGTCCTTTGGGTCGATGTGTTCGCTGCTGAGATATGAACGGCTTCCGAAGAGGAAATTTCAAGTTTATAGCCATGTGGTGAATAAGTCTCACGATTTCCACATGTTCTTCGTCTGTGTGTATATGCCGTGAGTGTCTCGTCTCTCGGTTTTGTACAACGATAAGACACTGATTGTGGCAGCGTGGGTCTGTCGTGTGAATCCATGATCAAACTGCGAAAACATAATCTCTTTTAAGCTGAACATTAGTTGCTGATAGAATGATAGTTTGTTTTACATATTATACTTAAATTATATTATCTTCACACATATACTTAGTGGTTTGAGGTTAAGATGTCTAAACATGTATCTTGAATGTGAGGACAAAAGCTCTATTTTTTTTAATTCTCAGCAGTTTATTTTTAGTTAATTTTTAGTCAGAAATACATATCATATTTGCAATTAAAAAATGTGCAAAGTATTCTGGATATTGTTATCACTGGAGCTTTGCAGCCTGCTCGTGATACTGTACTTTAGACAGAGCATGCCAACCTATTAGTGTTTGCCACCTACCCCCCTTGCATGCACATGCATACCCGTCACTTTTGCTTTCCTGAAATGAGGTATAATATCTTCATATGCCCACTTTTTTTCCCCTACTCGTGCCCATGATGACTGCACGAATTCACTTTCCATCAGACTCGCGTGCTGTGCATTCCGAAGCACCGCTACTCCCGATAGCCCGCTTCTCACGTTATGTTCATGCTCTCCACTAAACAACTTTCTTCCAAGTGCAGTTCTAGATATTTTGGTTGATATTAGGCTTATGTCATTTAGTTTTTAAATATATTCAGTGATTATTTGCAATGTGTATCATGTGAGCAATACAATCAACGAAAATCAGGAATAGTCAGCTTTAAATAGTTTCCTTTTCCGACACAGGCTGTTTTAATCGTTTCCGCGTTGTACGTTTTTCGGCGCGAAAGGGGTGAGAAAAAAAATAGGCGAAAGACCAGGTGTTTCCCCCATTTAGGTCGTTTGTTTATAGGGGTGCACCAGTAGATACTAATGCTTTTATCGTAGGTACCGAATTTGTTCTCGTTAAGGTTTCTAAAATCATTACCAGTGCGTTGAACCTCGTGATCAGTTCATGAAGGCGTCATGTCCTTTTCTGTAATCAGAATTCCATTATCCTTTAATGTTACCATGAATTGACTACGAAAAGTAATCTTATTCCACCTCTGTTAATCCAAGCTTGATTATTTGTTTAGATGTAATGTAATCAATCAAAATATCAGAAAATTGTGGAAAGACAAGTGGATATGACTTTTATTAGGGATTATGCCGAGGCACAGAAATTGTGTTTATCATATATTTACAGAAGAGCAAAAATATAAAAATCATAAAAACAATATAAAAATCATGAAATCAATATACCTTTTCAGTAAGGTGCTAAGTGAAGGAATTCATTTAGCACACAGAAAACTGAAGAATCATCCCATCCATAGAAGTTAACGATAATCGGTCCGGCAAGTGGATATTTTTGATATTGTCTACATGTTTGACGTCTCTGTGACCACCACAATAAGACCGTCGTAATTAAGCTCTTCAATAATTGAAGTTGACGTCTCGCTGAGTTGAAAATGAGACCGATTTCTGCATGTGAAGTCCTTGGCTGATTCTGGAGTAAGTAGACGAATAGAAGGGTCTTGATGTTGGACTGCGCCAGCTCTAGCCTGGCTCCAAGGCTGTTAGACATTTCCTATCCAAACTGAAAAATAGAGTCTGGTATTCTAAGACTAATCACCGTATCATCTCCCTGCTTTCTCAGTCCGCGGAGCCGGATAAGAAATCAATAATGTTTAGTCTAGTGCAGCCAGGCCTCTTTGTTGAATAGTTTGGTTTAGAAATGCTCAACCGCCTGGAAGCTAGGCTATGCCAACGCTCAAGTAAAGAGCCGTTGTTCGATGTTCCCCGTAGGTCGACGTCAGCGATATAACGGCCGTCATCTGCCCCCTCGATGATGGATTGTTGACCTATTAAGATTCTGCTTGATGACACAATAACGACGCAAGGCGAAATGGTCGCCACTCGTCACCAGTCGCGGGACTGCATGGCTGCAACAACAGTAGCACTGGTAGCGGTGGTGCTGGTGCTGGTGGTGCAGTAGAAGTAGTGGTAGCATAGCAGCAGCAGCAGTAGTAGTAGTAGTAGCAGCAGCAGCAGCAGCAGCAGTAGTAGTAGTAATATCGTGGCAGTTGAAGCAGAGGGAGTAGAACTACACGAGTAGTACAACTAACAGTATAGTGGTAGGCATATAAGTAGAAGTAAGTAAAAGTAGAAGTAATGTTAGAAGTGGTGGTGGTGATGGTGGACAGTGGTGATGATAGGAGTTAATGTAGTAGATGTATAAGAAGACGCATAAGGAGATAAATACAAGTAGAGTAGAAGTAGTATTAATAGTAGTAGTAGATGTTTTTGGTGGTAGTGATGATATAATAGCACATACAATCAAACCAATAATTGATAATCGCTGTCATTCACAGATTTGATGAATGATTAAAACTTAGACCGGTGTCAGTATCTTCAGAGTGAAAGGTGCTAGTGAATAATGCAATCTTCAAAAGCGGATTGGAAGAATGGGACACCTGTCTCTGCATTGTTTATGATGTTCAATCTGTATTCGTACATTTCTCTGTCAGATCTTCAGCAATAGACGTCTTCGCACTGTTAATCAATTACTGGCTGTGTATGTCACCTGCGTAATAGTTTACCATTGTTCATCCCGGATATGCCTGTGTCTGGTGGGTGTTCTGCCAGTGTATTTTTCTCGTGTAAATAATTAAAATTATCGTTCATTGAGATTCTCTAAGCATGGACGCTCGCTGCAAAGCTTCAGTGAGATGATATACATAATGTATGTTAAAGAGAGTTGTATCGGAGTGTATACCCCCAGTTTTCCTCAAAGTTTGAATGTGAGGTATCACCAAAAACAAATATAGCATAAACCTCCTTCAAATTGATATCAAATAAATGGTGCCACAAAAAAAATGTACTAATACTGATTATGCAACCTCCGTAACGTACACATCCTTTTGTTCATAGTTCGTTTATCCGTGCAGCGTTTCATATGCAAAAGGTCGGAAATCTTTATTTATATCCACTCAAATGCTTACATAATATAGAACTGTATAGGAATAAATATATATTACAATATATTACTTTAGTATAAAAAAAAAGAAATGAAAAATTTGGCTTATATGAAAATGGGGACAGGCTTTCCCGCTTAACACCTGTCAACTTCTTCCATATCTTCATCCGATGAGCTATCGGGCAGTCGCGGGAGCCAAGCAGATAAAGAATGGATGTTCGACCCCATCTTCCCGAGTGACATCCCACTTTGTCACTACTTTTCACAGCTTCATCTATCGAATATCAGCCTATTAATGGGACTGAAAGAGTACCGTGGGTGCGACGGAGGCGTTAGACGAGCACTAATGGCGTGCGACATCGGAGGCGCAGTGCGGGGGGAAGAGCGGGTGGGTTGGGGTAGGCCTACAGGCTACTTGGCATGTATGATTGTTTGGAGGCAGGCAGCGTGACGCTAAATGGCCAGTCAGAACGCGCGTCCGCAAGCAGCGCGGGCGGGATTTGGGTGATACGGGCATTAATGATTTATGAAATAATCGCTTGGGGAGGATGCGCGAGGGTGGAAACCCAGGTAGCATCACTAAATATGTGAATTAGCTGGTGAAGACGTGACTCACCAATTGCCTTTCAATTAGGCAAAGTAGCAATATTTTCATCTTGATTTCAGCGGGGGGGGGGGGGGGGGGGGGGGGGGGGAGGGGGGAGGAATAATAAATAATATAAACCAAGATGTGTTGAACAGTCATCGGTGATTTGTCATTTTTGATATAAGATTGTCATATGGCAAGAACATGTCTGGTGTTGTAATTGTCGTGCTTCCATGAAGATCCCCCATCGTTAGGTGGACCCTCATATGAAGACTTAATTAAAAGAATATTTGATTCATAATTCATGCCGTCACGCCAAGCCTCAAGCGTCCGCTGAAACGCGACTGTAGCACCCTTTCTACCTTTTGTGAGTTATTATGTCGTAGACCTGAGGCTTGGGAGCATTATCTGTCTTTTGCAACTTACACTGTAAATTACTATGAATACTATGTTTATATTCGTCTGTTATCAGATAAGCAAAACATAATACCTAGATATTGCACGACTTGGCATGGTTGATATTGATTATATCGTCTTGTTTTATTTCTCGTGCACATTTTGAATCCATGCGAATACAGTAATTCTATCGTTGACACAGCAGTCGCCTTTAATCCATTGAGATTGGTAATTACAAGCTGTATTTACATGCAGTGATTATAGGTAAGTGCGTTGTACAATGACTCCATTTGTAAAACCCACACATTCGAAGAAGAAAAATTGAAGTGGAATTCTGGCTGCTTTCTTGTGTTAATTAATGTTACGCATAGGCCTATTATACATTATGTAGTTGTTGTTTTTCGTTTTTTCTGTGACTGAAATGGTTCAATAGTGCAATATGATGAGCGTTTCATCCCTGTCAATGCAATGCTTCACTGGTCATGCTGGTTAACTGTCTTGTGATACGCCTCCTTAACTCCGCAGACCTGCTCCTGCTCAGGCTCAAGCGAAACTGTTTGCTCTATCAAGGAGAATCGGACTGGACAGGGCGATGACAGACTCTCATACGCGGAACCTCGCTAGAAAACGTATTATCTCCAACTTAACCTTGAAAACAGAAGGAATGGGCATAGCTTTATGATTCTGTAACTGAGAAAACATCCATCGCAGACATAGATCTGGAAAAAACACCATTCTTTATTATTCTGGTGAGTCTTGTTTTTCATATAGGTGAAATATTTATTTTACAAATATGTACTTCGAAACCTGATTTATGTGGATTGTATATCATACATGGGACTCCACATCCAGGTACCACTGCCGTGCAAGTTTCACTGGCATTTGTTTGAGAAACCGCAATGTTTTCTGCATTTCTAAGTGTCTCAGAAGATTTCAAATTGGGACAGCATTTTACCCCCTGAACTCTAACAATAATCCGTTTTTGCTAAGCAGAGGAGGAATTCGGAACAACACTTGGGCGGAATTACAAGCAATCCTGCAAGAAATAGTTTCGATGCTCTCATTTCTGACAGTCTTAAGTCTGTATGAGCAATTTATGCGCTTGTGCACAAATGATACGTAAACATTTCAAAGAACATCAGTTTCGCACACGAACGGTTAAACAAACGGGATTAGTAAACTGTTGCGGATTGCTTGACATCTGAGAACATTTCTTCTCTAATTTGGTTAATCTTCATTGAGACACCTCATGGTAAAATCGACTTTCAAAAGAAAATCGTAAAGAAAGACCATTCTTTAGTATTGTTAGTGCCTCAATCGTATGTGTATTACAATACTATTGACTCATGGGTGGAAATCTAGACATTTTTTCTCAGAGAATAATAAGTTCGGTCTTTGATCGCTCTTACGCGCCACGTAGTTGCCCGTTCCTCGTGGGATGGATTTTGATGAACTAGGCGTACTGCTACAGCTGAAGGGCATGTCTGAAGCACTCGTCTCTCGTCCTGTCCGAGGTATTCGGTTCAGACCACCAGACCGCCTGCCATTATCCACCCTTCAGACCCTCAGCAAAAATGCACCTCTGGGACTATTAATCAGAAAAAATGGACTTTCGAGCGCCAGCTGGGCGGCTTGCATTAAAGGTACACATGGGCTCTGGTTTGATAAGGGGGGGAAAGTCCAGTTCGTCGTCCTTTAATTCGATAGCATAGAAATATGATCAGATTTGGAAACCCTGGTACCTCGGGTAGAATATAATTACTGTCTTTACCGGTTTCGCAATTGTTACGACCTATTTTTAATCCAAGCCTCCAAAGTAAGATGTGTGTTTCGAGAAAACCACTCCTTGGCCAATGGTGCACCCCATATTCCTCTTGTTTGTAGACAGTTGCCATATCATATTCACGGTACGTTTTGAGCGTTTACTAGATAAAAGTCCCTGCGTTTAAAGTCTTCCCACCATTTAACTACACACAGCGTTTTAAGTTTGAGATGAGTATGTGACTAATCTTTTGCACTACCTCTACATTTCTAACGTGTCGGATTACTCATTTATTTGAGAACTATGAATATATATCTATATACATGTGTTTGTAGTTTATATGTTAGAAACAACACGTAGAGAGCTAGTTCTGGGGTTGACAGAAACCAGACAACTCTATGTAATCGCAAATAGACACAGTGGAGCAAGGTGAAGGATTGAGATGAATAGTAGTGTATCATGTAAGACTACATCAATTGTAAATCGCGATCAGAGGTAGTGCATACAACGATTTTATTTGCTCTCTTGAAACTCGTTTTACACTTAACCCAACTGTGTAGGTTGAGACCTGGGATGCCCTGTTATGGTCCGCTTGTGTAGATATGAACATGATGAACGCGGTAAATGTGACATTTACATTGTTAGACGCTGGCTGAAATCCCAGTAAAATGCACTATTGTGAACCAGGAAACTGTCCAAGAATGATAAATCTATTCCGTATCTATCAATATTCGGGGTGGACAGAAGTTCTTTTAATTAACACCCACCTCGTACGTGTCATGTATTATTTGAATGAATAATAGATTTCGAAGTACATGTGACTTTTCTCACCCCGTATTTGCATTTCCCTGTCGAAAAGCAAGTATACTGTATGACGCAGCGTGGAATGCCGCGAGTTTCTGTTTGATTAAACGGAATGATCATGATGATTTTCAGGGGAGCTCATTCTGTCATCAGTGTTAATTGGTCACGACTTGATCAGTGAGATATAATTAGCCGATGTGGGATAACATCGTGTCCCGGTGGAAATTAAGGAACACGGTGATTAAACTGATGTTAATCTTTGGCGTTGTCGTTTTCCCATCCCAGTGTCCGGTTGTTGGGAACGTGTGCCTTATAAAATCATGTGATGGAGGAGATGGATTATGAACCGAACATTATATGACCAATGATAAACTGCGTTTCGAGGGTTAAGAAATCAGAATCAATATGTAGAAAGCGAACATAGGGTCAAAGAAAGTTTGAAGACAGAGGGGAGAGAAGGATGTTTCCTCCATGTTGCTGCTAAGAAAGGGCAGAGATATCGCGGGATCGCGTGTGACGTGATATATTGTCCTCTTGTTCGTAAAGGTTACCCTTAAGTGGCCAAAGTACTTTCAAGTTCATCTCAGGAAGGAGCAGAACAAAGACAGCAAAGGGGAAGAAATCTTCACGTGCGGTCCAGAGCAAACGTTTCGTCATAAGACTGTCATATTTTGATGGCCTTTCCAAGACTATAAACAAATATGAGACCATATTGCAATGACCTTTGCTCTCCCGTGCAATAAGTCAAACTGCTTTTCCGTATCAAACATCAAATGTAACACAAGCAAGTGTTCTTCGTTTTGCGGTTGCTCATTACTTTTCCAAAGTTGTTGTTGAATTGCGTTGTTCTTTGGTTAAAAATACTAAGGGAGAAGGGGTGAATCGATCTTGTAATGTTTTCACAAAGCTCTTTGTAATATACGGTCGATTTTTGTACAATAGAAGTTAAAGGAGACTGTATGCAGATTTAATAACCTCTGTTGGTGGAAACATATGCTCAGATAAGGTTGAGGAATTCATGTATAGGTTTTTTCCTTTCGTCCTGCTCGGAGGAGTCAGGCAGAAGATATTAAAAAAAGTTTACTCGAGCTCACGTTTGCCACCGGAAACACATGACGAACATTGGGCGCCTTTATGTCGCATTCTTTCAACAAAAGGGGTCATGTGGAATTTGCCATGTCGCAAAGCTGTTACCTTGAGTGTATAGTTAGTTTTTCCCACCGCCAAGTACCTCCGAGCGTTGTGCGGGATTACGTGTGTTTCATTAACTCTACCGCGATGTTATTCCTGAAGTTGACAAGGCGAAGGTCGGAAACACAACACCCCTCCCTGCCATGTCCTCTTGTTGCTCATACGTTGTGAATGTTTTGTAAAACTGTGTTGTGTCTCGCCTGTTACCCCTTCCATGTTCGAATAGGTTAGGTGAACTGACAGGATCCAAGTCCCTGATTAAAAATATAGATCTTGACACGCACGTATCCGCTTTGTCATTCTTTCCATGCTTCATGGATATGCGTAGAAGGACTTACAAGCATTGGCGCCGCACTTCAAGAATTGGCTAAAGCGGACGCAGTGCGTCTGTATTTGCCGAATCGTTATTTCAAAAATGCACATTGTATTTGAAGCTGTATCGCTGTATTTGAAATGAGAGATAATTGTGATGTGAACAATGTGATGTATATAGTTTTAGTAACGTGGGAGCGTCAATTCATATTTATTTATATATTGATACAGTGATGACCCCGAGTGTACCGACCCTTACCGACCAGATCTTTAACTCCCAGGGAAGTTTGTTTTAATTTCTACTTGAGATGTGAAATTCATGTGCTCTATAAAATGACCGCCGCCCTACATGATCCGCGTGACCACACTGGGCCGCTGGAGGAGCAGCCGGTGCCCTGGTGGTATGCAAGACCATTCTGCACTGGTGTTCTTGGACAGGGCAATTAGTTTTGATTTGCGAGCTGAACCTGGCATTTCCAGCAGCAAAAAAGGAGAATAAATGTGGTCATTACTTGCTTGTGTGTCCCTCACTTTGCGACATTCTGTCGTAATGCCTGGCTCCGTAAGTCGGCCGCCGGGGCTCCGGGGAATAATAACTTTTTTTATTTTCTGTATTTTGGATATTCTTTACGATGGCAAAATCTTCCTGGTCTGTTTCGAAGTTATGTTGTTTTGCCAAGTGTTTATTCTCGATTCTATCACAACTGGCAATTCAAAGTTGTTTCATGTTTGAAAATGTGGTGCACAAAATCGGTTGTAAAAGATCCATCGAAAATGAAAGAAACAATAATATATATGGGTATCTTATATCCACATTAATAAACCAGATAGTATATATTACCTTGTACGAGAAGTAAGTTACGAAGGAAAGACCGCATTAGTTTTAGCCAGAAGAAAACATAACATAAATTGAACCTTGATCCTAGACTGACCTGGGATCGCCCATGAAAAGGACATGAACCAAGACTGGGATCGCGGGGTTGTAAATGCCCTCATGTCTCGGTCCAGGGGAATGGTCATGGAGTAGAGCTGTCAGCAAATGGTTTGTGCTGACCGCCCCACTCGTGGTGGTCGCATTGATGGCCAATACATCAAAACAGAACCATTCAGGAAACCGGTAGTAACGGAAAGTTGCAGAATAGTTGCCGGGCTTGTTTCAGTATTATCATCCGTCTTCCCTGCAGTTTGAATTATAACGTTTGATGACACAATGATTTACATTGTTGTGACTTAATTTACCATATATTGCTTACTATTGCTAATTTGGCCTTTTTAACTATGTGTATGCCAACTTTTTGAAGGTACATGTACATTGAATAATGTTCCAGTAGTAATGTGAAGGTCCGCTGTAAAAAAAAATGTCCACAAAAAGAAACGAAGTTCCCACATCGTGTTACCGAAAGTTTTACTGTTTTCTCAACAGTTATAGGACAGTTACACCATGGAAACATTTAAATAACATTTTTATCTAGTTAAGTTGAGTAAGTTCAGTTGGAATGGAGTGGTCGGTCTCTCTCTCTCTCTCTCTCTCTCATTCTCTCTCGCTCTCTATCTCTGCCTCTTCCTCTCTCTCTCTCTCTCTCTCAACCACTCTCACTCTCGTTATTTTATAGACGGTACACGCATTTCGAAGTACTGTAGGATCGCCGATTTTGTGCGGATTAGGATAAAGTATGCTGAGCTTGTCCAACTGGCGCCGGATATGATTAGTGATCCACCATGTCCACATGCACGCATATTACCAGAATGACCCTTTACAACGAAAAGGGACCCGTCTACACAAATATTGCTGCGAGAAACTCGACTTGTATGTTTCTTACAGAGATTGTTGAAAAAAATTGTCTTCAGAAAATCTTTTGCTCTCAGCACATATTTCCAAACGACGTCGACTTGTCCCTCCAAATATTGTCAACATTCTTAAGATGAACACATAAATAAACTGCTCTAAAACTTAAAATGTTGTCATATTGAGTGCCTCGTGTCATTTCAGCAAATCAATACTTTGTAGACTCAAGTACAGAACCTTCATACATCACGGAAAAACAAACGGGAGTTTATGAGTACGCCGGTGGTAACCGTATTAACACTTCCGTAGTTCATGACTTCATTGCACCATGATTTTACCCTAACATCAAACTAAATATTTATGGTTTAGCCCGTTTCAGTGCTGCGTTTGATTTTTCCACTACAACTCAATTTATTTCATAAATAATGTACCAGGTGTAATATATGCAACTTTAGCTATTTCCATCGCTCACCCCACACTAATACGGGAACACGTATTGTGCAACTTATTTATATGTAAAATCAAGGAGTTAAAGCTCCTCGATAAAAGATCGCATAAGTCATTAACCATTGACGTTACAAAACATAATGAAGGGGTCATTGAATATTTTCGTTTAGTATCTGACAGTGTTCAGTGTTTTTTTTTTACTGCCGATCAGATGATCTGATGCTATTTTCTTTTAAAGAAATGCCCCGTCACTTCTTGGATAGTTGTTTGTTTTATGGTACATCGCCGTTTTTCTCATACAGAAAAGAGGACTATTTAAAAAACAAACTGTCATATAGTTTGTCTCCGACCCAAGGAAGAGATGATGCATTTTCCATTTTACACCCCTTTTTTGCTCCGATCGTGCGTATTGAAAAGGGTTGCATCTTACATCATTTGTGTATCTTTGTTCGATATTGTCGTATGTATCTCCCTCCATTAAGAAGCCAAAAGGCAGGAATCCTGGTGAAATCCTTGACGATAGTCGACTGGTGTAGACGAGATGTTTACGATGGCCGATTTATCAACAGCGATGAAACGTCGACAGCCCTAATCCACACTGGATCACTGCGACGAGCTCTAGGTATTTTTGAGCATATTTTGCCATCCCTTAAAAGCACGGGGAGGAAAGTAGAAAACAATTTCCCCCTCCCGACACAAAATGAATTGACGGAAAGGATAATTCTGACAGGATTGCACAATAGATTTCCAAAGGGGCGGAGCATTGCGAATGATCTTCTTCGCTGCAGACATTTATATAAATCGTAAACTATGGCATAGCATTCCGATGCACGCTGCATCGCATAAATAGCCAATTTGTGTAGAACGGGGTGGCACGGCGCTTGGTGTTTAGGCTCAAATGTATCTAGCAACTTGATGAGTTGTTGTCATGAATTTAATCCTAACGGTGTATTTCTTAAAAATGTATTTATGTAGTCTTAGTGTAGAATTACTCTGGGCAGCGCAGAACGTGTTGCTCAAAACATCTTTAGTCTGCATTGTGACCATCGCTCCTACTATTGAACTCGGTCAAAGAGCAGGTCAACAACCGACGAACTAACAACAAATATAGGTGAGAGCATTTGTCTCTGGAGTAGCCGAAGAAAAAAACGTGTTCATTTAGACTTACAAAAATGAACCAGTCAACGATTATTCCCCATCCAGTCGTATTCGCAGCTGCTATGGACGTGAAAAGAGAGGAACAACAGCAGAGAACGGGTGTGGGTATGCAGTCTCACCTATAAGCATATGAAACGAATGGTTGTCGATCTTCGGAACCAAAGTCATTCGTCAAACCATGTTCACATGTTTAATTCCTTTATTTCCAATTGCATGAGCCTGGGTTAATTCAAGGCGTTGATAACAGACACAGTACAGCTCTCACTTTCAGATTACTGAAAGCCTGATTCTCTACTGCACTATGAATATACGTCATCATTTTTTTTTCTACTGAAGTTGGTTTGAATAAGTAGGTGCACAATAGCGGGTATAGACATAAGGTCCCGTACGGATATCACTTTGAACACGGCGCGATCCAGGGAGGTGAACAACGCTAATTAGATTCGTCTCCCTTACCCGGGCACTCCGGCAGGCAAAGTGTGGCTATGTATGCGCTCTGCCCAATTTGTAGCGCTTCTCCAGTTCGTGTTGGTGCGTCGTCATACCGGCTTTGTTGTTCAAAGTTCCCCTGTCACCACATACGTTGACCTGATATTTTTCAATCAAATCTTCATTCACACGATTTTAAAAACTATATTTCTCTTCGTGGGTAAAAGACAATGTGTCGACACGTTTTGAAAAAGAAGCGTTTTCTTCTTGGTCGTCATAGGGAATAGTGGTTTATCCGCCTGAATGTTGTTCTTTAGGAAATATTTGCTTCAAGTTTGAGCAGTTCACTCTTTTTTTAGGCACACATCACACAATATAATGATCATCTTGTTACAAGACGTTGGATCAGCAGTTTGGTCACAACACTGTTCAAAATTCTATGTAACATATTCTCCTAATTTTTAAAGATAATATTATGCTTTATTTGTGTAATTGGATGGACATGTTTATAACATTTCATATCTAGGTGATTATTGTGACCTAAATGTTCAGACCCATTACAGTTATGACCATTTATTGGGCTTTCCAGTCTTGGAACATGTATTGTCAACGGCACTCGAAGCATTCATAACGACTTTTGATACAGAAAGCATGTATTAAAAAAATTGTCTGAACAAAACAAATTATTGATAGTCGAGTTCATGCCCGCCGCCCAGAATCACTTGGGGGAGAAATATGGAACACTATTCTTCGGCTCATTTTGTGAATCAAAGTGCTCTCTTTGAAAATGCTGTTATTTATGATTTCAGATAATAACAGAGTGGAATGACCGGTAATAAGGTAGTGTCGGTGAGCTAAATTCGTGGACTTGACAGTTTTGTTCCCTTTTATTTTTTTATGGATTTCCACGTTGAACTTTGTGCTCGAATACACGCGTCCAAAGAAAAGGGCGGCGAGAAAAACGATCCGAGAGCGTTTCTTTGTTCACATTGTTTCCTGTAACTGCTTTAATCCGGTGTGCAGGGGCTTTTTGTAAGGGATCATTATTGTGTCGGCTTTTCACCTTTGTTGGTGTATGAATACATTATGACGCATAATCGCACCAAACGCGCTCAACTGAGATGTATGTTTATGAAGACCGCAACTGCATAGTATTGTTGAATGATCCACATATTTCGTTAGTTTGAAAAAAATTATCATGTCCTCATATTTTATTGTTTTTTTCTGCTTCTTTATTTTTCGATTTGGCAGAGTTAATCCTCTCTACGTGCTCGTCTTCAAACATTGAAGTGGTAATAAAAATCTTCTTTTTTAAAAATTTATATTTTTTAAATTGTGACACGGTGATTAAAGGTTCTGAGGATCTTAATTTTGTCAGAGTTTAAGTTTGGATCAAACTGACTTGCTTTGTAGCTTTACTTACTGCTATAAATATTGATTTTTAAAGATCACACATCTCCTGATGAATAAGCTTGAATAATCTTTTGTTCTGTTGGGGAGGTCTGCCAAGTTTTCGTACATAAAAGAAGTAAACACGCTGGAAGTAAATATTGCAAACTAAAAATTCATTGCTCACCCGAATTCATAAATCCACTGAGGGAACGGGAAAGGTATAATGATACGAACAGGGACATCCTTGGTATGAGCTACTAGTACTGAGTTGTAGAGACCTCATTTTGATTGCTTTCAACTCCATGTTGTAGCAGTGATTGTAATCGAGATTCTCGTAATCACTTCAATGGTAGTCGCTGACTGTGGTAGGGAAAGGAATTTCCACCAAAGAGTTCAGCATTGTTCCTTTAACATGCCGGAGCCTCTGTCGATCGTCGGTCCATGCCCATGCAGTGCTCATAGCCATGTATAAAAGTCAGTGCCCGGCGAGATGATAAATGACATGAAGAACTATTTCTCTTGAACAAAATAGTTCAAACGCGGCATATCCCTTTGATGACAGTAGCCAATTCAGACTCGTTGATACTTTTGATAGAAATGATTTGTCACAAACTAGATAAAAGAATGGGAGACGAAAAGCTATTCTGATGTCGTGCAGTTGGGTAGATGTTATTGTCCGCTTCAACGTGAATGGAAACCGCTGAAATCAATCTATTTCACGCTGTTTGTGCTCTAAACAAGCGAACAAAGATAATTCGTGATTCGCGCAATTACCCACAATCATGTAGCAAGAATAATTTGCTTCGCTTGGCACTCGTCGGTTATGGCAACCCCCCCCCCCCCCCTTCTCTCCTTCTGTTCATTCTTTGCCCGATTGTTTTCGCCTATATTCATAACGTCGCATTCTTTCATTCCGCCGGTGGCCCATTTCATACACTTCTTCCCTTCCCCGTGCTCATATCCCCTACAACATTCATCGCTACCGTTCTATCCAACGGCAGACACTGAAAAGAAATCAATTTTACAGTCGCTGTTTGCAATGGGCTCCTCTTTCAACCCCGAACCTGATTTAGCTCGACAAAAGCGCCCAAGTTCGATACAAGTGTTGTGTGGGAACCCTGGGTATTATCTCCAAACTCCCAACAATACCTTTTTAATTCCTCGCCGCCGAGGAGTTTGTTGTATTCCAAGCGGCTCTTTCCATTTTTCGCCTTCAGCGACAGACCAATTGTTGGAAACCCCCGTCCTCATGTTTACTTACATGATTTACACGATTTTCTTGCGCCGCTGATATCATCGATCAACCCACATACTCGTGTTGAAACAGACTTGACTTTTAAAAGCTAAAAAGTGTCTTTTAGCGGTCAAGAACTTGGCGCAGGGGTCTTGTTTGCAGGGTAAACTCAGGAGGTAACTACATGATTATCAGTTTCAATTTGCAGAAGGCATTGGGTGCGAGGTTTTCAAGCGCTGTCTGAATGGCGTTACATTGATCATAGTCGAGGGTTGAGTGGGTGATGCAAACATATCTATGTGCATTTAAATAGTACAAATACTGACTCTTCTCTCGGTGTTTAAGTCGACTGTGCAACACTCAGCTGCGCCACGAATCCGTATTGAAGCTGTTACATATACCTGTCAATAAATGTCAATCGCCTGTTTACACGATGCGATAGCATTTGTTCGCACTAAAGGCACGAAAAGGAATCTGCTATCGAGGGTCCATGGACTTCGTGATTCGTGCACATCATGCAGATGGTATATAGTATTTTCAAACCTAACATTTGAAAGAAAATCGATAAAAAATAAGCCATCCTGGCAATCGAAACGTTGGTGATAAAACAGGTTTGTCCTTGGAACCACAAAAAATACAACTTTGACAAATGTGTCATTCCACTTAATGTGCAAAAATGTGTAACTTGCAATTAAATGAATATTCTGAATTGGACCGGTTTGATACTAACATGACTAATTGAAACTCGAGATGATTCATATACTCTCTAATGACATTTCATTGATCTTTGGCAATCTCAGTGTTTGTAAATGTTTAAAATATTTATTGCTCGAATACAAATATTAGTTTGATTTTTATCTTGTTTATAGCTAGGGCAATGAGGTTATAATCTTGAAACATCTCTAAAATGTAGCCAGATTGAAAAGAACGTTCTGAAAAAAATGATTTATTGTGTGGCGTTACAAAACCAGAGCATTTTAAGGCTCATCGTATTCCTTACATCTAGGCGAATTCGATATTTCTGGTATCATTGGCCAGAGTTCACTTTTATCAGTTGATTCGTTTGGTGACCGCCTTTCAAAATTGATTTGAGAATTAGGCATACGGTTACCGAAGACGTAATCCAACAAGGGCTGGAACGAGTGTGATTTACAGTCAATTAGATATCTTCATTTGAACTTGATGAATGTTGGTCTCACGTATCGTGCAATTTACGACCACTCATAATTTGCGTCGTAATTTATGAAATTTGATGTCATGTTAATACGCAGTTTTTCTTCGCTTGTTTTCTCTCTCATATTACACCCGAGGCGGCCAATCATGCCAATAGTAAGATTATATTGAAAAGGCGAATACCAATAGTAGCAGGATGGTTTATGTTGAAGAAATCTATCTATGGTGACATATTCCAGGCATGCAAATTAAGCGTTTGATTTATGGTCGTTAATGCGTAACATTTCCTCCTGAATGTTTCAATCCGGCTTCTAAAATTAGTGCATCAGATCAATGATACCTTACTGAAAATATTATACCCCTCGTTATGTGTGCATGTAACTTTCCGTCTCGAATGTATATCAGCACGGTTACGTAATGGCGTAATAAGGTAGGATTATGATGATATCCGACGATGAAATACATCTCAGTCACAGCGGCGCGGCGACCCAAACTATCCTACGGAAAAAGGTGCTCGATCTAAACTGAGAAGAAGGGGGAAAAAATCAACACACTGCAGTGATTTTTGGCTAGTTTGAGCATGTTGAGTGAGAGTGTTGCGAATGTTTAGACATCATTCAGTAGAACCCGTACGTGGAATTTGATCATTATAATGCAATGTTTGATATCAAAGCTTTCGCGAGTTACCGTTCTCTCGTACGAATGATATATTTTGCAAGAGAATGATACACGGCATTGTCGAGCGCCATCAGCGTTAAAGTGGATACAAGGAGACAGAAGGATGAAATAACATAACAATACGATGGTAAGAGAGCGTTCAGGCCTGGGGTTACAGTATACAATGTCATATTTTGACACATTCAGTTTGGTAATATTTCCTTTTGAGTCCAACACTCAATGTCGAACTTGTCAACATAATCTTTTTATTGCACTAATTCTGCACATGAATGATGAAGCTTCATTATCAGAAGATTAGATAAAATCAAAATGGTAATCACACTTTCCTCTGCATTGTATGATTTCGTCTGTTGCTCCACTGACTTCTTGCGGGTGCTGTAGTTACTGTCTACAGCGCACCGTGCGTAGCCACAAAAGCTATTTTTATTGCCGGCGAAACGCGAACAATACCTTGTACCTCTTTCTCGTTTGAATTTCCCTATTTCCCCTTCGGCTATTTCCTTTGCCCCGCCGACTTATGCTCCTCATTATATTCTACTTTAATAAGTCATATTTTTATGTCTTTTCAGCGTAGAATTCAAGTCCTGGGCAATATTTTTCCAAGGATATTGTTACGCTGAGTTTCCTTTTCAATTGAATTTATTTTTCATTCTCTTTGTCGTGAAAATATGAATCGAATAAACTGAGAAAATTTAATAACCCTTTTCAAAAAAGCTTATCGCGTCCATCTCAGCAGGGCAGTTTGTATATTTACTACCAAAGAAATCGTTTAAGACAACGCTATCAATATTCTTGGCAGTTTGGGCCGAAAAAAAAAGAAAACAGGACAAAAAGACAAAGAAATTATACTTTAAAAATCAACTTTTAATCTTCTAATCACATCTGGCTGGGCATCTATTCAACTGGTGTGGTGATTCTTTTCATATCATTCGCGTTATTTCAGGAGACAATGGTACGTGTATTGCTGATGCTTAATTTCGCCGACGAAACTACGATGTGAAGCTAGCACAGTCACGGTGTATGTTAGATGGAAGACACGGGCCTCGTGTTTGACTAGAACAAACTTGTATTGTGCATGTAGGCGCCATGGTGGGAAATTGTTCTCTAGTTACACAGTTGTCGTCCGTCTCAATCCAAAAATACAGATGGAAAGTGGGACATTGTAGCCGAAAACACGTCGTGACAGTCATCACAGCGTGCTACCTTTTTGGGTAGAAATAGTTTAAAGTCAGAAAGTCATTGAACGAAACTTTAGAGGTGTATATAGGGCTAGACTTGGCTCCCAAGAACACTGGGTATTAGTTATTTTGGAAATATTTCCATGTACTTCTGCTTCCCTTCAGTCGAATCATCATGTCTATTTGCATACCGAATCTACAAAGCTAGTTCTTATATCAAAAATCATTACCCTCAAAGATAGGCCTATTCTCCGTTGTCCTGTTCTGGTTGATTCTAAGTTAACATTAGCTACGTCTATTGAGCCGCCATCGTTGTAAAGGAAGGTATACAGTACATGGCTACATATCTTTTGATGATTGAATTCCCCCACTTCCTTGTGGAGAAAAATATGTTTGATCTGTGGGACTGTATTTTTCCCCTTTCTGGGCTGTTCTCCTTCAGCCGTTTCCTTCGGCCAACAGGCAACTTGCCAGCGGGCACTGACCCGCGTGGCCTGCCTTGGCGTCGGCGCTATGAGAAGCGGCAACCGTACACCGGCTGATTACCAGTGGGTTGTTTCTTTCTCTGTTCCTCCCTCTCTCTCTCTCTCCCTCCTCCTATCCCCCATCTATCTATCTTTATCCCCCCTTCTCTTTCTTTCTGCCACTTCTCTCTCTCTCTCTTTCTCTCTCTCTCTTTCTCTCTCTCTCCCTCGCTTTCCCTTTGTCTCTCTCTTTGTCTCTTTTCCCTTGTCTTCTTGTGTTATACACTGTAAAAACATGGAATTTTCTTCCACAATTTCCCGGATACATCTGTAAGTCATGAATGTTCCTCGCACAAAGTGCGTGAATGTTGCAAACACTTCATATTAAATTCACGTATATTGAACAACATCACCTTGAAAAATACTGTCGCTTTAAGATGGAAAAACGTTTACAAAATGCATCTCATTTATGTGTTCGGTGTTTATTTTGTTTTCATAAAAGTTAGAACGTGAAGCATAACATTAAGTGTTATGTAATAATGATCTTCTATGTCTGTTGACAATAAATGGATTGCACTGGGTTCCCCTGATCGTCTTATTTTGTCCGGGTATCATCATCATCATCATCATTATTAAAGTAGTTGATAGATATCTCTGACATTGTTTTATGAACTAGTTCATGTATGCATTCGTTTTCGTTTGTATTTATCTCATATTTTGTTGTTGTGTTAAAAATGTGAATTGTATTGTTTTTATTGTGTGCAGGGCCCCTTGGGAGATCAGTTCTTTAACTTAAAGGGCTACCCTGTTGAAATAAAACGTTAATAATAATAATAATAATGAACTTTTGGAACTGAATAAAATGACGTTCATGATGTGGATACTGTCCGTTTACTGCACACAATGAGTCGTACTTGTGTTACAATTCTCAGCAAAATCATCCATCTGGTGACACGTACTTTTTCGGTAAATTATGTTAAGCAAAGTAAGAGGCGAAAAAAAAAACGTTTTGATTTAAGCCTGAAAATCATTTTGGTCACGGGCCATTGACGTTCAAATGTTTGCATTGGTCGTGGTTGCGTATGCTGCCACGTGAAGGAAGGAACTTGCACCCGCCGTGTCTCATTAACGTTCTGCCAGTATACATTAGTCATATAACCATTATATATTAGTCATATAACCATCATGACGTACTGGGTAGCACTCTTTCGATGTAATTGATATACTGTAGATTTATTCATTGTTGCATCTTATTTTTCCATTTATCGTTGAATAAATAACTTGTTAGTCGACAACATTCCTTATGGCACTCCGCATAGCTGATGTTAAGAATAGAATAATAACACATATTCAATAACATAGAATTTTGTAGTTAAACCAAAAATGCTGTAGCAGTATTGACCCGGGTGATATACTTCCATCACTGCCGTCTACCTGGGGCAATCGATCAATCCCTGCTGGAGTGATATGGCATTAATTAATTATCAGACAATCCAAAGGCTAAAAAGAGGACAGAGGCCCTGACAGATATGACAGAGACGTACTTCGGGGTATCTATATTCTGACTAAGTTGCCTTTCTGTCATCGCTCTGACATTACGTCCCGTAGCCGCGGTAGTCATGGCAGTATGTGTTTCGGGAAGTCTGTCGTTGATTTTCGCGCTTGTTGAAATTCGATATTTCCCCTCTTATGCTGCATGCCAGCATCCAGATGCTGTCACCAGCAGAAAGTGACCACGGGTCATTTCCGCGTGTAGGCGAATAATTTTTATCACCGCTTCGTGATAGCTGCAGTTTTTTTAGCTTTTTTTTAGATTGTCATGATATGATTTGTTATTTGTAGTGCGTAAGAGAAAAATTGCACTTTACGTTTTGCTCCTTGGTATTTGTTTGACACATTTTAGTATTTGAGATTTCTTTCTTTTCTGTCTTCGTCTTTCATATATTTAGCGTTTTTACTACATTACTAGATGTAAACGTCAGAAACAACCAAAGTGTGTTTTTGGTTGGATTGAAGTCATACTTGACATTCGACACGTCTTAAGACCAACTCTTTATTACTGAACTTTGTTTAAAGACATCCCGTCCCTTTTTCAGATCACCACAAAACCATCGAAACATTGGCAAAACATATAGAGAAGTGTTAGCAAGCTGTATATCCATAATTTGAAACTGATAAGTAGTGTACAATTCGAATAATGCACGTAAACAACGTCTGATTAATAGTCTTTACCTCAGACTCTTAGCAGTTTGTGTTGAAATATCTGCTTTATTGATTAATCTGTTTATTAAATTATAAAACGCATTATGAAAAACAAATGTTCTATAGAAGGAATCATCTCCAAAGTTTGGTAATTACTCATAAAATTAGGATTTCACACATGCATAATAACCACATAGATGCAACAAAGACTAATACTTTTTTCGTAGTACGAAAAAAGTCGGTTTGAAATTTAACGGCTGAATTTTTTACATATAGAGAAAGCTTCAACATGCTATATTCTTAGAAATGGTCTTGAATCACACTTTCTTCAATTTACGATCGTGATAGACGATTTCAAATTTTAAGCTTGCAAAAGGGACGGACAATCTTTAAAGATATCTGGATACGATGTAGCATTTTTTTCTCCCATTTCTCCTTTTGGAACATGGTAACAGTTCAAGTGAAGCTCCTTGAGTATCTATTTAAGATGGAAAGTGCGCTATATAAATTATATGTATTATAATACTATGTATTAATTCTATGTATTATTAAGTGTGAACGCAGTCGTCAACCCAATACTGCATATCGTGTTGTGACGCTTCATACAGCACATGTGTGTGTTCAGATCGAGCCTCCAGATGTTTTAATAGGCAGTGATCATTAGCTTAACTCTGACATTTCGGATAATTAGCCGTACTGCGTAGAGGAACATCCGTCGGCTCGTTTAACTCAACGGAATGGTCAGGAGATATCAATTAATTTTAATGATAGGTGGTATAGAATGGTGTCAAGTGCAAATAACTTTAAAGGGAACTCTTTCTGGTGCATGTTTACTATATCATACGATACGTTCATATGTCTTCTCGATAAGTAGACGGTACATTTAGGAGTTATACTGCAGTTTAACATCGATTTTTAAAGTACATTCTCGTTCATATGGCATTACATATTAGCGATGTTCCAAGGATTAGTTGACCGAGACCCCGACCCCTTGTTTATTGCCTGTATGCTTTTCCAATTCGATGTTGATTTTTTTTTCTCTGTGTCTTATGTTACGCACATGCGTCATGTTGAATACCAGAAAACTATATGAAGACAGCCTTAATTACCACCCCATTAGTCTATGTCATATGATAGTACATCGCGTTGTCTGGGAACGCGTGAGTGGTGCGTGTTTTAGCGGACAGACAATGTATGTGTCCATCAGAGCATAGCACGTTTACGCTTTTAATTATGTCATCAAGTTTATGAATGCTTTAACTTCCAAAAGATCTGTGATCACATTCTACCCTCCTCTCTGCGTGTCTCATTTTGTCTTTATGTGTGCACATATAATAACTCTGATCCACAGATCATCACCAATTTCTCTTTCCTTAATACGGTCCACACGCGCGCACACACACGCGCGCACAGACGTACACAGACACGCTCTTCTCGCTGTTTACAAGTCGAGGCAGCGATACCTAATTGAAAGTACAGCTGATGAGGCCGCTAATGTCATAGGTCAGCGAAACTTCCAACAGGGTCCTGAAACCATTCTGGCTCCACTTACGCCATGAATCAGAGAAGAAAAACTTCCTTCTAACCTTTCACGACCGAGAAAAGATTGCCCAAAATACAAAATGGTATCACAAAGTGAACAATAATCTGTCTAGGGTAATTGTCGATCATAGAAAGTAGCTTCCTTATGTTTCAGTGAAAACGGTAAAGAAGTTGTAATCTTTAGCAGTGCGGTAAACGAGAGCAGACGCACTAAATGATTTCCATACGTTATTTTGTCTGATGACTAAATATGCAATTGATATTGAATAATTGTCTTTACGTTGTTCCGGACTTTTCCAATCATTTACATATATATTTCAATTTCGTAATTCGAAACTAGCTACTTGTTATCACAAGCAGTGAACTCATTCTAAATATGGGAAATTGATACCTTCTTTGGAAATGTGTTTGAAGATATACTATTAAATGAACTTTAAAAAGAAGCCCTTCCATATATTGTGATTGACTAGTTTCGAATGAAAGCGTGTTCATTGCGGCATTGACGATTGTCGCTTTAAATTATATTTCAAGTCAATCTTTTGCGGGGAAATATGTCGTAAATGGTACAGTTGCAGTTATCATAAAACAAACTTATTTAAAAATCAGGATCAAAATCAAACTCATCTTGCTTAAAGCAAGCCGGCCCCAACGGCATAACCAGGGCTAGAATATCGCTGTTGCGGAAAGCTCTTCGTAATTAATTAGTTCTTCTCAAGTATTGATTAAAGATCTCATCACAGCCGATGTCCGAGTGCGAATAGCATGAGTGAACAAAGACTCCTTCAGGCTTGCCGAGGCAGATCTCAAGTCGCATCAGTTCGATAAAACCCATGTTTGATATGAGAGATGTGCGCGTCTTGTCTTTCTTGCTCGCCTTCTTTCGTATGGCACCACTCTACCAGTGTCTGTTTGTCTTGAAGGATGAGACGGTTTGCCGCAGGGTCGACGAGCCAGCGGCGGCCTTGATCGGCTCCGCACTTACGCTCCCGCCGAATGTTCCCCGCTATGTTAAAATTAACGAGCCCGCTTTAACGAACAGCGGCTTTCTTCGTTTTGAACATTACGTGCGATTCCATAAGACATAAATCTTAAGAACATTACCGTAGCAATATTTAATCATAGCTAAACCCTACCCCACCCTCATGGTCCTACGGAGAGAATCTCTTGTAGACCTGCGTGTGTTCGTGTTCAAACCATCGTGACGATACTCTGTACGTAGAAAGCAACACCGGGCATTCATTCACGTCGGTCAGCAATGTGCGTTATAATTCTTACAGTCAGTGGCGTCAGCGACATAAAGTAAAGAGCTAAGCAAGCTGATGTGACAAGAAGGAGAAAGATAATTTATGATACCATCTCGCCGATGTGATGTCATTTCTTCTTGAGTGACCGCCAGATAATTAGTCGAGTTAATCCTGCGTTGTGTAGGGGATCATCTTAATGGAAAAAGCAGTAGAGGTTGCTTGCACCGGATTGGTCTTGTGATGTAGTTAGAGTCTACGCGGAATGTATTTCATAAGTTAACTTCTAACCCAAATTGTTTTGGCGGCCGTTGGCATTGTCGTGAAACAGCTCATGTGATATGTTCACCCGTCTTACCATGAAAAGAAGATCAATATCTTTGACCTGAAGCAAGCGAGTAGATGGAACAAATCTTCTTTTAACTATTGAAACTCTCAAACAAAACGGTGTTATTTCGATATGTTAACATTTTCCTTGTCTTTCCAAGCTCTTTCCGGTATTAAATACGTCATTGCTCACTCATTCAAAAGCGTTCTCGTGCGGAGTAAATAAAGTAAACTTGAAATGGTTTATTTGTCCTCAGTACATCCCAAATTATTTGAAATCATACATTATCGGGGGATGGACGTATTTAACATTTATAAATAGTGTTTGTTATAAGAAAAGGAAAGGCGAGTCACGATTCCAGTAAAGGAGACACATTCTGTGATTCGTACTTACGTAATTCTTGTATCGTACCTTACCAGGAGGAAACCAGCAAATTCCGTTCATACTACATAATACACACTATATCGTAGCTAATGTATTCATTTTTGTGTATAGGTTTATATTTAAAATGTGAATAACTTCCAAGAAGGAAGATGAAGCACGTTATACGGATCACAGTTAGCGTGAGTGGGTTGTGATCAATCCTGATAAACTCCCCATTCCACTACGCAGGCATAGAGACGGCGCTTGCTGTCCACAGCACAGTACAAGTAAAGTAAGATGGACGGCAGAAACACAAGATGCATTATCAAAATTCACGAAGAAAATGATCAGACAGCCGCAGAAGTATGAGCGGTTACTAATCACAGATATATGGATGGACGTTCTTAATGCGTGGATTCATCATCCCATAAACATGATAAGCATTTCCCTAATTTTTTTGTCCATCCTCTCTCGTTTCATTCGTTGTCTGTGTTAAGCCGACTTAGATAATAATGGCCGGAGAGAAAATATCAGGGAAAGATGATGGGGACCAAATCAAAAGAATATAACTGGATAACATTGATTGATGTAATGTCAGATACATTTGATTAAAAAACAGGAGCGTCTCAAGACATATGTTTTTTTTTTGCGGAGTGGGACATTCAATTAGGTTGGGGAATGCTGATTTATGTCATTCCCGGGTCCTTTTCTTGGTAGTATGGGTGATGTTTTGGACCCTCGCGCCGTGTATGTCGTCACATCACCTGTATTTCAAGATGGGCATTTACCGTACATTGGGCAGCCGATTCCTTTCCATTGCTGCTAGCTCTTTAGGTCTTATAACACCAACTTTCTCAGTAGGTGGAAAGAGAGATGATTTCATAGGTAATAAAGTATAGTTGACATTTGGCGGAATGAATGTTTAAAATATGATTTCGCCTCTTTGAAGGCCGGCGACAGATAGACACACACATTTTGATTATCGTTTGTGCCATTTTTAACAATATGTATTTATATCCCCCTATTTTAAGATTCATTCCATCTGATTGGTTGCAAGTGGGCGCATTGTTTTATTTCCCACTGTATGAATGAGTTATACCTGGTACAAAGAACTAACAACTATACCTTGGGCATATTTCATGTGTGAGATATATTCATGGGATTTGAGTGTTCAATGAATAATTGCGCAAACTCCGTGACCACCATTTTGTGCTAGTTCGCTCAGCTTGTCGTACAACGTCACAATACGCTTTGCGCGCTTCTGAAACGCTTATACAAGTCAAGTGACAAACCAAACATGCGCGGTGCTCCTCAAAATCAAACCTACTATGAAAAGAAAGATAAAGTGTTCTCTGGGAGAAAACAAAAATCATGTACAATTGGTGCACTTAAAATATTCTAGTTATCTATATTATTTTTAATATCTAGCATCGTATGACTTTTTTTATACTATAAGCATGATAGGTCGCATTATCAAATCATGGTTATTGGATCAAACCCCTTGCAGGTCATAATTCAAATAATGCCCCTCATGGCAGTCAATATTTGAATATGTAAGTCAACTATTTCTTCTGAGCAATACTTATTACTTGATCGATATACCGTGCATAGCATGGTCATCAGCTGCCCCTATCACCAATTAGAAGCATTTAAGCTCATTATCACAAAGGTAGCAACAAAGAATAGATTGCTGCGCAGGAGAGGCTGATCTCATCCGATCATCCGAAAATTGTGAATGCTTGATTTCCCGAATTAACGAGAGAATGATGGCTTCATTTCGGCTCCTGGCAGGCTCATTAAATTAAGACAGTTATCCTCCGCTGTGGAGAAGACGGAGGTATTAGGAGCGTGATTATACCCGATCCCGCTGGGCGCGCATCAGCGGGATGCTCCCCCGTCTCCCAGCCGCATCCAGCCTATTTAGAAAGCGTCTTCTGCTCCTCAACGCGACACACATACATACATACACACATCTCGCCTGGTCTTCTTCTTGGTCGCTAAGTAGTGGTTTCTGCATAGTAACCTTCTGCTCCTTAGCATCCGGGAAGCCAATGTACATATGTATATGCTCTTTTGCTGTCGTTCTTTTCTCAGTAGGTATGATAAATCTCGCGGAATACTTTATTACTTTCACTTTTAAAATATCTCGGCATACCGTAGAGACAGATCTAATCATACCAACACAGCATGGATGTCGTCACATTTGCTTCCCACTCAAGCAGACATGAGGCATGGTGTTAATTTATCTTATACTCTCCTTTGTTACTTTTTGACTATCTACGTCATCACGTAAATGTCATCACCTACGATATATCTGCTGTCAGCTTCCATGTGACTGTGAACTACGTGCGTAGCTATATTGTTTAAGCCAATGTTTGTTTAATCAAGATTGGGGTTAATGAGTAATAAACCTTCCCGTTGCTTAAACGCTGCGCCAGGTGTTTCTTCCGACGCTTTCATTAAATGTTATGAACTTATGTTAGCATATCAAGGTAATACATACGTACACACAATACATACGTTTATTTCGTATATATACATACAGATCAATTAATATATTGACTGTTTCTTGATAGTTTTCAGGAAAGTAAAAAGATTCAAGTACGCGTAAGGTATTCACCCAAACCACCTTTGGTATTTGATTTTTAATTGAATATCAAACAAATACGATATGTGACAAGTGATTTTAGGGATTAACCCAGTAGCGAGAACAGCGTGTAAAGATTAGAAAGCTGACTATCCAAATAAAATTTTCCCAAAGAGCCATTTCACTACAATCTGGCGGAAAAACGACATTGCTATTTTTTAAAGGGGAAGTTCACCCCAGTAAAAAAAAAAAAAGGAGAAATAGGAAATGGATTTACCAAATAAATAAATTCAGAGTTTATTAGTCTGTTCGGACTATTTTGTCTTTTATCAGGTCACTAATAACTTAAAAAGAACACGAATGTGATCGTTTATGATGTGAATTGGCTACAGAGAGGAAGTGAAGCAGATCCTGAAACTTAGATTACTGACAGGAGAATGTACCCTTTAATATATTGTAGTCGTTTCTGTTTAAATAAACCCCAGATGACCTCTGTATATATTGCGAAGTAATACTTTTTTGTCTGACCTCTGACTATGAGTACAGTACACTATGCATCTTTAATGACAATCTGTCTCCAACCAAGCATCTTCGACCAGACGATGATGAATATCGGGCCTGCCTTCATATGAACGTAGCCGATCTGATAGCTTGATCTGTAGCAATTGGTAATAATGTCATAGATTCAAATCAATTTCGCATTTGCGGGACGGTTATAGTAGCAACGTACTTTATATTGCAGTGACTTCTATCTGAGGAGCTTTCGCGCGTACAGGTCTGTGTGATCTGAGTGAGTTCACTGCGCCCACTTAAATGCGAATTGTTTTGTGGCTTTTTTTTAAAAGTCGACTCCTGTTTCACTATAGTCTTCATCAAGTTATTCATTACTAGTTGAGCTATTCTTCCTAGTCACGATTCGTCATGTAGGTGCATTCTAGTTCCTCCTCTGTGAATACTACATGCGGGACAATGCCGACTGAAATTGGGACAGAGATAAAACGGTGCTGTGGGTAAAATCTCGTCTGTATGAGGTGTGTGTGTAAAGTGTCGACATTATAGATGTATGTTTACAGCTTATATCCGATTTCGCCTTGGCATACATGTACTTAAAGTATATATATATATATATATATATATTTATATACATGCATATTCAGTTGCCTGATGATCGCAACTCAGGTTGCGTGAAACTCCGAGTTGCACAATAAACCACAGTCATCCGTTTAAACTTGTGTATTATTATTTAAAAGCTCTTCCTGAGGAGGACTGCGAGCACTCTACATATACAAGGATAGTATTCTTCAAGTATATATATATATATATATATATATATATCCTTGCTCAGTCGGTTCCTACCCCGTCTGTTCCTCCCTCACTTTCCTCTTAGATGTGCCTATTAAATCGTGATCTCCATTATTCCATGGATTTACCCTATATTTTCCTCCTTTATATTTCGTTTTCCTCCGACATCCATTGCACGTTCTTGTGTTTTATTTGATACGGTGCCATCCGCGGATCGAGGGGAGGGAAAACGAGAGGAAAAAACGAAGCAGAGACGCCCGGCAGTATCAGATCCACTACAGCAGCCAGCCCTGTGTGGAGTACCGAGTATCGAGCTGAGAGTAAATTAATAAATGGCCAGTGGAGATGTTTAGTTTATCCACAGTTGATCATTTAGGATGCACAATAGCCCACGTTCTCGCCGCATTATGAATTTATAGCCCGCTCCGGCGTCTGGGAGAAAGTGATATCTTGTGTTCCCGCCATTAGTGCTTCAAGCGCGCCAATATACAAACCCTGCGTCCGAAAAAGTAGATTTTTACCCTCAGGCGTCGATAGCGCGCGATGTCTGATGAAAATTGCTCCTAATACCATGAATACTGTGAAGTAAGAAGTGGGATTTCCTTCATGAAAGTATTCACTATGTTGATAACAAAATCCGCTAGGATGAGTGGGTATGGGAAAGTAGTCCGTGGTCTGATATAATATAGTATTATAGGCCCACTGGTTTCTAAGACGATGGCTATATATAGAGAGGACATGTATGTGGTTTGTGTAAAGGTACAATGGTGATATGCAAAAATGAATAACACATAGTGAGACGTATACCAAGAAACTGACTTACGATTTTAACTCATCGACTGAAATTGATTCGACCTGAAGTGAAATGATACGGTTTGAAACGTTTTACATTCTTTCTATATAACGTTGATTAAGCAAAATTTTAACAAATTTCAGATATGATTCCATTGTGCTAACCTTGACAAAAGCCTTTAAATACAACTTATCCTTACTGAAGATATCTAGTGGGGTCTACCAGATGAAAAATCTAGCATTTAATTTCGGAATTGGGTAAGAACAGTTATAGGGCTACAATAAGAACCGTGTTTCATGTTACGATTTAAGTTTGATGTAGGATTCACATGCACATTTCTCATTCATTTAATTTAGTTTAATGATACACAGGAAATCAACATCTTGGGGCATTGGAATTACTAAAAAAACACACGATAAGTTTCTTTCCACTGCAAAACGAAACGTGTTTTTACTCTTCAGTTGCAAAACAAAATTGTGTTGGTACATATATATCTGTGTGTGTTCGCATCAGTCTACTTGTGTATATAAAACGTAGGCTGTGGTGTGTGAGTGGGAGTATTAAATCCAATATTCAGTTGCTTAACATTTATAAACAGGTTCCACTAATGGTTATATTCCATGAAATACACAGCCCACCCAGGTAAAACAAAGCAGTCATCGTGGTAATACGGTACACCTCATTGATTATTCACATTAATGAATTGGGAATTAACCGCGTAGGAGCTTACCGGTTCCATTTCTGCACGCTCCCTTCCTTCCCCTCGACGGAGTGAGCGGGAGGATGCGCGCAATCTCCGCCGGGCCTCGGGGCGCCATCAGGCAAGAAGAGCTCATCCCGCTTGGGCGTGCAGAAGATAAATTATGTAGCAGTCTGTACATCCACTCTGTGGCGATGATGAATTGGGCTTTGCGGAGATAATCACCTTAATTTGAATCCAGCTTTCTATCTTTTATCAGGAAATGGTACCCTCGATGGGGACGAGGAGGGGAAAGTGGTTTGTCAAAGCTTCAGACATTTGCTTTTTATTTCTTTAGCTTATCGGTGTAGTTGCCTTTACGTTTGATGATCACATGTTTTTTTTGTTTTTACTTATGAACGTTTTGTATACATTATCTTTCGATACGTTTCTCAAATTTTATTGCAAGTATGGTATACCATTTGGTTGTCAGTTATGTTGTAGTTTGGTCCTTAACTAAGGCACAGTTATAAATGCAGAAATTGTGATAAAGTGCGCGTGAACTGCCAAACCTATATACATAACCAAAGTCAAAAAGAGAAATGAATAAACATCAATGATTATTGCCCCACAGCCATTGACCAGCAGATTAAGATATATTTGTGTGCCCCGACCGAGCTCATATGTATTCATAAGCAGACATAGCAACCGTCCAAATAAAACACACGTCCTATTACGCGCTCTCCCGGCTAGCAATAAAACGGGGCTCTTACATGTGGTCGTGCCTATTTGTTTTGCTATCTAACAAAAATGTAAATTCAAGGTACGACGCTCACCAATATTGCCTAGATTTGTCTATGTGTGAAGGGAATTTGCGCATTAGGCATGTGAATGGAGGCTGTAATAATGGTAATCATTTTCATATTACGGAGAGAGCGTCTAATTTAAGGGAGCCGGTGAAGTCACACGAATATCATCGAGGAATAATAACGATTTCACTGTCTACACTTTGCTAATGAGGTACTTAATACATGTGATTAATGAAATTAGTATATATGCCAGAGAAATATAGACAATTCGAAAGAAAAAAATGTAAACGTTAGCGAATTATAATCATTGATTTGAGTTTGGGGATGTTGTTGACTTTAAAAGGGGGAAAATGCATTGCACACTTTTGAAAGGAACTGTATATTTAATTTTAATGAATTATAGATTATGTTAGCTCAAAAGCTAATCATGTAGATCCATGATTAGGCTTTGCGGTTCAGGGGCCGTAGATTTCACATCATTGTCATTTATTACCTCTTCATCGTGATTCATATTTCAGTATTGTATTGTGGCTATTCGATTGTTGTATGGACGTTCACAAATCTGTTTCAGGGTTAAATACATGTAAATGACAGAAGCTTAAATGGTTGGAATAAAACGCAGTCTGGTAGAAGAAAGAAAAAAAGGTAGGTGTAGCTCTGAAAGCATAAGTGTGATACTCGCGCTTGCACTAGACACAGAATGACATGGATTTATGTACGGGGCTAGGGAAAACAGCGAACATAATCTGATGAAATTGTCCCCGTCCTGTGATTTATCTGTTACATCTGAACATGTAGAATCTGGCTTCCCCCCAGCCTGTTTCCTAGTTAGTGATCTGGTTATTATTTAGGAAGAAACACAGAACACGCTGAGGAAACGTCTACATCTATAATTCAGGTGAAACTCGTTACCCAGATGTAGAATGAATAATTCAGTCTCGTGTGAAACGTTATTTATGTATTATTGTGTATACATGTCACAATCGTCATAAGAATCCCCAAGTGAATATCTTTAATACGCCATCCTATAAAAGACCTTTCTTTGACCTTAACAGTTTTAGATGTAGAGGTGATCGAAAGAACTCACATTTCCTTTGCAAAACACTGATAATATCAAACAGCATTATGTCTATTTTAGTCAGTGTAGCAGCAAATGTATCGACGTATTAATATTCTCCCCTTTCTGTTTGGAAACGCAATCATATTATTGCTACGATTCAAAATGTGAAAAGGCCGAAAATATATAGGGCTCATTATCTTATTACCAGAAGTTTTTTTGCCTTTTAGGCTGCTTTCATAATGTCATAACATGTATCTCCTAGCGATTGTTAATTGTTTCACGATGGGAAAACATATACGCAGTGTTACAATATTTGATAAAAGTATTGCTATGCTCAATTAAATAGCTCGGTAAGTTAATTCTATTTTGATTAGTACGACACGCGAAAGGAAAAAAGTATTGTAATTTGCGCTAGTCATGAAGCTAATCTATTCATGATTTACCAGAAACAATTCTCCCCTGCCCGCGTCCTAGTTCCTTGCCGCCAATCCGCCAATCTGACACCGTTGACATGTGCGAGATAATGTGGATATTACGTTATGCAAGGATGCGACCTTGTCGGTGTCATGTAATCAGCGAGTGACTACAACATAATCCAAATTTCATGCCCGGATATCGTGGCTGCACTCAAGTGTGTGCCTAACCATTTGATTGCTGTCACATTGTTTGAATATACAGTCAGAGTTTGCATCCCATGTTCAACAATATAATCTGCATGATACCTCATTTAGACAGAAGTATATCTCTTACAAAATAATACGTGTTCGTTATACACACTTGTAAGATAGTATTTGAAATAAAAAAAATACTCATGTGTACATTTTATGTAAACATAAAGTGTAAGTATAAAAGTATGAAGGAAATGCACACTTGTGCCTATGTATGTATCAATTTCCAAGTACTTTATTACAAACATTTTAGAATGTTGAATTGACTGGTTTCTGTATATTTAAATATCTGTTGTCGTTCGCAGAGGATAATTTCCAATTTATTAATCATCATATCAGAATGCAAAACTCCGAAAGCGTATAATTAAGGTTTGGTTCTCGTTGGTATGGCTGTTTAAATATACAGTTTTGGCTTTGTTGCTCTGCTCAAACTTTAATCTTTCTGACAAAGAACAGTGACAAAATGGAGAGTGAAATAATACTATCGATACTATCAGTATTGCTCTTACCAACTCTTCAACCGTTATCATTCATAGCAATTGCCAATATTTCGTAAAGTAGCCACATTTATATAAAGTCTGTCATTAAATTAAAGACTCGGGGTTTCTGATATTATTATGGTTTAACTGCGACAGATGAAGCAGATCTACCCAAATTTATCGGGAGTTTAAATTCATACTCCTATTACTCCCGCGTAATCCAATGATTATTACATTATGAGAAAAACGTCAAATGTGTGATATCGTTCAGAATTATATGTCAGTATTATGGTACTTATTCACTTCAAAAGGTGGAGTCATCATGTCTGAGTAAAATTGCTTGGGATCTGTCTGTTGACATTCCGATTCAAGAAGACTCAACAATGTGACAAGATGATTGTGAACATACAATTTGAATATACATGTACTGCATAAAGACCGAAATATATTCAAATGTATGTTGTCAACAATACCACGCTACTAAAACCCCACCTTATGAAGTGTGACAGCATTACTTTCCAAACACTAGCGGGATACATACATACACATACACACATACACACTCATGTACCCACTTCATACACAGTTACCACACACCAGTTGAAGACATCATTCCACTTAGCGTTGGATTCACATTATTTGGATTTTGGATATGTACGAAACTTTTCATCGATTGATCGGATGAATTTGTGAAACAATTTCGACCATAATAGCATTTTATTGTGCCTGGTTGTTTTAAGTTCCTAATATAGTTGCAATCTAAATATCTGCATAAATAAATGAAATGTGAAGTAATTGTGAAATACATAACCAGGATTTATAGGAATGTCTTGTTAAATTATTATTCATTTCTTGTAAACAATCAGTCATAAACATTCACAAAACATTCCACCATCCATTAACTTTCAAAATCATACATTCCCCCATACGCGCCACCACGTTCCTAACGAATGGAAACAGAAACAGATAATTAATTTCATACACTTGGTTGACGAGATAGTGACCATACCGCATTGGTATGCTGTAATATCATATTCAGAAGACAACATTTAAATCTTGCACGTGATACTGTGGTTCAAAATGTGTTCAAAACATATACTGTTGACGTATTTCCAGTTTTGTTTACAATGGATTCATATGTCTTTATCGTTGAACGTAGCCAAGCAATACACAAATAAACAATTAACAGTTACATATTTTAGAGAAGTAAGGTAACTTTAACAGGAAATAAAATATCACTATTTTTTAGGCAATCCGCAATTGTTTGTGGGGTCGGCTGTGGTAATTCGGTGCACTTGAAATTATCAGTTTGCGTGCATGCATTGTTTACATCCAATTTTCACAGTGCTAGCATTTGTTTATTTCACAGAAGTCGTATAACATGTGTCAAATCTGTTTTGCTAACTGAATAAACAATCATAATGTAATAAAAAAAAGAGGTATGGTATGTATGTTTTACTACTACATTGTATGTTTTAATACTACATTGTATGTAGTCAAAATTAATTCAGTAAAATAATAAATACATTTTTTCTTTGAAGAGTTATATAAGTTTAGTAAAAAAAAAATATGCAGTCAATATTCAATTTAAGCTGGACATGAAATGTTCAGTCCAAGTTAATTTCCGAGCAAAAATAGTACTTGTAGCTTAATGCCTGTTTCCACTTATATCAAGTATCATTGTTTGTATTTCTTTCTTCACAGAGAAGAGGTGATAAGAAAAATGTGCTCATGAGTGTGAAATTAGCATTGTTTATAATGATTTCGTTGTGAAAATTGCCCAAATCCATACATGAAACATCTTGCACATAAGAATGACAGGCCTAGGTTAATGTATCTCATTTTCATAATTGCTTACCACCCAGTAATTAAAATTTAGTGGTAATAACTGCCAGAAATGAATGGACGTCGAAGTGTTGTTAAATTAGACATTCACAAGTACCTCAATATTCTTTAAATTTACAGCATTTATAGCAGTTCTTTGTACAATCATGCTCTATATCTTTTGTATTATACAATAATTGTCCATCTTGTTAGCTTTGTGTACTACTCACAGGAAAATAAACTCTTCGTGGCTGTCTGCAAGTGATGTCCCACCAGTCTTTCCATCCATTGTTCTTGTTCGTATCTCAACACACCCTGTGCCCCTTAGCAGTCCATTGCGGAAAAGCGGAAACGTAGTGACAACATACCGGACGGCAGCGGCGGGATCGAAAGATCAATTTCGCTAACCGCAGCCCGCCCCTTTCTTTTTGAGCTGTCAATTTTTTTGCACCCACAACAAACATTCCCTTGCAAACCTTTAAACAAAAATCATCTATTTTGACCGTTACCAAAACATGTATTTCCTTTTAGTAATTTTCTGCCCCGATTTAACATTATTTCAATCAATTTCAATCCACTGCACAGTCGGCTAGTTCAAGAATTGCCGTTGAGTGTGTTGGATTGTCATAGTTTTTCTAAGCTTTTGGGGTTGGTGAGAATTTCTCGCGTTATTCTCCAGGCCTGCTTGGCAGCCTGGTCGAGAGCAGCGTGTGGTTTCCCGTGAAATAAGTCGAGTCCGTGCAAGAAGTAGTGGGGGCATCTCCTGTTTTGCAGGCAGGAGATCAGCTGCAGTAGAATGCCGTTGATGCGGTCGCCGAGACACGTCTCGTCCCAGTCGATCTCCCGGGGATGCTTCTCGCACTCGTACAGCAGTAGCGACTTCAGGTGGTAATTCCTCACGGGCTGCCCCGCCAGGTCCATGTGCTTGTCGCGCAGAGTCTTGAGAATGCTCAGCGTTTTCCTGCGGCATCCCCCTTGCAAGAGTTTGTTCTCGGCGTCGGTGAAGGAAAGCACCCACGCGTCGCCCTCGGCCGAGGTTTGCTTCCCAGCCTGGGCGGGGCTCTCCTTTGACAGCAGGTTGAAGCCCTCAGTCTTTACCTCCGCTACCAGGGCCGGGCTGGGCCAGGGGATGTGGGGTAGGGGCCAGTGAGCGGCGCTCCGCGGCCAGATTCCGCTGCATTTGAATGCCGGAGTGATGAGGACAACGTATCGTTCTCGAATTCTTAGTTTTACCTCTGATGTGTCTGGAATCATTTTAACTATGTCTCTATATTTACACTTGTCCACTGCCTGAGCTACTAGTGTTTGAAACCGTGAGCGAATTTTCCTTGCAGACAGGTAGCCCGAGGCCGTGATAAATTCAACCCACAGGGACATCGATCGTTTCCTCCCATCGCTCAGCTTTAACACAGCACACCCCGGAATGGAACCATCGTCGACGAAGTTGAAAACTCCCATCTGGTTGAGGAAAAGGACCACTTCAAACTCTGAAGGTGAGACGACCTCCAGTCCATCGAACCGTCCAGATTCATTTTCGACAAGCGAGCTGATAAATCGTGGCTCCTGAACCTCGACTTCTTTCAGAACGTCGGTAACAATTTTGCAGACCTCTCTCACCGTCTTGTTGCTGTTAGCCCGCCGAATCGCCACCCGCTCCCCAACATAGCGGTTTAGCTGGTAGAGCAGTTTCGACTGGGCCGATATCATGGCTGCAGCGTGTCCCAGCGCGGCTCCGCCGGGCGTAGCTCCAACCGCCGCCCCGCACCAGTTCCCGTCTATGCCAGCTGTAGGGACCGAGAGATACCGTCGAGCCGTCGACTGAGAAAAATCAGGGAGTTCAGCGCACGATGCATGCATGAAAGAGCCGTCGTTTATACACAGTTGCTAAGTTGGGGGAATATATCGCCTTGTGGAGATTAGCACCGCAGCGTGAGCCGCATATACCAGTGTAGGCAGCAAGGCAAGCAGAAAATACTGTCCGGCGCAGGCTTGACACAGAAGTCGATATGCGTATTCTCCGTAGGGCTGCGAAGCTTTTTGATAACTCTGTTCGGAGGTTGCCATCCAAGCCCGCCTAGTGTTATGATACTCGGGACCCACTTTCTATCGGGGCGCTACACGTTGGCTGGTGTGCCGAACACACATGATACGAATGCTCTCATTAGTGGTAGCCAACTCCGCGCGTATTGTTGCACTTTGCGCGCCAGCAGCCAATAGGATGCCGCGATAGTTGGCGAGCCGTCATTTCTCATCAGGCTCACATCGTGAGTAGCCACGCCCCGTTCAGTATCCGTATCATACACAACCCCCTGGATTGCAGCGAAAAGCCCTACACCATAGTGGGAGATACTTTCGTAGTAAGTTGTGTTTTTGTCTGTCGGAGGGGTTGTTCCCCCGAGATTTATTCAACTTGCTCAGCTCAGAGCGATGTCGCGTAATCAGCGGGACACCCAAATCAACCCCCAAATATGCCGAATTATTACAAAGCTCTTCAGTGCAGTATACGCATCCTCGCATAATATACGATCAAGAATTTGTTTAAATATATATTGGTGTTTTTCATATAGCTTAAAATCAACATTTCAGTTAAAGTTTAATATACATTAATCTGAATATGGTATTTCATGTACTGTTTAGTGTTATCATTTATCTTCATTTTTATTTTTTCATAAAGAATCATTAAGATTTTTCTACATATGCATATGTGAGCAACATGGGACCTTGATATTTATTATCTTATGTTTAACCCTTTATGTTCGAACAATCTGTAGCTCTATGCGTTTAATGTGTATTACCTGTGCAAAAATGCCCTAACGGCACTCAAGTGGTTGAACAAATCTAAATTACATCGGTTTTCCATTCGTTTCTCGGGTTGGGATGGAAGAATGATTGAAATGCAAGAAGTGACCCTATCTAGGGGGCCTATGTTTAGTGGTGGCACGCGTACCTGTGCCAGATCACTCACTCGTTCCACCGGGCGAGCAGCGCGTGTATCTAATTTACCACATTCTTTATCAGAAAAGAAATTCCATCTTCTAGAAAGGAAAATCAATTGGCATAACTCGTCTTGATGAAAATCAGAGTTTCATCTTGTAGTGCATTCCCTTACCTATAAGTTTGGTTCTGTTCCATCGACTTTGCGTATGGTTTGCAACGTCTAATACACATAATGTGTTTGCCAATGCAGCCAAAACACGTTCAATAGCATGACACAGATAAAACACACTGATCAAAAGAAATTGAATATTGTTAAGGGTGTACACGCAAATTCAATTTCCTTAACAAAAGTTGTGTGGATCCCTTTATTAAATATCATATGATTTCTGAGATATTTCACTCCACTTTTTCCAATCTAATAGTATATTAGCAATACACCTGATCATGGTGAAGAAAACATGGGGCAGTTGTTTTATTTTTACTACGCTTTTGAATATGAGTGATCTATTCACACGTCCTACCCTGGCGGAAAGGTGAGATAAATCTAATTTGCAAGGCATGAATCTCATGATTTCTTCTCCTAATTTTCCTTTAACATGACATTTCCCACGCATTTCCACCATTGAAGGCCGCAATTATTGTGATGTGTAAATATGGAGCAACAATTATCTAAAACTAATTACGCGCTTTGATGTCGTTAGTGGGCGCCCGACTTAGCTCCCAGCCGGTGCGTGTGCGAAAGTGTTTGTGTGTATGTGATTTTATTTAAATAGGGATCACTGATTACGAGGTGAATTCGTCCTATCTCTTTTCCTTTCTCAGCCCTATCAGTTAAATAGAAAAATGTTAAGCTCTCAATTACACGAATATTTACCCATTGGCTTATCACCAACGCACACGGCTCTCTAATTTGACTCCTACAAAAAAGCGGTTTGTAAATTCTTCAATGGACTACTCACAACAAATTTATTTGTTTCCTTCCACCATATATTTGGCAAAAAAGTGCGAAGATTATGGAGATCTGTCCAAACTACTTGTGCCCTACCATTCTCCTTCACAATATTACTAGACAAGGTACACACCTGTCCATTACCATCACACAGCAAGGGAGACATCCTCAGATTTCCGATTTCGAAGAAATTTCTGTTACCCATAATTTGAGGTCGGCGAAATATGGCAAGTTTCGATCAAAACATAATTGTCTTCAATAGTTCTGAGGAGGGGTCGCGACGCTCGATACCAGACACCCTGTACACCCCCTCCCCACCTCATTTTATCCCACGTATGCCCCCCATTCACACCTCGACAGACGTTTGGACAAATTGGATCAAGGTTGAGAGGGGAAATCCCTAGCACGTCATGCCTTTTTCCGTCTGAAGGATGTGGCGCTGAATTGGCTTCTGATGAATTTGCTTTCCTACATAATATTCCTTATTTCTAATCATACAAGAATTACCAAACCTGCATGATGGTGAGTATTTCAACGACATAATTAATTCTCTGCTCCCGGTTTGATTTTCATATGTTGAACGAATTGTTTCAATATGCTTCAGAATGTTAACTTACGGCAACTTTTATTTTCAACGAATGCATCATTATGCTTCCATGGGTTTACACTTCTTTCTTTTTTTTGGTGAAAATTCGGAGAAATGGAGGAAACAAATTGAGTTGATCTTGTACAGCTTGCACTCCTCCCTGTGTATCGTCACTGCTGTATACCTACTATCTGGTCTGCAAGAAGAGACCCACTTAAATGGCATATACTGCACTGGGAAGGCAAAAAAGCCTTCAAAATGTAATTGTTAGCAATCTTCTTGCCAATGGTCTTAAATTCATGTATTGTTTATTTTAGAAGCTTGCTGAAAGTTATTTGCCCTTGAATGATCCACATTTGGAGTAATGGGTGATTTAATCATTAATCATTGATTACTCCATATGTGGATCATTTGAGGGCAAATAACTTTCAGCAAGCTTCTAAAATAGGCAATACATGAATTTAAGACCATTGGCAAGAAGATTGCTAACAATTACATTTTGAAGGCTTTTTGCCTTCCCAATACAGTATATGCCCTTTAAGTCTATGTCCATGAGATAGACTACCATCTTAACTTGCGAACTGTGTCCAGATATATGTCCAGATGTATAGTCTCTGTATTTCAGACGCATTGATTCAGACTCGCTGACTAACTGACACGGGTTTGTGCCTGCACTATTGGCATACATCTACCAAGGATGCACCGCTTTTTATGTCCTTGCATATACTGGTAGCGAACTCTACAACATAACTTAAATGTCATGACGCTGAGTCCATTCTTGCCTCAGGCATCTCTCAGAGTGTGTCAAGGTAAGTTCTCTCACTCGGGCCCCTACAGTCCATGGTTACATAAACAGGTCGCCGGATGTTTATGTTGCAAAATAATAAAAGCGATCCTTTCTGTGTGACAAAATGAGAGTACATCATATTTTGTTTTGGGGCTATATGTAAGAATCCGTCAGCTTTTCCACGAACCATCGTGGTCTGTGCGCTGTGTGGATTCGATGGTTAGTAAAAACGCTGACGGTATGATACACAATAGGATATATTAATAATACACGCTTCAATATAACCGTAAATTCTGTAATTTCACATAGAATTCTAGTTTATCTTTTTCAGGAAAATAATTTAGTAAACAATATAATTGGGTCTGTATCACAAGATGCGAAGTTTCCGTGTTAGATATCTTGATATCAGCGTCTGTGAAACATTTTTCTTATTTCCCCACTTTGATTTACCGTCGTGAAATATAGAACAACAACAAAACAAAGCTCACTAAATTTAGCAACCCACAGAACCACATCGTATTTTGGCTGTTTCCAGTCACCGATCCCCTCTTTCCCCCTCCTGACCGCATCGCTGTAAAGAATTAAAACGATGAGGTTGTTTGAGGGCAACTTCCTGCAACACCCCACGAATAAAAACTATTTCACCTACTTCTCTCTGTGTCCTACGGGGGGGGGGGGGGGGGGGCTCTATACTTTAATGATAGCCTGGCTTTCAGGCTTTTGGAACTTTTCAAATCCAAACTGAAAAAAAGAAGTCTCCTACTCATACGAAGACTAGCCACTATCATTCATCTCTATTCAGCTCAGGGAGCCAGAAACGAAATCGAGAATGGTTAGTCTACTACAGCGATGAAACCAGACCCTTTTATTGACTATTTTGTGTTAGAAATGCCCGACAGCCTGTAAGGCATGTTATATACACAGCGACGTGGCCGGTCGATGATATCAGACACGAATCTGCTTCATATCAAAACTACATGTGCCAGCCTAGAGAATCTTAAATGGAGATCTCAACTGCAACACTCCATTAATTCGGTACAGACGAAATCAAATCAACACCAAAGCTTTTATTATATACTGCTGTTTACAAATCTGCGATTCCTTTTCATTTACTCGACATGTTCATATCTAAAATCAAGGCTCTGTTCCGTGGCATTAGCAATTCACTTCTGTTGCCTTTACCTTGTTGTCGAATATAGAAAATGCGGTGTGTGTTTTTTTTTAGCAACGCAATTGATTTTGAAAATATTTTGTTTTCTGCATTATTGAGAGGAAGGACCTTTATATCATGGACCCTACTACTACGTAATGGGATGTATATGTTAATTTATATATTGATACGCTGTTGCTGTCATGGCCTTCATCACAATAATCAATACTTGTTGTTTTGTGAATGAAGGGAAATTACTAATGATTCTTGTTCTTCTAAAGAACGCAAGATAGTTCAAATATTACGAATTCGGTTAACCTTCCGTCAATTATATAATCTCAATAAGTTAATACTTAAAAGGCATATGAGTTAAGGTGTTTAATTATATGTTGCAACGTAAATTTAAAGAGTTTATGTACTAAAAAATACCAAGTAAAAAAAAATAATAAATGATAAGTAATTAGTTCGTATACTTTAGTGAGAAATGCGCAATTTCAAATGCGTTCGGGTAAGCCGGCCGTTTGATGAAAAAGTGCAGTGACAGAACGTGTTGGTTTTACCCCCAAAGACTCTAAGCAAACACAGAAATGTAAGGCGTACTGAGATGGGGTAAGAAAGTATAACGGGAATCAGACTTTAAGCCGATCAATGTATTGTGGACCTGTCCCGTTAGGAAAGTTAGAACGTCTGCCCGGACAACAATAGGGGACGTCTGAGCTCCTGTGTAAACGGTGCATTCGGAAGACCCAATCCTCTCATATTGAGAAAAGGATTTGTCGGAGGGGTAGACCTACAAAAAGCGTCGGGACAAAAGGAGAGCTCTCGGCGCACAATGGAAATCATTAGGGGCATTTGACGGCAAATGATATCCTTTCTTTGTGTCTGTGACGATACTAACAGCTCCAGTGTTAGTTTGTGGCATAATGAACAGATATGAGATGGACATATCTCCTCTTAACATACCAAGTGTGTCGTTTATTATCGGTCACTTATCCACATGAGAGATCAACTTCGGTTTCACATAGTCACTCCTTAATAATTTTCAGCTGAAACAGACCAACCTCTTTAAAGATTGTAGCCAAAGGAGTACGTATATTTCACTGCGCACAATTATTATTCCGCATTCTGAATATAGACCGCTTTAAAAAAAATCTAGCGATACTAGAATAAGCAAACACTTACTGTCACTAAATTGCTACTAAAATAGGGATACTACTTTTATGTATACTTATTTCGTCTTATGTATACTTATTTCGTCAGCTCTCTTATATTTGTGCAGATAGAAATCAGTTAAGCAGCCAAGATACGTTCGTTATGTTTGATGAACTTGACTTTTGATAAGTTTTGATGAAAGAAGGGTGTACCAGTATATAAATCGTCAATCAAATTCGTGCATATTTTCATGAACCGAACATCTACTCCTAACATTCTTACAACTCATAATATTCGTTACAAATGTACGGCAAAGCATTATTGCAAGAGGAATTGCAATGATGTAGCGAACGGTTGTTACAACAACCCCGACTCGCCATCACCACATGGAAGTTATCACATTCATGTGCATCATTTGGCTTCATCCGCCTTATCATGATTATCCTTGGAAGCCCCGGACTTCTTTATTTCGATGCTCGCCCGTCACAACACACTGCGGCTTCGCGACGTGGAAGTAATGGGTATTCAAGCCGCGGCGCCCGCCTGGCTGATCCGCCTGGGATTCCTCTGTGTCCGAGTGGAGTCGCTCGCAGTAAGCAGTCCGGCCTACGTCAATCAGACGTGTCAATCAATGGTCAGCCAGCCAGCGCGGAAATGTACAGGTGAATGGCGGATTATCGATCTGGGCCGATGGAACATCTCGGATCTACGAGGAGACAAGTCGGACTTCGCTTCCACATTCCCAGACTGGGATCGGTTACATTCCGCTCTTATGAAATATAGAAATATTTTAACTCATGCCATATTCATTTTGCTTTCTAGCATGTTTTTTTTACCTTTCAATCTTCGTACTCCGACCGTGGTATTTGTTCTTATATTTTCGATGATAGTCTACTTTGACAGAGCGACGCTGCTGTAGAAAGGTTGTCATAATAATTGGGGCTACCTAGCCACGTTTTATATTTCCATCAGCACACATTTCGAGACACATGTCTTTGAAACGGAACTAAAATGTGATTCGCCGTTTTGTAATTCCGATCCTAACTCATCACAATGATTCCTTTAAGTCGGACACAATCCTTTCGATTTTATTCAGACCTTGTCACAATTAGCCTTTCTTGTTCATGTTGTGAATAAGAGACGTCCACCACATTGAATGTTTGCAAGGCTCTCCTGATCACGGCGTCCTTGACTGAAAATTCCCAGTCAGCAGCAGAGCTTCAAATATGTATAGGATTCGCGTGAAGTACCTTCCTCGTGATTCAATAATCCACCTGCCTACCAACAGGAACCAATTACCCTAACATTAACAGGGCTTGAAAACCCTTTTAGCTTACTACATATGTTTATGCCAATGGTATAAAGGGGGAATTAAACATCTGTAATAAGTTGACTTGAATAAAAAGCAGAAAAATGTAGAGAGACATAGCAATATTTTGAGAAAAATCAGACATATCATAATGACTTTTTTGTGCGTTTAAAAGTTTTAATCATTAGCACTCGTAAGTTTGCCGTCCAAATCGAAGTAGGCAGTGCTCGGAGTATCATGAGTATTGGCTTGTATACGAGTAATACGACACTTCCATAGAGTACGTAATTTCGTACCAATAGACTTACCAATGAAGTTTAGTGATCGTACTCGTAATCATGATTCGTAAACTTCCTTATAGTAGAGTTGATTTTCCCCAAACTTTTGCCGAGCAGACTTTCCTATTTTTTTGTAAGTCGATTAATTTTCAGGGTTTTATTCTCATTTAGCCCATAGCTTACAGTGTGCAGGGAAAGATATTTATGCTTTAGCATGAGTGAATTTCTGTTTTGCTCTGCACAGCAAGTTCGTTAACGTTGGATTTTGATAGCTTAGTAATCTAATTCAAAAGTCTATTAAAATCAGCAACTTTCTTTTTCTTTTTCCCCGCGTTACATCAGACACATCGTGCGACGCTGAACGCATTACATCAGACACATCGTGCGACGCTGACATTCACTTCTTCATATATTTTCCATGGAATGACCCGACATAATCTTCTTAGTTCTTATTTCGACTCTTCTGTTCACGAGAACAGGGAGATAATTAGTTCTCAAGTGGTTAACTCCCATTCGGTTCTACTTTCAAGAAGGTCGTTGAGGTTTTTAATGGCTTTGTTTGTCTAAGTGAAGTATATCTTGGAAGTATGAGCATCTTATGTGTTTATCTTTGTCTCCAATGACATCCTTTGTCATCTCATTTGGTTAGAAAACGCGATTATAATCGCATTTGCAAAAAACAACGTAAAATGATAATTATAAATCAACATGCACTGAGCCTGTCAATGGCAGTTCTCAATTTTAAATTCAAGTTGAGGTTTTGTTTTATGTTTATATGTTACTGTACTGTCATTTTTCTCATTAACCTTCCTAGCGTAATTAGCGTCTTGAAAACCGACATGGAGAGTGTCGTTAAGATCAACTTTTCTTTTCCGTGCGAAATTAAACGAATTCGTGAGTTTCCTTCCTTTTTGCGTTGATCTGGGGGTCATAGTCTTCGATCTTCTCTTTTAGCCCGAGTTGGTGACTCAACCATGCTTTAAGTCTTGACTGGTTATTTTGTATATCGTGAATAATACAGAAGAATCAATTATTTTGTTTGTTCTTTTTTATTGCAACATCCAGTTTGGAGGTTTCCAAATCATATTTTGTAGATCAACTGATGAACATACCAGATACGACTTTATTGCTTCCTTCTTTTCAGCATAATACCAACATGAATAGTTCTAGAAGAAAAAAACAAAATCACCGCCGCCTCGAATCCATTTTATCGCCATGTCTTCCCACCGCTTCGAAAAGGCGATCGGAAGATGTGATCTCCCGGCTAGTCTGAAATACCGTGTGATTTATACCAGGCACGCTACGCACATTCATCAGCCTCATTATGGTGACCAACGCAAAAGGCCGCCCGGCTTCTGGTCAAGCATCATCATGTACCGCTGACCATTACATCAATGATCGTAATTAGGTCACATTGTTGAGTAGCTTTTAGTGCGATGAAGTAGATATAATACGCACGACTTGTACAATGCTACCCAAATGATGTTACGTGCCATTCCCAGGCCGTCACATAAATTATGGATTTTACGTTCCGTCATCTAAGTATTTGAAGTAAAGGCCGTCTCGTCGGGAACATGATACATCAATATGTGTGATTCTAATTCTATTTTGGGAAGATGAAAGATTAAAAACATGTCTAACATGTAGCTATAAAGGTGCCAATGCGGACATTAATGAGTTTGAATGGTATTTTGTTTTCTGTTTACAATTCTCTAAATTAGAATGTTTAATATATAAAAAAAACTATCACTCTGTTTTACAGATTTGTGACCTATGGCAGTGATGCTTGTAATAACAGTAGGTACAGCTTGAATAGAAAGGGAAACCACATTTTAAATACATTCGCTGAGTGATTCTCACCGGTTTCATATCATTCATATTAAAATCAATCGTCTTTAATTAAATATTACATTCATGCAGATCTTACAAATATAGACTTTATATTCAACGTCAACTTCAGAACCACCAAATATTCCACTTTTAATTGCCAAATAAGGATGTTAAAATATGATGCACTTTACCAAATTATGATTTTAATCATTCTCATTAATATTTTGAGACGTAAAATTGAACTATATATCATTTCAAGAAAAAAGGCTGAAGCGGGTAAGTTCAGTTCATTCGCATATCATGTTGATATTGCAATATGATGATGATATACTACATCGCTTATTGTTCATGGCTGGAGTTTCTTAAACCCGCCAGTATTACTTTGAGCAATCTCTCAATTCTCTTAACGTTTTCTTATACCGCGTATACGCATAACAATCTTATCATCTCTGGCCCTTCCACGCACAACCGCAAAGTGATTCATTATTGGAATATGAATGAATACGCTCGTCTTGGTCCTCGGCCTAAAAATAAACTCGCTGTGTATGAGTGGTACGTAGCCCCTTGTGGACGGTGCACGCAAGAAAATTGGAATCGTAATTGATTTATCGTCGAGGAGATATTGCTCCTGTTATGACCCGGTCACGGTAATCACAAAAAGAAAGGAATAAGATGTTAAAGGTACACGGTCTGGGCGTGATGGTCATGGTGGTTTGAACAGGGTAGCCGACTGTTGTTTGCCTCGATAGGCATCTCGGAAGGCGATTGAGTGTCATACCCTTATCTAAGATGGTCATGTTTAAAAAAAAAATGGAATGACAAGCGATAAAAAGATTGATAATGGTATTGGTTTTTATTTGTATATGTGCGAGAACGAAAGGGTTTTCTGGGAGATTTCAGAATTCAGAAAATGAAGAAGGAAATTTCAGCCAACAGCGAAATATAAGCATCCTTTAAAGTTGACAGATATTAAAAACAACAGAAATTACCAATGTTCGCGAATTCAAGCTTTCGAAGAAGCAAGCGGTTTACGTTGTTATTCTTTGCTCACTGGGTGGCGCACTTCAATTAGTGCAAATACGAAACATGTTTTTCTTGCCCTTAGGGCGCTTTTGCATTAGGCGCGCAATTTAGAATATATACGTTTGATATTTTACTGTAACTTCCGTCCTCTAAAAATACAAAGTTGAAACGTGAGCTGTATTATGAGAATGTGTGTGTGTGTTTGTGGAGCTGTGTGTTTGCGCCACCACAAACTCCAGCCTTGTGGAAACGTGCTTGGATGATGGCGAAAATAAGAGGGGCGCGCGTTGAAATCTCTCAGCGAAGATAAAATATGATTTATGGAATCATTTGCGTCCGAAATTATATTGATAAATGTGTCATATGGGATCCGGGGGTGATTTAAAGTTTACGTGTGTTCTCAAAAATAAGGTTTACGTTTTACCGTTTGCTGAATTGAGATGTTAAAGTTGAACATCCGAGGAAAAGTCATTGACATTGGAGGTATGCTTCTACCCTTTGTCTTCTTCGCAGTTTTTATGCTGGTATGTTTTCAGACCCATCCTTTTTCACGTTCGTTGCAATGTTGTTTAACTATTCACATGCCTCGTCCACATATTCCTGCGTGGGCCTACAGATTGATACATGAATGAACGCACACACACGCTGGTGTAAGTCGATTGTGTACCTCATAAACGGCTTGAAATGAGTAAAGCCTTATAAGTTATATAGTTGTATAGTTTAACATGTTTAAAAGAAGTTTTGGTAAACATGCATGGATGATATCGGAGAAGACTCCAACCAACTCCAGCCAAATGTCGAAATATGAGGGATAGATCTAGAACAATATTTGTTTTCATCAGGAACAAATAAAATCTCTATCAATCCGATTACTAGTATGTGTTACATTGTTCGTACAGAACGCCCAACTATTTTTCACACCGTAGTTGTATGCGTTTTGTATCTTCAAGTGAATATTAATCTCTGGATACAGTTAAAGATAATTATTAGGTATATGAATTATTGAAGAATACATGTATTCCAAAATTCATACGTATATTGTGATAGTTCTGAACCCGTGATTGATGTCTCTTTAATAGTTCCTTTTAGGTTCATATGTCGACTACCGCGTAGTATTCCGGAGTCGGGGTAATAATTGGACACCACCGTCTACACGCCCTCGGCGTCGTGGTGAAGACGAGCTGCGTAAGAAATGATGAATGTCCAGGATAGAGTGATACAGCAGCCGATAAACCTTAATAAAGTTACTCCTATACATCCTTTTTTTATGCAGCCTGGGTCGCCACCCGTGTACCATGAAGGCGGAGGCTTTTTCGCGAAATGTTTTATTATGATCATGCGTGGACGGGCCATTTATAGCCGAAAACAAACAAATCCGTATCGGAGTGGATTCTGAGTGCTCCGGCTCTTAATATCATCCAATTCCCACTTAGCTTTCAACGCGAGAAGACTTAACAAATTTATTAGTGCCACGTATAGAGCTTCCTCCTGAGACGGTCCGTTCACATTGCCAGTGTCTTCCCGTCACAAATACACAATTTTAGCCGTCGGTAGTCTATCCGTATGATGTTATGTTTTAGGCCTATCTTATTCATGGAAAAAATTGTTTATGGAAAAAAAACCGTACGTGGTCTCATGGGCATTGCGACCTCTATCTTTCCTTTATACGCACTTCGACTTTTTACTTCTGTGAACAGTATAAGTAAGGATGTATGAAGCGTATGTATATACATCCTTGGTATAAGTGTGTGTACTGCGTATTTTAGTAGCAACTACACAGTTCACGTCATTGGTAGTCTCTATAAGGTGAAGTTCCATATATTTTAATTGAATTTATTTGGGATCATTACTAATGTGTTTTTGTACGTCTATGGCTAAGTTCCTGAGTTTCCACAACTCTAGAATGCAATACCCTGTTTACATTAGTCTATGATATATATATTTATGTATCATTCACAATCTATGAATGAAGTAGTCACTCTAATCATCGTTTATAAATGATATATCCTTTTGGATTTGTGAATTTCGTTTCCAATTGATAAATCAGTCATCGTAAGCACACAATTGGCCAATCATGGCAATATTTTCAAAGACGTTCTTTGCCCAATCTTTAAATATTATGAATACAATATCAGACTTAAGCTAATAATTTCTTGCTCTTGATATGATTTAGCATAATATAGGTATTGCCCAGATTATGGTAACTTTAACAGAAGACGTTGCATTTCTATAAAACTAGGTCCTGTCGGATATTTATTTTGACGGAACTCATAACGTTGGATTCTGTATTCAGCAGCACTTTCGGGAGAAAAAAACGTCTTCTCCGAAACGAGAGCGACTTTTAGCTACAGTGCACACATCTTGCACCGAGAATCCAAGACGTCGCGCTTCCGCCTCCGTCGGTGGATGATGTAATGAAAATGTAAACACGTGCCGTCATAAATTGAGGGATAATGAAAAACGACGACACAGTCGCCTAAACACAGGCGTCTGTTAGATGGAGCTAGACAGTTTAAAACATTCGAGATGGGGTATAGAAAGGGCTGGAATTAAGGGTCTCGATCAGTAGCATTATACGGAAGTGTGCCGTGGGGTAGAAAAGCTTGGAAAGTACCCCATATAGCTGGTGCTAAAACACACTGTGTTTAAGAATTCTACTTGTTCACTGGCTACTGGTTGAAAGTTGTGTGTGCCATGATATTTGAGAGTATAAGTGCGTCCTCGTAGATTAAAGGTTGCATTTTTAATGGCGTGGCACCTAACGGTAAAATCATGTTTAATCTGATAAGTCTAAGAAGCGGGGTAACATAATGCAGAGTGGACAGTTCTAAAGTTGCGAGTACACCGTAGAGTGCAATAACAGACTTATTAACCACTTATATGCTAGACAAAATCTTATTCTTTGGCCTTTTGGGGATTTGCGTACGTTACTTGTACAAATATGCTTCTGTGGCGTATAAAGAGTCTAGCTGACATAAGGTGGACATAAGCCACCGTATATGCCCACAGCAGTAATTTATTCTGTCTAATGAACGAACGCGTTCGTTCAGAAGGGTGGTGTCCGTGAAGACGCCGAAATGGCAAAGTGACCCTTTCATCGGTGGAGATGTAACTGGAGAGCGGTCAGACTAGGCTGAGACAGTGATCAGGGTGGGAGTGGTACTGATGGCCTGTGGCGACTGTGCCTTTAAGCAAAGTGCAGTGCCTGAGTACAGTAGATACATACGTGATGACCAAGTGATGAGTCAGGTCGCGTTGAATGTGATTGGAATTAACAGCTCGTTAGGTGGCGAACAGCCTCAAAATGCAATTTGTCTCCTAGCCGAGTGTTCTAGAGTAGCTCAAGTGGTCAGTGCCTCAACATTTATTGAGGGAATTTCCATGTGCATGTTGGTTGACCCTTTATCTTGTTATTCCTGTTGCTATGCTGTTTTCTGTTTTTTTACACTATGGGGACGGACAGGATACTCCAACGGTTCGAAAATAGCCACCTCGTAAATCATTTAGAGTCGGAAAGCCAGAGCAACATTGGCGAGAGCTTGCGAGGAAGATGCTAGTCGAGCTACGATAACAAAAAAATCCATTCTTAATCACGAGAAATAAAGATTTAAAATGATCATTGGGATTTATGGTCATGGTTGACTAGGTACAAATGCTCGACTTTATAGCTGTTCGTGATTCCAGGCGTCAAAATGATGCTCTTGTCATTCGTCGCGGTATAATCATAGCATTGTTGCCCCGGGTAAAAACGCGTTTGATTTCATACGCAGTATTAACGTAACTATGTAACAATCGTACCTAGACTGTCGCATATCTGGCAAAACTTACCATCTCCCAGACATCGCCATTCATTTGCACGCATCCATCACTCCTCACCGCCAAATTCTGGCATCGAAAGTGACTCGAATTGGCGCGATGTAATCCGCGAATAGACGGGAATAATGTGGTTTCCGGTTCGTTTAGTGCGATTTGATTTGGTCGAATAAAGATATGACTCCCGTCCTTGCTCATCCAGGCCTTGCCCAGACAATGGGGTGTTTGGAGTCCCAATAATTGACATGAAACCCACCAGACCTCCAAATATCAAACCATGATGACCTGTGTTACTAGTATCCTTCGGGAATTATTTCATGATGAGATGATGAGGATGTTCAACAGGAAAGACTGGTTAGCATAATCTTTTGTGAAAATATAAGGAAATATTTTGAAATACTCATTCTTCAAGTATTCCTATACTTAAAGGAAATCCGTTTTGTTCCGACAATGGCATCGTGCTTTGCATAGTCGCTATTTATGATTCCCGAATAGAGTTTCCAAAACATTGGTTGCTGACTGACTCTTTGATAATTGCTTTTCATGTCGCCGCATTTGCAGTAATTTCGGTAATTCATTCCTTTGGTTTTCCTCGGGAAATTAGATTTGTAATAGCCAGGTATTTGGGAGTTTGACAGGGTGTGGAGCGCCACCTGTCTCGGGGTAACGGGCGCGGATCATCGTCCGCGCCTGGCGTGACCGACACGCCCGTGTGAGAGAGATGAGAGAGCGAGCTGGAGGAAGCATCCATCTTTTCAACACCAACGGCGGGATGTCTCGGTGTCATCGGCTGTTTCTCAGTTTCAAATAGATAATGTTCTTTTTCCACAAATCATGTATATCTCTACTTTATTGCTTTAATTTATTTTCCAGGTATTAACGAATGCTTGCGAAACCTAGCAAGTTGCCAAAGTGCATTGAGCTACATACATTTTTAAAAACAAGCTACATTAGCAAGGTTCATGAATATGGCCCGTGGTTGTTGTAAAATTAATCTTTTACGCACCCAACTTTTAGTTTTGGCTTTCGTGATTATTAAGGTATGGCGATATTTTGACATTTCTTAAATGTGAAGGATATAGTGAATGCTGTGTGCTGGAGCCATTGTAATATTTAAGGAATGCCTGATGTTGTTGTCCAAGTTGCGAGAAGGAATGTAGATTTAAGAAGGGTATTTGTACCGCTTTTTCAGCTACCATTGGGTAATGCGAGTACGTTATTGCAATGGTAACTGACGATACCCAAATGAGTTATGATCTCCTCCCTCCATCCTCCTTTGCTCCTTCCATCCCCGCATCTCCCATCTCGTCTCCGCTCCTCATTTTTCCCTTTGCCCTTGTTATATATTCCACTATTTCTCCCCACTATATTTGCATTGCAAGCTGAGTGAATTTTACTTCGGATTGTCACATCTGATTTTTCTCTCCAATGTCAAACTAAGGCGACTGGAATTAAGTTCAGTTGTCGGAGAACTCTTGGAAATTCCATCCTCCGAGTTTATTGAAGCTGCTGGGTCTATCTCCTCCCTAGAAGTCACCGGACGAGGTTCCAGCTCGAAACCACTCAAGGCTTCACAATTTTGTGGCATGTTTGGGGGATATGTATGTTGGGGGATCACAACCTCGCGTTTTCTTTCACCTCTCTCGGAATTTTTTCTGATCAAGAAGAATATTGGTTCATAGAAGAAGATATTAAGACTTTTAAAAAAGTATTAGAGTTCGTAGAGTAAACATTGATGCGATCATGACGATAGAGTCAGTGCAGTGTATAGTGTATATTATACAAATATACCAAGCTGTGAGCATGGTGAGATTGTATAGTGGAAATTATCTATCTGAGGAGGGAGTGGCATAGAACTATTTTTTTCCGAGGGGCGAAGCCCCCGAAGAAAAAATAGTAACCTATGCCAGTCCCTCCGAAGATGGATAATTTTAACTATACTTTCGAACTCAATGCTTGGTATATTTGTTATATATCCCTTCTGTAAAACAATAACAGTGCAAAAATAGTTGCCTTTTTTTCTCTGTCTCGATATCGGTTCATCCCAGGTAAATGCGCAACACACCGCGCACTGCATTCACTGTGCACTAATTTACGCCCGCTCAGGGAAAGAGCATGCGCAGTACTCCCAAGGAAGAAAATAGTAAATAGAGCATGCGCAGTCCTCCCCAGGAAAAAATAGTGAAAAATATCCGGAGCTCTTCAAGCATTAATTGACCAATCACGTTCCTAGAATACTCATGAATATTCATAGAAGGGAAATAAATATATATATATATATGTATATAAATGTCTTTTTAATGTTTATGTCCGTAGTTTAGTCAAACACAGTATAGATCTTAAACCGTATTAAAAGAAAATTTAACAAACAACATTGCGAGCCGCATTATTTCCAATCACTCAGTATTGATCAGTTCCCAAGTATGTTCACAAATATAAATTTAGATACATCTTATCTCGCAATACATTTGTAATAATTTCAATGAAATTGCAGTCTATTGTCTTATAATGGCGTATAGCTTTGACATGTATATTAACGTATATGTTAGTATTACCAGTACAATATATCCTGGAGCGTAGTTCTGTTCTATAATAAATTCCGCTTACGTATTGAATGAAACTTTGGTTGACACTAATGCAAGCCATACCGCAAGGCATGTGATGTATAATATATCCAGTTTAGGAGAATGAGACGAATCAAATCGGACAGACTTTAGTAAACGCATTTCTTATTCCTTGACAGTTTATTGCTCTAGTATAGGGATTACTATTTACCAGAAATGACAGGTTCGGCTGTTAGTCACTTAGCGTATCATCTTCAAGGACTACAGGAAGTATACATGTTAAGGCGCATCGCATATTTAGGAGTGATATTAGTTCCCTAAACCCGTATTTTTATGCTGGTGAAAATAGTTTATCAACATAATATACCCCCTAGCGTATGTTAATTATGACTTTGAAAGCGTGGCGCCTTTCAATGTGGAATACTTAAAACAGATGTGGTAAATGGGGTGAAATTTCAGAAATGCATGATGAGGTTATCCCTTTAAGTGCCAGATAAACTGCTGCTCTATGGGATTTGTGTGCAATAACGGTGAAATAATCCAGAAATGGCACAATGCGGGTTAAGCATGTTTACTGTACGTTCAAAATAGATGTAGTTTTCCATGAGACCTTCTCCTGTGTACCTTAGAAATGCGATTTAGAAGTTATTTAGATGGAGCTTCTGTCACCTACACTTAAATTAGTTCTAACCCCGCTAATGTTCTGTGGATTTCAAACGAGACATGCCCGTCGTAACTTGGTGTTTTCAACCAGTAGTCATGTATTTCCGCGATTGATAAAAAAAAAATGCACGTTTTTCATTCATTTGAAGATTTCATTATCTCCCCCGTTGTTCTCAATGGCTGTATTCGCAACAATGTTTTAACTTATAAGTAGATAAACTTTATGGGACGCAAAATAAATCTTCTGATGCTGTCAAAATATCATTGATTTTCATTGTAGAATTACAAAAGTGGTTGATTTTAAATCATTCGCTGTAATTAGTATATGAAGAAGCCCAAGATACCATAGTGATTCCGAGGATAAAACAGTTATATTATTGAATCAATAATAATGCTTCATGTTGTTTTATTTGGCGTCCCATAAAGTTATTCCAGGTTAAGTCCACTGCGTTAAACCTCTGTTTAAAATACGGACAAATGAATGTAGATTTGACTAGGTCATGCGAGACATGGACAAAGAGGGACAACCATGGTTCCTCTCAAATGTTACACGGACAACTCTTTCATCGCGATGTCTCGCTCGTGCTTAAAAACCAACCTTACTCACTCCCAACGCGGAAATTAAAAATTTCGACGAATTTGTACCCACGAGTGTTGATAGCACAATTAGGGCACGTAGACAAATGCAGAAAGTCCTCATATCGGTGGCTTATGCTTGACTAATGATATAAAAAGTGGTTTTCATGTTCGCCTTACCTGACACCCAAGTCGCCGACTCCGTCCTCGTTTGCCGCACCAGGCCCAACACCTTCATCGCTGGACACCTGCCGAGAGGGATATTACTCCATTAGAGGACTCATTAGATTCATATCCGCGAACTTCTACCGCACTTGGAGAAAAAAAATACATAAGTCAGCGCTATTTTCTTTTCACGTTTCATGGGGGGGAAATTATTGTGTCAATAATTGGAACATTCCCGCGAATTTGTTTCATCCTCATTCACCTCTTTATGTCTACATTCATTTCTTTCTTTCCGTAGTGCCTTTCCCGCGTTAATTTGATTTGAAGGATCGTGTAGTCTCCCTCAAGACTCAATAGGTTCATATCAGCCTTTGATTCTAAATATAAAAAAATATCCCACATATTTATCTATATTGAAAATGGACAACATTTCTCGCAATATTTTAACATCCAATAGAACAAAATCCTTCTAACCATTTCTTAAATCATTCCGTTCTGTGTATACCCTTCTCAAATCACACACAATATATTAAGAAGCAAAGACGATATGTTGTCCTAATTGAACACAAACAATGGTTAAATGATTCTGACATGTTTACATACAAGTCTTTTTATCCCGCTGTTTTTATGGTATTATGTTCTGTTTTCGGTGTGGTTTTCTCTCGGGAGAAAACAAAGTTGAAATGGAAGAGGGAATACGATGACCAACCCTTGAAATACAATTAAAGAGATTATACGTCCAGATCATAATGGCCGTTAACCATGGCAACGAAGCAGTCTCGATAGTGAATGTCATATCCTTCCTTCTCACCGGACGTTTCTATGAATATAGTCACCTCAATTATTTCTGCATTTCTGTGTAAATCAGTCATGTGACAAGTGATATTTGATTCCCATTTTGTAATTATCATATCTCGATATGAAATTAAGCAGTAAAATCCGTGTATGCCTTATTCATGTTTATATTTGGTGAACATTAAGAACAGCTTATTTTTGTTGGTTCCAATGAGACAGTATTCCTCGTTCATACACGTATACGAATAAGAATTGATTTTAATTAGCAAGATGTGACTCTTTAAACGCGCAAGAAAGTTGTTTTTCGCTGAACTAAGTTTTGAGCTTTGAATGAAATGTTTTTCTATATCCAAAAGGATGTTTGACATTTTTTTTTAAGTAAAGGACAAATCCAAGGTTCGTAATGTACTTGGGAGTAAGGCATGATCTTTTGATATGATATAATTCTCGCGAAAGGATAGCTGTCATCTTATTGTAAAGTGAAGAGTTAAGATCACGGTTCAGTCAGGGTTACTTTAAAGTATCTCGGGAGCGCATCCTCCTACCGCGTTGCCACGGGGATGGCGGGAGGAGTCGGTGCGCATCTGACAAGTGAGATGTTGTTTGATGGTTTTTGCTCCGCCTCACTCGCCTCGTGATTGCATCTCGCCGATGCCCCGCCGATTCGTGTCTGGTCGCAAGAGAAGCGGTGTTTATGCAGATCTCTGATGCGTTCACATTAGCTTTCAGTGATAATTGACTTCAAGAAGATTGTCTTTGTAATTTTGTTCGGATTCTTTTTTTTTCTTGAGGTGAATGTATACGTTGTCACTAGCATTGTTTTTTATTTGTATCGTCTTTATGTCAGTTGCGTATGTGTATACCATGCAGCGATGTGACACCAGTCCAAAGATGAAAATCTAAAGGTTGAGAGTTTATTTTCCCAGTGTGTTGGCATCATCGGGGTATATCCGTAACGCAACTGCAATGGAATATCGCGTTCATCTAAAAATTGTTGATTACGTATCTCTCGACGCTATACTGATCCGTTAAACTGGTGGGAAAACATGTCTTTCAACAAACTGCTATGGAAGGTGTATTGCAATATTCTTTAACGTGGTTGACGGATGAATTTTTGGATTTATCTAGACAGCGTGATTTTTTAAAACGACAATTTGATGAAAATAAAAGTGAAAGTAATTGGTCTGATTATAAACACGCAAGAAATAAAGTGAATAATTTAGGCAAGCGTTTGAAGAAAGATTATTACATTGAATTGTTTGAAAATAGTATTGGTGATACAAATCATACGTGGAAAACTTTGAAAAGTTTGTCAAGTCAGACTAAGTCCGCAAATTGTACAGGGTTACGTTCAGAGTCTGGGCTATTAACGGGAGACACTGACATAGCTAATGCCTTCAATGAATATTTTGTCCAGGGTAACAATGCCAATGCAGTTGAGCGTGATAACAATGATCAAGTGACTGACTCTACCTTTCAATTTAAGACGATTACGGAAGACTTCGTCGCTGAAGAGCTACACAACCTGTCAGTGCGTATGTCAAGTGGTCTTGATAACATCCACCCCCGTTTATTGAAAGAAGCAGCGCCATTTATTACAAAACCTTTAACCCATATTTTCAATGCAACAGTAACCTCAGGATCCATTCCAAAAGATTGGAAACGAGCTAAAGTCACCCCCATTTATAAATCTGGTGCAAAGGATCAAACTAGTAACTATAGGCCTATTTCTGTTTTGTGTCATATCATGAAAATACTTGAAAAGGCTATTCATGCTCAACTGTACCATTATTTTACCACCAATGATTTGTTAAGCCACTGTCAATCTGGATTTCGTCCTTTACATTCAACTACGACAGCATTGATTGATGTTAATGACTATTTATTGAGTAATATTGATAATGGGTATATAATTGGAGGTCTATTTCTTGATTTTAAAAGGGCATTTGACTCAGTAAATCATAGTATACTATTGAATAAATTAGAAAAGTATGGTATTTGTGGTTCCGAGTTAGCTTGGTTCACTAATTACTTAACGGATAGAAACCAGTGTGTGTGCTACAATGGAAAACTATCAAGCTTTCGGAAAGTTCAAATGGGTATCCCACAGGGGTCAATTTTAGGTCCATTGTTGTTTGTTATCTTTATAAATGACATGTGCGATTTGTTATATTCTGATCAAAGTAAATTGAGTCTCTATGCTGATGACGCTGCCCTATTTTGTAAAGGTCGAGATTATTTATCCATTCAAACCAAATTGCAAGCTGAACTGAATAGAGTTATGCAATGGGTAGATAAAAATGAACTACAGTTAAATACGAGAAAATGTAAAGTTATGTTGATTGGCACACACAAAAAAGTACACAGTAAACAAATTGTGCTGAAGCGCGAAGAGGATATTATTGAGCAGGTGAATCAATTTAAGTATTTAGGGGTCATACTTGATAACACTCTCAAGTTTGATAAACACATTGAATCGGTATGTGCTAAACTAGCTAAAACTATTGGGTGTATTAGACAAATAAAGAAATATCTACCGAAACAAGTTTTGACTCTACTATATAATGGTTTATTTCTCCCACACATTGATTATGGTTTGATTATATGGGGAACCTCAGCTAAGTTTTTGATTTTGAAAGTACAGCGTCTTCAAAATCGTTATGCTCGCCTGATTCTGAATGCGGATTTTCTTACACCTCACGTGATAATGTTGAAACGGCTAAATTGGCAATCTGTTCTACAAAGAGTTAATTATCAATTTTGTTTGTATATGTTTAAAGTTATAAATGGACTTTCACCTCAATATTTAACGGGTCTGGTCATTTTTAGAACTCCCAATATATTCACAAGATATGCTATCGATAATCCATTATATGTAATCAAGCCAAATAAAGACTATATGAAAAGGTCTTTTCAATATACTGGTTCAAAAATCTGGAACAATCTCCCACTTTGCATGAGAAATATCAAATCAATTTATTCTTTTAAGAAGCAATGTAAAATATTATCACTTACTGATCGCATCTAAGTCTCCAGTCAGAGCAAAGGTTTTTCGTTGTTTTGTTTTTGTTTTTGTTTGTTTTTATATTTTTTTTTTATGAAAGTAGTTGATAGATATCTCTGACATTGTTTTATGAACTAGTTCATGTATGCATTCGTTTTCGTTTGTATTTATCTCATATTTTGTTGTTGTGTTAAAAATGTGAATTGTATTGTTTTTTATTGTGTGCAGGGCCCCTTGGGAGATCAGTTCTTTAACTGAAAGGGCTACCCTGTTGAAATAAAACGTTAATAAATAATAAATAAACGTGAATCACCTGTGTGTCTGAATGCGCCTTCCTGACCTAGCATCAATCAATAATTGTGGCCCTGCGTACCTGAATGCACCCGGCAGACCTCCGATCATAGTCTTTAACACGACGATCATGTGTCTGAATGTACCCGCGCGACCCAGTATCATGGTAGGTAACACGACGAACCTGTTTGTCTGAATGCACCTCCCCGATCGTGCACGACAACCCTGTGTGTCTGAAGACACCTGCCCGACCCATTATCATAGTATTTAACACGACAAAAACCGCGTGTCTGAATACACCTGCTTGACCCGGCATCACAGTCTGTAAGAAAACGAACTTGTGTGTCTGAATGCACCTCCCCGACCCCGCATCATCCGTCAGGGATGAGTATCCGCAGTTCTTGAAGAAATCCCTTCAGGAGCAATTAATTTTCAATCTTTCCATGTGTAAAATTCCCCCTCCAAGCTCGGCCGAGCGCCATAAATCACCCGCCCTTGTCAGCGCTTGAAATGTATTAGCTTGTTCCTCAGTGTGACACTTCGAAATTGGACGGCCGTCTGTTTTGCATAAACAAATCATTTCCCTTCAAAAATGGTAAACCGTGCAGGGGAACTTCCTCCAGAGTACGCCAGAGATTGCTACAAATAAAATGGCTCCAAGCACATGTCACCAATTCACGTGTATCGCTCGCTCATACTAAGATGAAAACTTTATCAATCAATAAAAAGGGGTTTAACGATTTCTACTTTCTTCGAAATATTTACATTTCTGCCGTTTTGAAATGTTATTTTGGAGGCTGATTTTAGGGAGCGATCTGATTTATTTTCTCTCCTATAGATGGTAAATTGTGGATATTCATTTGCTGATAGATCACCTCTTAACGACAAATTCGAAAATGGCAAATTCAATTTGTAGGTCACGTAATTAAAAGGCTGAGAAAATGCATACGAACTGGACAAATGAGAAAGAGATTCAGGGAAAGACAGCATATCAAACATCGATCCGTTGACTGGTAATAGAAGTACCAGCACATTACAAGCAACAAGAGGAAGTTGAGAGAAATCATTGAGTTCTAATGTCTGGAACAAATAAGGCATGCATCAAGTGAACAAAATTGATAAAACGATTGAAATTAGTCTAGTATTGTCCTCAAATTTTCCCTCGAGACGAATATGAAGTTGTGTAATTGGTTTGAAAAGGCGAATGCTTTCATCCACATTATTGCCTCAGATCGAAACCCAGAAATATCCGAAAACATTTTTCAAACATTAAACATATATTGATATAGCTGTGGAGAGTATTAAAGTGATTGCGTTGCTTAGATTGTGATGTCCACAATACGTTACCACTATAAGGGTCGGCATATACTATATGATTTAAAGACCACCCGACAATAAGGACATTTGAGACATCATTTATTAATATCATTCCACTGTAAGTCAGTTTTCAGTACGTATGTTCAGATTGCATTTCGAAACATTTTTTTTTATTCTAAGAACAAAAAAGAACGTATAATAGACTTTCCGACGTTCGATTAACAATTTCCGACGTTCCATTAACAATATTTGTGATTATGATATTCGCCCGGAAAGGGGATACACCGCCTTTAAAATACGCAGGGATGAAAATGGAGCCCATGGCAACCGGCCTCTCGTTTCTCCGTGGCGTGCCCGCTGAAGACATCAAAAACTCACTGTATTGAGACGTAAATAAATCATGGCGCTCTCTAAAGCGGGACGTAAGTGAGGGCGATAATTGTTAAGAGTTTATAAACTGTCAAATACGTCTAGTTCGGGCGCTTTTAACGCACTTCAGCTCGGAGTAGGGTATCAAAATACTAGCTAGTGGAGAGTCTGTCCGATGGGTAACCGAGGGCTGGAGATAACCCTGGATTATTTTTTTATGGAGTGCTAAAAACTGACACTTGTCATTTTGTTTATGAGATGTAAACGATTTTTAGCCACGGGGCCGTTGGGGTAACGCGGCGGTGAGAAGGGTGAATTAGGTTGTTTCGATGATCGTATGATTGTGAGTGTATCTCAACGACTACGTTCATATCTACCTCTGCTAAAAGAAGGCTAGATTTACGGTCTTGATTTCCTAAAGAAATACCTTTTCTTCTTTTTATTGATCGTGTTTGGCGCTCTACTCTCATGGGAAATTGCTGTCAGTAAATACAAGCGTATCTGTTCAGTCGATGTATGGGCAACTTACTGCAGGGTAGTGGATGAAAGAACTATGATTAAATTGGCAAAAATGTTGTCACTGATGTGCCACTGATTTGTGTTGAGATGCTACTAAGATAGTCATTAACAACATTTTGTTACAAAATATGTGCAAACTTATCTCTGATTCTTTTTTACTTTTGGTCCTTATTCGATTCTCTACAAAGTGGCATGCGGATCTGCTGTTCTTCTCTGATCTTTCTCCCCCCCCCCCCCTCGCGCACACACTCACACACACACACACATACACACACACCTATTTTTCCGTGGGGGGGGGTGTGGTGTTGATGTTACTAGGTGAGCCTTTGCTATACAAAAATATATATATATATTGTTTCTACATTATTCCTTACGATAATGTTATGTTTACCTGTAGGGATATTTCACTGAACAGTCTACCCAGTGTCATTTATATTTTTCATTCAAAGACTGAAATGCAATATTGTACCACCATCACTAACCCTGCCCCCGCCCAAATAGGTGACTAGTATTTTATGCACCTGTCGTATCACGTCAGGTAATACACCGCTTGAATCGTCTGTTGATTTTACCACTCTGTATCCGCTCTCTCTGATCCACGTTCACCTTTTGTTCTCGTTGTCTACGCACAGCCGAGACGCGCGTGTGTACGTACGCACTGAGAAAGTTCACTTCAGGTCAAAGCGAAGTTTAATCTTTCCATATTTTCGGTCAATTTACTTGTCACGTTTGTCAGTCAGATTTGCATTGTCAGATTATGAAGAGGGAGAACGCAAGTATGGTAAAGAGCTGAGGTATGTTTTCTTTGTTCTCCATTTTCTATTAGGGGGATGGTTGAACACGAAACTGGAGAAATTAGGCTATGAGTTGCCAAGCACAGCATGTACAGCATTCGTTTATTGTACCTGTTAACTGTTACTAGGTTAACTGCCAAAGAGCAGAACATCCTTCATTAGCTTTACCACAAAGCTTTAAATGGAGTTCATACCATATTTTACTGATTGGTATCCATGATATTTCAATAGTCTGTGTTTAAAAAAAAAGCGATAGGCCCAGATAATCATTGAGTTTGGATTATTTGGGTACTTCATATGTGATTTGTCACTCAATCTCATTCAAATAAAAGTAATAAAATTTTAGACACAATAGCACCAGTGAGTTTGATATTGCAGTCCAGCGAAGTATAATAATTGGGATCCGCCACCCTGAAGTGCCCTTCAGACCAGCCCGAGACCATCACGTTTGAGTGTTTATGATTTTGAGCTTGATTTAACTATTCTACCTCACTGTATTTATCCGGGCTACAAGCGTGTGGCTGCTTACCCACCCGTATATGAAATTCGGCCAGTGTCCCGTCCTAGCATTGCTTCCTAGCTTCAGCTTGAATGTTCCTGAATTAGGGAGGGGTGGGTCATGTCAAGTGATTCATTCAAAATGATCATCACATGCTTGAAATCAGCATAATGATTGTGGTTTCAAAGTGGACAGTGAATTGATGAATGCTCTTAGTCCCGTGTATGAACAGCGCAGTTTAAATGTGACCTCATTATGCAGTCAGCTGCAACAATGTCAAAGAAGTCCTTGACTCATTATTAACAGCGCTGTAATTTGACTTTAGTAATACTGCTTGAAATGCTAAACTCAGTGTGAAATATTCTTCAGTTGTCTTGTCAGTTCATGGACATGTTCACAATTTTCATCTCATTTTATCATATATCATTACTTCAAAAAACACCAGTGTAACAGCATTTCTCTTAAGTAGAAAAGAATAACTTATTTATTGCATTTCTGACTTATAATAAATATGTACTTTTACATGTGATGCATTTGGATAACAATTACTCTAGAACAGCCCATGATTATGTCTTCATTAAAATCGAATTAATTCATTTCTTGAATCAACTTTTAAGGTTGCACATGTCATTGTGCATACTGAATGATGTATCAGAGATGTGTTCTTAACTTGTTATGCACAATTGATACAATTTGGCACAAGAAAGACACACAAATCCCATGCTATCATGCAGCACACACTATAGATGCAGTGGCAATACTTCTCGATGAGGTTGATTGGAATCTGATGTATCAAAAGACCACAGCAGAGATATAACATTCCCAAGCCCTGATTAGTAGTGACATGGCAAATTTACTACAGATTACCTTATATTGCATTAGTGCCTGGGATTGATTCTATCACTTGGGCCTTATGTATTACAGTGTAGGCTGTCAACTTTGCAGAACCTCATTACTGGAACGTAGTAATGTTTACATTTCCTTCTCATCGCTCTCTCTCTCTCTCTCTCTCTCTCTCTCTGTTTCATTCTCTTTCTTTCACTTTCCGTTCTGTATCGGTCCATGCCTTTAAATCTGTTTTGCTTTCGTATTCACTCTTCCTCTCTTCCTCTCTCTATCTTTCATTCCCTCTCTTTCTGTCTAATCCCATTCATATTTTGTAATCAATTTTGCTCTCATATTCTCTCTCTTCATCTCTCTCTCTCTCTCTCTCTCTCCTTCTCTCTCTCTCTCTCTTTCTGCCCCCCCCTCTCTCTCTCTCTCTCTCTCTCTCTCTCTCTCTCTCTATATATATATATATGCCAGGTGAACTCTCATAGGTAGCTTAAATCAATGTGGACATGTGTGAAGCCATGCACACATGCCGACCTGGCATAAAACCCAGTTGCTTAACAACACACCAATTTGTAACCTTGCTTTCCTCTATCTCTTGCCAGCCGAGAGATACTAGAGCGTACACCTGCAAGATGCAGCCCCTCCCAGTGTTACCATAATGTTTGATGACAACCAAGATAGCGCCATAATATCCAGCTATGCCACTCATCCAGAGCTTTGTCACATTCAATCCGCGTTCTAATTGCCTCGGGTCACATGTTTCCCTGAAACGCAGGGTCCCAGTCCCACATGAGCCTATCTGTGCTGGCTTCTGTGCTGACATGATACAGTAGTTCAGATCTTTCAGGACCGGTGTGCATTTTGCACTAAGGTTACCGACTCGCTGCCTCAAGCATATATGAATCAAAGTTATCACTTTCAGAATTTGTGGCTTTTCACAGATTCCTGTAGGGAGATGTATTCCATGTCAATGTAGTAAAGTATGTCGAACTAAATCATCTGCAAATTTTATCTACTGATACTAGCAATGAAAGGTGTGATTGTATTATTCTTTCGGCAAAAGTGTAACAACATTAGTTTTTTTAATCTTGCAATGGTCTGTTGGGTTATTATATGTCACCTTTTTTCACAGGAATTATTGATGAGAAGGGTGTCCATAATTAAGTATGATGTACATTGACAGTCAGGAGATCATTATATCTCTGTGCACTTCAAAACTGTGGACTGTTGCATTTTTGAAAGTCATCAGTGAGAACATTTGTTAGACATGATAGTAGAAATAGAAAGTCTTCTTATCGGAATCAAGATGATTATGCACATTTCCATATCTGTAGTCCCTTTATCTTCTTTCCATTTTTTTGAGGATACAGAACATTTACATATTAACTGAATTTGTCAATCAATACAATATCCCAGTTCAGTATGCTGTGATGTGATCAGTATATCTACATGTACTTCAATGAAATGCAAGACACTTTTATGCAACAAAACGTTCACATGCAACGTTACTGACAATTCAATGACATGAATGAGGTTAAATTATTTCAGATGGAACCTTTCTGGATTATTTTATCAGATAGCCTAAGATTAAAACTTATTCTTGTCAGTGAGGACATCAGCTTGAATGGCATCCTGGCTGCTATATGTGTACTTTACCCCTTTAAAGGCCAATAGAAGTTGCCTGTAGGCACTGCCATACCGGTACCTGGCTTACAGTACATGGGTATGCACAGTGCTAGTACTACATATACCAATCACTACCTGAGCTGTGTGTTATTTGGGTGAGCCCCATGTATGTACATGAAAGCTGTTAGCATACATGTATACAGCAGCAGTAGGGGGACAGTAGTGCTGTACCGTGTCTCATCACCAAACCGTGAACCACGCACCAGGCTGCGCGGCCTTCCGATCCCGCACTACTGGAATGCACCCCGCCGCGCCAGGCCTGCCTCGGCCCCGCGAGGCGTAGCGATCGCTCCGCTATCAGTGCCTCTCAAAATTAGATCTCCCCAAATTGAATTTGACGCGGAAAAAGCCACTCAATTACGGGAGGCACGCCGAGCCTGGGCCTTTCCCTACCCCCGCCAGGGCTGGCCTTTTCGGCAGCCGAAACCATACCCCAGACTCACTGCATGGGACTGGCGCCAGGCCTCCGCTGGGCCGAGGAGGCACGATTCGGCCTAAACAAACAGGTAAATGGGACGGTAGTTGGAGAGGAGGAGTTAGGGGGCGCAGGAATGGAACTACATGTTTGGGTGTGTTCATATTGGTAGCTGGACCTCAGTACAGTGGCTCATTAGTTACTGCAGAGATGGAGAATGCATACCAATAAGAACTCATCGTACAGTAGAACGCTAGCAGACTCTTAGAAATATAGATGTGTTCACATTGGAACAGTCAAGTCGCTTGTAATTTAGTACTGTAGATATGGAGAACACACACCAGTAGACTACTGGAACGATGGGTGTGTTCAGTTTTGTCGCTGAACCTCAGTGCAGTCTGTGGCTTATTTCTTCCTGCAGAGATGGAGCATGCATATCAAGAGACACTGATTGTACTGTAGAATGCGAACAGACACAAATGGTATATGATAGAGGTAATTCAGACCTTAACCATTATTGTAAATAAATTTTCACTGACTTTTTAATGACTTAAAACATTTGTAACAACATTGGAAACAGCCAATAAACTGTGAACATTGCAACTCTTGCCATGATTGCTTTACTCAATAATGAGTTACAATAATCAAAAATATATATGCAACATGCCTTGTGGCTATACAATATTGTTGTCTCTTATCATGAAGTGTTGCGTTGTATTTAAAGAGGAAGTGCACTTGGTGCAGTATGAGGATTATCATGTGTGTGAGGGTGTTACATGGGGGTGTGAATGCGCCCCTTCGTGAGGCTCATGAGGAGAAGAGGCGAGGGACATATGAGGAGGGCTGAGGCGACCCCCTGCATCCACCCTGCTGAACCCTGTCTCCTGCCTCCTGGCCCTCTTCCACCCCTCTCCACCCCTCTCTCGGTCCTCTCCAGCCCCCATGTAAATAAATAAACAAATTGGAAGGGGAACAGACACTGTAGTAATACAGCCAGAATAACTCTCGAGGCTCTATGTGATGGTGCTGCTATTTGAGACACCAACATTTCCCTTACATTGAAATCAATGGCAATGCACACAGAATTAATGGAAAATGTGATTATGCCCTCTAAATACATGGACAGCAATATATTATTGTGGAAAATGGGCTTGTATCCTGTATCTTAAGCCATTGCTCATGGTTAGATTTTCGGGCTTCGAGAACCCTGGTCCAGTTAGGTTGTCAAAACTTGCCATGGAACTGCAGTCATCAAAGGGGTGTGGCTTAATTGCACTCTATAAGGAATTCTAAGTTTTCTCCTTACAGCAGAGTATAGGAGAGTCACGCTGCTCAGTATGAGTGAAGAAAAGCTAGCCCGCATATACAGTACGTGGGCCGAGTACAGAACAGGTTAATACAGAGAGCAATGTTGTGGAGGATGGGCTTGTATCCTATATCTTCATTCTTTATGTCCAACATGTGAGTTCATTCCCATGTAATACACAAATGCCAAAGGGCTACATTTTGTGTGGCAATGAAAAGGTTTTTGTCTCCTTGCTTATGATATTTCTTTTGTTTTGAACATGGATAGCAACATCACTCTGAACTTGTTGCACAAAGGAGTTGGTAATACAATATATACCAATGGACACCTGTTGGTTGTATCACACTAGACTTATCCAAGGCCCGGGTATCATATTGGGCCATAATGTTGTAATACATTACGAGACCCTGAACTAAGGGAAAACACCCCTGCACAAGCTGTGATAATGACATGGTGTCGCCATATTAGGATACCTCTGGACATGATTTGAGTGATTTGTCAAAGGGATATCAAGAAAAATAGCAAAATAAAGGAAGAATGTGGAAAGTATGTGAACATGAAATAATGAGAAGGAGAACAAAGATGAGAGAGTATGGAGAGAGTGGGTGGGAGAGAGAGAGAGAGAGAGAGAGATGAATCAATTACACTTTGTTGTAAACAATATGCAGAATTGGGCTGTGAGAGGAAGCATATATATCACAGGTAGGTATGTTTGCATTGTTCTTGAAATGAAAAACTACTGGCACATTTCTTTGGAAAGTGGTAAGTACCCATATGTACATGAGATGGATGAAGCACCTTTCACTGTTTGACAGGAACATGTGTATTTTTTTTTCAGAAATAATACTAATACATAGTTGCCTTTTCCTCCAACTTTCCATCTAAATGCAAATAGTCTTGTATCTGATACATGTTTACACAGCTCCTTTGGTGTTTCTTTTACCCAAAGTAAACTGAAATATAAGACTTGTTCAGCAATGGCTGCAGATACATGGAGGTGTGCACTACAGCTCAAAGGAATTGGCATAGGGAAAGGGAAGGAGCTGCAGTTTTAAACCGTGGTGTATTTTGTCCAGTTCAGCATGAAACAGATGCTTTAGCCTAAAAAGTATCATGTTTCATGCTGTTTTAAACTGCGGCTCCTTCCCTTTCTTCCCTTTCTCTTTCCCTATGCTAATTCCTTTGAGCTGTAGTGTAGGTATGCTGGTACTCTGATTCTCGGTTAACTCTGTCATTACCACGCGCTCATTCGTTGTGTTATAAAGAAATAGTATCTTGAGACTATGTAGTTATCATTGGAACAAAGAAGGTTAACTTGTGCCAAACAGACAAGTTGCGTATTTGTCAGGGTGCTTGACAGGATTGGTTTCGTGCATGGTCAAAGAGACACCTTGGCAGAGGAGGACTGATTTGCATGTGGTCTTGTGTGGGTATTATTCAGAAATGTACATAGTGTTGAAAAATATGTACATGGTACATTTGTAAGAAAAAGTTTACTAATAGTGTTGATACCACATTATAGACCTGACATATGTGGTGAGAACCCTGCTTGCTTTTTCTTCAGATAGCTTCTGTGAACTTCTTCATTGTATTTTTACATTTAGATTCATGTGTGTCCAGACACACAAACACTGTTAAAACAAATCTGTAGACCTAAGGGAGATGCTTTCTTTTTATGGAACATACTTTTTTCTATTTCACAGTGATATTCTTATTTCACAGTGATATTCTTTCTATATCTACTGTAGATTTGTGTGTACATTGTGAATGTTGTATGACCTGTGCTTTTTATGTTGAAAATGTGAATATATGTTCATGTATGCGATGTAAGATCATTAATTAATATGTAATGATATTTGTGTGTATCATATTTGTAAATTGTGAATGTTTTATGTACTTCTGTGTCTTTCATGGTAAATATGTTTATCATATTTGTGTTTTGTTACTTCATTTGTAATTTGTGTTATTGGCTAATGGTGAATTTTGCATTGTATATGTTGAATGCAAAGAACTGTATGAATGAGGCTGCTGCTCAGGTTGAAAAGTGTATTCAATGTGTGATAAAGAACTAATCATTTTCTTATCACCCATATGTTTATTTTCCTAACACAGAGAAATATTTACTTAAAAGACCACACAAGAAAGACAATAATTGTAGTCTTTATAAGCAGGTAGTATTCATGCGTATGCTTCTTCAATATATGTTTCAATGAAAAAAAAGATTCACAGTAAAAATTATCTTCATAGACAGGAGTCTTTTCTTCCGTGTCGTTGCTAAAGCAGGTTTCACTGTCAGTGGAAATAGTTTGAACACTTTATTGCACAGATATGACAGTATTTTTTCCACTTGCTTGCTCCGATCAGTTTGACTCAACATCTCGATACCTCTTAACATTTGCCCAGGTCTTGCTGTACACAGAAGGGCTTCATGGAAGATGGCACTTCAACGACATCCGGGCTGTCTTCTCAAGACGCTACCTGCTCCAGAACACCGCCGTGGAGATCTTCCTCGCCAACCGAAGTAAGCGCGCCCCTTGGGCTATCAATAAGGATTACCGCTACACTCAGACTTAGGCGGCTTGGGATGGAATGCAGTCGATTTAGAGTGGATTTGTAAAGTCTGATCCCCCATGGACAGTAATCAGGCTGCGCGTGTTTGCTGCTTTGGTTTTGGTGGGGGTTAAATGGTTTCACGACATTACCTGCCCCAGAATACCACATTTTGAAATGATACAATCTTAAGCAAAGACTTTTCTTCCATGAATAATGTTGATTTCCTTGAAAGTCTACTTTGAGAAATTAGGCGTGGGATAGAAAAGAGATTTAGATGGAGGGCGAACTTTCTCTGTGTGCTCATATTGGATGCAAAGTGCTTTTTTAAGGTACTAGTGTTGCATCTTCTAGAACATTACCATGAAAAAAGTTGCGGCTACTGGAGAAAAGCGATTTAAAATGATTAGTTTTACCCATCTACAGGAGGCTTGGAAGTGGATGCAGGAGATATTTAGAGTCAAGTTTCAAAGTATGTATCCATCTCATTATCCTGATGGGGTTTTCTGAAACATCCTTTGTCCCAAAGTATGGCATTGGAAATAATAATTTTCAAACCAAATTAAAGACACCCTACCCTTATGATTATGCATCATATTGCTCATTTAAATATAGGCAATCTAGAGCAAACTAGTAGCCTATGTGCCCTTGATAGTAATCATTGGGGTATTCTTTTAGCCACTCATGCATTGAAAATCAATTTGAAAAGTTGTTGGTGTATAATGAGGCAAGAATGTTTTTCCTTCCATGAATATTATCTTTACGAAAATAAAGAATGCTGGGTAGGCAATGGAGTAAGAATAAAGTACATTTTCTTAATTTCTGTGTGTATTTTGAGAATAGATCAGAGTTTTCCCTTGGGGGTAATATGCTCCAAACCATGGAGTGGAAATGTTTCTTGTCAAGCAAAGTGAAGGCTCGATCACTTCCCAAAGATTCAGATAGAGCTAGGTGGGAAAGAAGTGTAGCAAGATGTAGATAAACTTTTCAAAATGATGAGCTGCATTTTTTTCTTGCACTAACCCACATGAAAATACCGCTTTGTAAATCTCCCTGGCCAGTTGATTGTAGAAAGAGAATCCTTCCTCCGTCACTACGGATTAAGTTTACTGAGATAAAGTAGGCTTGGATGGAGTCGCTAGAGATTTGCAGTACATTTCTCATATCTGCCCCCATTTGGAAAGATACATGTATCTGGCCTACTTTAAGGCAACACATATCACGGTAGGAATCTCTCTTGCTTTGGGATGGAGTGTGTTTTGTCATAAAAGGAGCAGAAATTCAGTTGATTACTTCATGGATGGTTAATAATGCTGTCCAGAGGTATACCTGGCATATCACCTGCATATCTTTGAGTATGTTTGTTCCTTGTTGGTGCCACAGAGCATTCTCCAATCAGGAAACTTACTAACCGTTGCATAGGGGGCATCTGTCAGAACTTTTAAGGGGAAGTTCACCCTGAAATTATTTTGGTTTCAATAAAAAGAAACAAATTAAAGAAACATATGAGTGAAGGTTTGACAAAATAAGTCGATAAATTGCTTTTTTTCTGTTTTTGACAATGGAATGATTTTTTTGTACAGGTATGTGTGTAAAAACGTATTTCTAATAATGTATCAAATGCACAAGTGAAAGGATGCATATCTTTATGAGAAAATGCACATTTTCGAAAAAAAAAAATTGTACACAACATATGGGAGAGCACCTCACATGTGACATCACAAAATCAAAACTTAAAAATCAAATGACTTTCTTTTCCTTTGACCGATTTTCGTCAAACCTTCACTCATGTGTTTCTTTCATTTGTCTCCTTTTATTGAAACAAAAATAATTTCAGGGTGAACTTCCCCTTTAAAAGGGATGTCTGTTGGAACTTGCTTTCAGAACAGTTTGATAGAATGGAAAATACTGACCTGTGGTACGGGTATTGAAGGTACTTTGACAAGTGCCTGTCTGTAAAGCAAAGCAAATTGTATTTGGGTGAATTATTCATAGGAAAGAGACACCGCATATGATATACAATATCCGTGTGTCATCATTCCCATGCCGAGATGACAATATCTTGCTTTTGGTGACACCGTATGGTCACTTCTCCATTGCTTGGGGTCATTTCTAGTCAAACTATATATCCGAGGTCGGAAGAGAGTGAGAGTTATGACATTTAATCATTGCATATATGACATGTTGAAACCAGGAACTTGGGGCCATATTCCAGGACTGTTGCTGATGTGTTACAAGTATTGAGTCCCCTTTGGTGCAGACTTCGACATGTTTAGGGGATGTGGACAAACGAGAGATATATAGCTTTTGTAGATATACATGTACCACATGGAGAGATAAGTTGGGTTGCCTAAAAATGAAATATTAAGTATATATACCAATGTTAGTTAGTATGGTAATGTTATTCCATTTCATGTAATTGATTTCAACTTCGGAAACATCCAAAAACCTCCTTATTGCCCTTGGTAGTGGGTATACTATCACACTATTTTGACATGATCATATTTTCCCTCAGTACTGCTGATTCTAGAAAATATATACCCCTTTGTGAAAAGGTAACTTTCATTTAATGTAATATTTCACTCCCTACCAGTCAAGATATTCATATAACTTATTATGTGATACATTTTTTCTCTTCATCCTCTGTGATTCAACCTGTCCAAAAGGGGCATGGTGAAGAATTTGATCCATGCTCTTCCTAGAGTGGGTATGGGCCTATATTCTTTGCTTGTTATAGTTATTTTCTCCCTTCATATTTATTCCTTCAGCCTCTGTGATGTTCAACCTGTCCAATAAGGGCACAGCGAAGAAGGTGGTCCATGCTCTTCCTAGAGTGGGCGTCGGTCTATATTCTTTGTTTTTTATTGTCATTTTCTCCCTTCATATATTTTCCCTCAGCCTCTGTGATGTTCAACTTGTCCAACAAGGGGACGGTGAAGAAGGTGGTCCATGCTCTTCCTAGAGTGGGCGTCGGCCTGAAGTACGGCATCCCAGCATCCAGGTATGAAGCTTCCTTCATTATTCTTCTCAACCTTCTCAGTACCAAACTGTGGAGACCCCATTGGTTTGTCACATCTTTGTGTGCCAATGGGACTAAGGAGGTTAACATTCATGTCAGTTAAAATGTTTGGCAAATTCAAAGTCCTATGTGTATACTTCAATGTGAAAGTAGTACATGATTCTACATTAAAGGGAATATACTGTATTAGGAAGACAAAAAGCCTTCAAACAGGTGTCGTGAGCGATCTTCTTACCAATGGTCTTAAATTCATGTCTTGTCCATTTTAGAAACTTGCTGAAAGTTGCCCTCAAATGATCCACATTTGGTTTAATTAATGATTAAATGACAAAACCTCAAAGTGTTTGGGCGGAACATTTTGAGGATTTGTGATTCAATTACTCATTACTTCAAATGTGGATCATTTGATCATCTTTTTGTATTATAACCTGTGTGTTATAAAAACCTCTTCTTTATGGAGAGCACCACCACTTAGAAAGGCAGTTTTGTGGGTTTTATTAGATCTTACCAAAGTACTCTATAATCTCTGAATTTGTTCTTCCTAACATTCTCTTCAGACTATGTTTAGAATTGGCAATGTATACATATTCTACCCTCTCTTGAAGTGGAGTTGTTGTTTAGCAGAAAAGTTCTATAGAAATCATGCTTGACTATCTCGATATCATTACTGAACAAAAAGTTTTACAAAAGTTCATTTGGTCAGCTTTATCCTGACCCTATTTTCCTCCCTTCGCATGAAAAATTTTCCAAGCTCATCTTAATTAAAGAACTTGTCAATACATTAGCAAAATATTAATACCACAAATTGAATTTCTCCCATAGAGCTTCTTCACTAATTATCTTTAAATTAACTTCAAAATTTCCTTCTACGCATCTCTCGTTATTATGCTTTTATATAACCTTCAATTCTTTTTTTGCATGTAACATTGTAAAACAAGACTCTTTTGCTATGTCCTGTTAATTGTTTGCACAGCTCACATCTTCTATTTGTAGCTGTCTGTAATGTCTGTATTTTCTTCAAACTAATAAGTATGAAAATGAATGTGTATTCTATCTTAGACTCATGAATGTTCTTTAATACTAACAGAGGAAATGCATCGCAAACAAATATAGGTGGCAGCTTTTTTGGGACTGATAGTATCTTTCAGTTCAGGTAAATGAAGAACAATTTGCATCACCTTTGTGTGGGCATTATCACCCTCTTTTGTACATTTCCATGCAAATCTACATACATGTAGCATTTTGTACATTTTATGATAATAGTAGATACAGAATGCTGTCATAGCATTGGTTGTCTATTTAACATAACCCTGGAATCTTTTGGAACATAGTTTTCATATTTTGCACATTTGATAAATCTTTGTGATTGCACTGCACATCAATTCACATGATTGCACTTACATATTTTCGTATTTTGCATTGCATAGCATGACATTTCTTGCTGAAGTAGTTGTTTTACGAGTGTAGCTCGTCGGATTCCTCACTCATTCCATTGCACTGTATGATGTGCCGTGTTTATAATCTTCCTACTACATAACACTCTCCTCTGTCATAACTGCATTTAAGATTAAAGTAAATGATTTATATTTGGGTCGACTGTTTTAAGTCATTGCCCAGATAATTGATAGGGCCCTTGTTGTTGCTATGAACTCATGAGGAAACTTGTGTCATTTACGGAGTTAAAAATAGTTGACTAAAAGCTATAATGATCATGCCATAAAAATACCATTTTGAAGTGTTTCAAAAATTGCATATACAACTGAGTAGATTGATCTGGCAGGGGTCGTGTATGTAGATGGGGTCAAATAGCTTTGATGATATGCCCTAGTTTCTGCATTGTATGCTGTTTTAACTTACTCCACACACATTTTACATATAACATTATTATATTATAGCAAGTTCTCCAGTGTGCTTCACTGCATGTATTGCAAACAGGCAGTATTGAATTTATATCCCAAGCATCCATTATTATTCTAAATTATTAAATTATGCTCTCTTTAGTTTACAATAGTGAAATGTGATCATTTGTCAACATCCAATATTTGCTTGTGGAGTATAGAGCAGGGACGATCCAGGACCTCCAAAGAGTGTTTGGGGCTGTCAGCTGTATGGCATATTTTCCCTAGACAGCCTTCCTTCTACCCATCGCTGCATCATGTCATAGAGCCAGAAATCAGATACAAGCTTCTCAAAGTTTACGCTCAACTCCACAAATATTTATGACGCCTCATTACTCAAAAGCCGTCTTTTCCACAAACACAATCCATGCCGCCCCGTCCTGGGTAATGCAAAGCGGGAGTCAACGATAATTCTATTCTAAATCTCCGAATCTAGCCAGCGCCCTCTCGTGACCTCTGTTGACACATTGCGTGACCCTGACATGATGAGGTCAGCGTTGAGACTAGCCAGACAGCCAATAGACATTCTCATCTGCCAACTTGCTGCTTTCTTCTTGTCAACAACTGCAAAGAGACACTAAGAAGAGATAAATTTCCCAATAATGATGGTTGTCATATCATCAGATGGTCTCTCCCAGTTTTCAGGTCATTATTACGAATGCTTTTTAGTCAGTTTTGATAATTCCTTTTGTAAGCCTTGAGGAATGTGTTTTTGCATGGGCAATTTCTTTTTGTTATCAAATGAAAATGACTCCATAAAGATATGAATCATATTATATCATGATATATGATGGTGTAAGATGTCGATGGGGGGGGGGGGTATTTCATTTTACCTTTTTTCTTCTGATATTGTCTGCTGCATACAAATTCATTCCTCACATTATGCACACATTGATTTCCTCCTTTCCATAAATGCCTACTTCATACTTCATACTATTTTGTCATACACAGACTTGGTGAAAATTTGAAATGTATAAACATCACATGTACAATTGTCCCAAGAGAGTTCCATTATGCTCATGAAAAGAAAATAATAATGGATCAAGATGAAACGTGTCAAGTGTCATGTTAGAAGCATGTATTGAGCAGCAGTAATAACATATTGAAACATTAAAACATTTCTAAGATTAAAGGAATAGTTCACCTTGAAATTAAGTTGGTTTCGATAAAAGCAGAAATAAGCAAAAAATTTCAAAAGATCACAACTTTCTTATCCCTCGACAGGTTTTCGTCAAACCTCACTAATATGTTTCTTTCATATTTTTGCTTTTATTGACACCAACTCAACTTTAGGGTGAACTATCCCTTTAATTATCTCCATAAAACCAGTGAGAGATGATTAGTCCATCATGTACGTACACGATGATAGTCACACAAGCACGAATCCATGTGTGTCATGAATGGAGTGAAAATGTCACCAGTGTCGTGAGTACTGTGCCGCCCACTGTGCCATGCATTCCTCAGTAGGCTTGTCAGCTACCATAGCTGACAGATACTAGATCTCCACATCCACCATTTTTGCTGCCCTACTCTGACAAAAGGAAGTAAGTGACAAATCACTCAAATCTGGGTTATTGGTATTATTAGAATGTACCCAGCATACCCTACATACAGCCAAAATCTGGACAAAAAAATATTCATCTTGCTGCGAGATATTCAATCTAACATGATGTAGTGTTGCACTGATGCTAATGCAAGTGACAGACACATTTTGCTCATTTACAAGAAAAGTCTCTTTTGTTAGTTGCTTCCTTTTGTCAGAGTAGGGCAGAGTACTGTCCTTTTAACCCATCTTGGGCCATACAGATGCTGCTCTATGGAATTTGTGTGCACTTCTGGTTTAAAAAAATATGTGTGACACGTACACTACAGCTCAAAGGAATTGGCATAGGGAAAGGGAAAGGGAAGAAAGGGAAGGAGCCACAGATGTAAACCGAGTAAAGCTGAGTATCGTTATCTGTGTGGTAAAATAATGCAGATTGGTACCATTTCTCAGATCAGAACTAGGGGTGATTAGTATGGTAGTGAAGACTAAGCGAGGGAGATGTGTCTGGAGTTTGGATGGAGCTGAGTATCGGTATCTGTTCAAACAAATAGTGAGGTAAATAATGCAGATTGGTACCATTTCTCAGATCAGAGCTAGGGATGATCAGTATGGCAGTGAAGACTGAGTGAGGGAGATGTGTCTGGAGGTAGGACTGAGCTGAGTATCGGTATCTGTACAAACAAAACAGTGAGGTGAAATAATGCAGATTGGTACCACTTCTCAGAGCAGAGCTAGGGATGATCAGTGTCGTAGTAAAGACTGAGTGAGGGAGGTGTGTCTGGAGTTTGGATATAGCTGAGTATGGTATCTGTACAAACAAACAGTGAGGTAAAATAATTCAGATTGGTACCATTTCTCAGATCAGAACTAGGGAGGATCACTGAGAGATCTTAAACATTAAACATAGCGAAGACTGAGCAAGGGAGATGTGTCTGGAGGTAGGACTGAGCTGAGTATTGTTATCTCTTCAAAATGAGAGTGAGGTAAACGCAGAGATGTAATGCAGACTGGTACCATTTCTCAGATCAGAGCTAGGGATGATCAATGTGGTAGTGAAGACAGGGTGAGGGAGATGTGGATGGGGATCAGACTGAGCTGAGTATCGGTATCTGTACAAACAAACAGCGGCCTAGAGATGGCCCCCAGTGTGGAAGTGGCTCTCAGTCAGAGTTTGTTTAAGAAGTGACAAACACCGCTGCCAAACATGTCACCGCCATGACACTAGCCTAGCCTTGTCTCCCCTCCTTTCAAATACCAAGCGATCACCCGTGGGAGAGAGACGAAGTATGGAATCAACTTCAAGCTTTGCTGTCCTGTCGGGAATTGAGTCTCAAACTTTGGGCATGATTTGTTTTTCCTCTTTTGGCTTTGTAATTTCAAAGAACATAGAGCAATACAAAATAAACATTTAATAATATCCATGATCATTTTTTTTTACCTTTTGTTTGAATTAGTCACAGTATTGTGTACATCTTAATTCTGAAACAAAACCTTTCCCTTTCTTTATGTTTCTTCAGTTATGATTAGTTTTGGTTTACTTTTACTTTGTATCCTTTTCATTACAATTTTGATTTGTTTTCTTTGTTTTTGTTTTGTTTCATATTTCTTCTGTCATATATACAATTTCATTGTTTGCTTATATGTTCCCCATTTTCATCCATTTTGAGAGTAAAGGGAAGCCAAGTAATTTCAATATAATGTCCTCAATTGAGATTGACCTATCATATTGTATGGTCCTCTTCAAATGTAACAAGAAATTTACATTGCTCAACAAGCCACCCATGTATCCATCCATACTATTTGTGGCTGATTGTAAATCTGGTTGGAACATACCACCTTGGACATCATGTTGAGGAGAGGATACCCTGTATCATGGGTAGTATGATACCGTGTGTATAAAAACACGCATCTGTGGTTCATTTTGGTCACTGATTTCCGGTCATGCCATCTGAATCAGTCTGCAGCCCTCTTTGTCAGGGACAGCAATAGCAAGAATTATGTACATATAAAATGTATGGAGGTAAGTTTCATCTTCTGCTGTGACACGTTTACACATACATTTTCCCGACACTTTTATTTTTGTGGGGGAGGGGCGGGTTGATGACAATTCTGATTAATGTTTTAGTACATTTTTTTGTGTGGGAGAGTGTAGGTTGATAACATTTGTGATTAATACTTCAGTTCATGTACATATTTTTGTGTGAGAATTCATATTGAGTGGAGCATTATTTCATGTGAAGAAAAATTCCTTGCTGTTTTGCAAGAGAGGTGTTTTCCCAATTATTCAAGCAATTGTATTGCATCTCTCTTTTGTGAATGTTGTAGGCATGTTTCCCTGGCAACGCCACGTCAGCTGTTCAAGGCCTCCAACATGACAGCAGCCTGGCAGAGGAGAGAGATCTCAAACTTTGAGTACCTCATGTACCTCAACACCATCGCAGGTAGGAAGGCTTCCACGACCTGGGCCCCCCGTCTCGTGAAGAGTTACGATTGATCGCAAATTCAATCCTCTTATCTCTCATGTACAGAGTTACGATCTATATAAATCACAAGTAAAGTTGTGATTAGCCCCAATTCTTTGTAAGACAGGACCCTGATTGGTCAACCTTGAGAGAATGATGTAATCCCAAATGCAATTCTTTTTTTCTATATATATTTTCCTCAAATGCTGGTGTTTTGAGTAATTATTTGAATTTTAATCACATAAAATGTTCATATATGTGAACAAAATAATCCAATATTGGATTACTTGGTTGTTTTTATTTATACTGCTTTATTATAGATTGATGTTTTTGCCTGCCGTAAAAAAATAATTGTGATTATGCTTTATTTTGCATTTATTGATTTCTCAGTGTGTAGGTGTAGCATATAGGAGCTGTCACAACTTATAAGTTGAAATAGTTGTATCATGCTTGAGACTGCATTCAGTGTACAGGTGTACATCTAGTTTGGAATAATACCTGGATATCTGGGGATAAAATAGCTAGAGTATTCAATAAGCGCACTCAAAGTTACCCATGCTTTTGTATAACTATGTAGGTCAGTAGCTCTCATGGGAACTTACACCTCACACTGCATAATGAATGTTCTAGTAACCTTAAAGGGCATATACTGTACTGGGAAGGCAAAAAGCCTTCAAAATGTAATTGTTAGCAATCTTCTTGCCAATGGTCTTAAATTCATGTATTGTCTATTTTAGAAGCTTGCTGCAAGTTATTTGCCCTCAAATGATCTACACTTGCAGTAATGAGAGATTATATCACAAATCCTCAAAATGTTCGGCCCGAACATTTTGAGGATTTAATCATTAATCATTAATTACTCCATATGTGGATCATTTGAGGGCAAATAACTTTCAGCAAGCTTCTAAAATAGACAATACATGAATTTAAGACCATTGGCAAGAAGATTGCTAACAATTACATTTTGAAGGCTTTTTGCCTTCCCAGTACAGTATATGCCCTTTAAGTGACAATTGCGCAATCATGCTTATTAACCTGCTTTCTGTCTTCTGTCTCCACTGCCCAGGCCGCACTTACAATGATTTGAACCAGTACCCCGTGTTCCCTTGGGTGCTGACGAACTATGACTCCAAAGAACTCGATCTGACCCTACCAAGCAACTACAGAGATCTTTCAAAGGTATGCTTTTTGTAACAGAAGAATCAGGAGGTATAGAAACAACATATAAACCACTGACTTTCAAGTCAATTCAATTCATTTATTTCTCCTCTTTCAATTTTTACAATGATGGTAAAGTTTACTTCACAGATTAACATACGTATAGATAAACTTGCATAATACAATGCATAGATAATACAAATTGAAAGGGAAGGAGGGCCGACTTTACTCACATTAGTCAACATGATGCAAACTTATGATGGTTTGCATGATTATTGGGAAGGACTCATAACAAATATTTCAGCATTGATTTATTTTAACTTGTTGTATATGATGATAGGGAATATGCTTCCTTTCCCTCATTGGAGACCTAAGAGTGTCCATTCTTGATAATGACATGTACCTCACGCAGTGTCTCTATAGTTCCGTTCATATACCATACACCACTATTATTACTGATGCACGTCGGTAAGTAAGTTCCCAGCGAGATGCATAAGCACCATTCATATATGCCAAAAAAATATAATATTGCGGTGTTTTGGACAGCTGGACTCTCTCCAAACCTATGGTGACATGTTCCGCTCAGCCATACGATTGGTGGGATAGGTGACCCACGTGCCAGAGCGCAATACACAAAGCGCAACATTTACGCCTCTTTTGCAGATGCAGTTTATAAGATTCGCTTTCCGCAATATTACAGTATTATTACTCGGTCTCGATCCGCGAAATAGCCGCAAAATAAGCGCAAAAAAGGAGGAAGCAATTACCACATTATTTCAGTGATTCCCGTTAATCAGCAAAATTGCTGCAAATGTTGCGCTCTTTTTGCGGATAGGCGGTGTGTATGAACAGGCTTTATAAAATAAGACTTCTTCAAACTGCATGGAATGGGTAGCCAAACAGGAAATGATAGGAACAGAGACAGATTCAAACAGATTCATTATTCCTTGGAATCATAGATTGAATGTATTGGTTATGACATTTTGGAAGAAAAGTCCAACAATTTACTGTAGAAGAAGAAGCAATTGAAGGGGTGGGTTATCACAAGAAGAAATAATGTTGGACAATTCTACCATGAAAGTCATATTTCTTTTCTCCAGAAAATATCAAATGGGAATACACAAGCTTAGCAAACTGGGTTTTTTTGTGAGCCCATTAATGCAATGATTCTTTAGAATAGTGTCTGTTCTGTAAAGGCTTGCATCTATATAATTCCACTAATCATCAAATGAGGTGAAAAGGAGTCATTGGGAGAGAGAGAATTCTCGTTGTTGAGTTGAACCTCTGCTCACAAGGAGAGTACAAAATATGATGGATATCAAATGTTGAAGACAAGGAAATGAGTTAAAAGATTTAAGAGCAGAACCACACATTTTGACGCTGCAATTTTACATTGCTCTGTGACATTACTTTTTCTTGTCACAAGAGTCTTCATAATCAGAGTTTCATCTTTGGAAAGGTGACATTCCAACGCTTTGCAAGTGTAACAAGCTGAACCGGCAAACAATGTACCATCTGTCTTACTTTGACCTATGTCCATATTTGATTCCCTTCTAAATCATACTAGAATCAATTCTTACTTTCGTCTTTCTCATCTATGAAAGCTTCCCAATATCAGTTCCTACTTGCGTTTTTGTGATCTATGAAAAGCGCTAGATTTGAAAAAGGCTGAAGGACTTTCAACTTTGACATTTTGTTGTAAGGTGACTAGTAATGAAGAGAGACACATTAAATGAAAACATAATTTACAATACTCTATGGCCAGCTAAATCACTTGACATAATCGAAACACAATCCATGATATTTCTTCAGTAGTTGAAGGCTAGGTTAGTTGCAGCGGTCTCTCATGATAGGGTATATCAGCCTCAAGGTTAGGAAAGTATCTCTTACCAACACGGGCACAAAGCAATGTTTGGAGTGCCCGCCACTCTCCCAAGATTACAAGAATGTTAATGTCACTGACATGATTTCTTTAGATGGTGTTTGTCCTTGGACGTTGATTCATGAAGACACCCAGGCCAGAATCATAGACCCCATTATGCAAAAGTGACTGCCATTTTATTATAATGGATGTGATGTGTAAACGCTCATTGTGTGGTTGTTTTGGTGACGTGGATTTCATGAGGCGTAAAGCGTCTTGTCACAACTCTTATTTTGTACAATTTATCTTGGTAGACATCTCACTATTTAAGTAGGCTTTGTTGGTCACATGGAGATTTTAATTTACGACACACCTTTTTTGAAAGCATAAGCATAAGGGGCAAAGAATGCCGATAGCACAGTATGTTGAAAGCTTTAAAGCTCAAAGTTTTGCTCTTTCAATAGCGTGTTGCTTTTGTTGAAGTGTTGCAAGACTTCTGGTATGTAAGTTTGAATTTTAGAAGCACTGTTTTAGTTGACAGATAGAGTGAACATTTCTGGGTAATATGCGATGGTATTTGTTGCATTCAGACAATGAAGTATTATAATATTTATTTAGTTCAATACCAGTGGACCCTTTTAACCATAATATATCAACCTTACATGTATGTCAGTTCTTTGGCTTGAAGTTCCTTTCTCACAGTTCTGAAATAAGGGGGGGGGCTGCTCAGAGGGCTCTATCCTCCTTATATTATGTAAGGAGAACTTCTATGCAAATTTTACATACCAGCTACAGTAGTTTGTATGCCAAATCCATTGTAATTTGGCCAAGAAATCTAAATAAAGAGACTAGATATGGTCAACAACATTAAAGATGCCTCCAGATGATCCAGTGGAAAGTCAACTTGTTGTCTGATCTTAACATACATGTTTTCAAACCATGTGATATTTCAGTCTGTATCCACACACTGTCTTACTTCAGGAATGTAAGTACCACTGAGGATATTTTCAAATATCTTATTTTCTGATATGTGTGGTGTGGTGTGTTTTGTGCTTGCAGCCGATGGGAGCTCTGAACCCTAGCAGGAAGGCCTTCTTCCAGGAGCGGTTTGAGAGCTGGGAGGATGACAAGATACCAGCCTTCCACTACGGCACACACTACTCCACCCTGGGATTCACTCTCATGTGGCTCATGAGGCTGGTAAGGAAAGGGAAGGGGCGAGAGGAGGGGGAGGGGAGGAACTGGGGGGGGATGGTACTGGGAGGATGATAAGATACCAGCCTTCCACTACGGCACACACTACTCCACCCTAGGCTTCACTCTCATGTGGCTCATGAGGCTGGTAAGGAAAGGGAAGGGGCGAGAGGAGGGGAGGGGAGGGGTGAAGGGAGCTGATATGGGAGGGTGGTAGAGAAGGGGCTAGAGGGATGAAGGGGAGGATGATAAGACACCAACCTTCCACTACCACACCCACTACTCCACCCTGGGCTTCACTCTCATGTGGCTCATGAGGCTGGTAAGGAAAGGGGAGGGGCTAGGGGAGGGGCTTGGGGAGGAGATGGGCGTGTAGCAGAAGGGATAGGGGATGAAAGTTTACCAGGTTTTTCACTACAGAAATCTCTAACCCTGTACTACACAGATACTGGAAAAGTTTGAAAGAAGGAGAGACGGGAAATATATAGGTAACGAGTAGGAAAATGGGATGTTGAAGAGAACACATCTGGGAGGATACAAGTGGGAATCTAGTCAAAGCAGAAAGAAGGAAAGAAGAGATAGGCTTGGTTTTTCCTTGATTTGTTATGCTTGTAAAAAAACACAGGAGACGAGTAGGTGTAGATAGCGGTGGTTTGGCAGAGCAAGACAATTGTATTTCCATTTCTTTAAGGTGCCTTGCTGACTATATTTCTTCTGATTTGTCATTCTGCTACAGGAACCCTACACCAACTACTTCCTCAATCTTCAAGGGGGGAAGTTTGACCATGCTTCAAGAACATTCTCCTCGATAGCAACCGCGTGGAAGAACTGTCAGAGAGACACATCAGACGTCAAGGTAGGTTGATGTGGATACCTTCACATCCATCGATACACGCAGCTCAACTAATTTGATTTGTGGCAAGCTCTTCCTTGTGTCCCAATAATGGTTGGCATGCATAAGTTTTTGACAAAAGAATTCAAATGAATTACCCAAAATGTTCAGTAGTGGTATGAAAATCTGTAAAATCTATCATTTCAAAAATATATTTCTTCTCACTATTGTACACTTTCATAGATTCTTAGGTCCATGATTGATGCATAAAATATATGTTGCTACTGATAATCGTTTGTCTCGCAATGTAAGGTAAACGGAATCAAAAAGATATATGTTGGTCATATTTGTGCCAATGGGAGTTCATTCCAGAGTTTTTTTTTACCTGCCTGAGATGTTCATTAACAGTACAAAAAATTGTTAAATCTATCAAAGAAGAAATGTATCTCCATATCATTATACTTAGTTTCATAGATCCATATTGATGCATCATATTGTCATTATGATCATTATCTTCAGGTGGCGATACAGAGCATTGCTCTGGTCTTCACATGGGCATGCCATTCAACTCTGTTCACTACCAATTGGGTTGCGCCAATCATCATATGTCTTTATGTTTTATTGTACCTGGCAGGAGTTGATTCCAGAGTTCTTCTACCTGCCTGAGATGTTCAGTAACAGCAACCGCTACCAGCTGGGCAGCCTGGATGATGGGGTGGAGGTCGACGATGTCGTGCTGCCAGCCTGGGCCAAGTCACCAGAGGACTTTGTCAGGATAAACAGACTGGTTAGTAGACATCGCCATTTAATTTACATTTGAATAAAGATTGAAAAAGCCTTTAAAAAATAGTTGATTTATATAAAAGCAGAAATATCAATTAGATTGGAGCAGAGCTGTCAGCAGAAAAGTGATCTTTGGAATGTGTTTGATTTTAGAAACTCTTCATGGCTAGGCCTTAGATCTTCCATGGTCAACTCCATTTCTCACACACAATTATATAACTTTTGGCTTGCCCCTCAGGGTGAGAGCATGGTTACGAGGTCATCTTGTGTCTATAGTTTTAACCTTATCTATTCAGAACAGTCTATATTTGTATACTGTACATCACTATGTATCCCTTCACATCACTGCGCATTGTTTTGTACCCCTATGTATCACCAGGGATGTGTTAGGAAGAGAAACACCTCAAGCATAATATATTCAAACATCTGTATGGATACTAAAGTGTGCTAATAAATGTCAAAAGCATTCCACATTCACTACAGTGCTTTGATGTCCCATTTAGCTGCTGTCAACTTGGAAAGAAATATCTGTAATTCCCCATTTTGTCTCTCGAAGCTGTGTTTCTTATCACATTTTTTGCAATTTTCGAGAAAGTTAAGGGCAGCACCACTAAAGATCCTGTACTCGGTTTTCTTCTAAATAATTGTTGAATGATGCACAAACGGAGATATAAGATAATATTCTTACTTACACAATTAACAAATTTCTTATGTGGGATTCAATCATTATCAAAATTATATCTTAAGCTGTTTATTTTCATTAACAGAGTTTGCGTGCATTTGCATGCAGCTGACATATTTTACTACAAAACATGTTTATTTTTGTTCGCTGATATCTCTTTTCCGCACAAAAGTATTAATGCAATCCAACAGAACTGGACAAGCATTTATTTTGTTCTCTGTGAGAAACTGTTGCTATGCAATCCTGTTCTTTATTGTTAAAACACCTGAAAAGCACATGCTGAGACCGCATAATTTTTTGGGCGGTGCCACGCATGGGTTCATAGAAAGAAAATTACTTCATATCCTTCCATAACATATCCCTGGTATCACTGTGACACTGCAAGGAACATATTGGTAAAGCAGAAGCTCATAATGACTTGTCCTGTGCATTCAAAAATTGAATACCATGATGAACAATTAATGAATCTTATTTACTGAGCTTACTTTTCTAGCCTAACATCACAAAATGAGCATATTGAATCATACAGTGTATTTAACCAAATGTCATTTTGACAGGGGATATTTTGTTACTTTTAGAGGTTTAATTTTGCATATCAGGGACAAATTACCCTCAGGCCTCGTGTATTATTTTAATTTTTTATTTTACTTCCCTGACTAGGCTCTGGAGTCTGAGTTTGTGTCGTGCCAGCTGCATCAGTGGATTGACCTGATCTTTGGCTACAAGCAGAGGGGACTGGATGCCGTCCGAGCCACCAACGTCTTCTACTACCTCACCTATGAGGGCAGTATTGATCTGGAATCAATCGATGACCCCGTGATGAGAGAGGTATGAAAAGGTTAAAGGTCAATGACCAAAGTGCATTTCTTAAAATGTAATTTAATTCATCTCTAGAAATATGAGTATTTTACTTCTCAGGATACTAAGTGGGAATGCCAATTCAAAGAATGTTATGATATGATCTAGTGTTACCCCAAAAAAAAATATTTTTTGAAACAAGCAGAGAAAAAATAAGAGATCTGAGATCCGTTTTTGCTTTCAGTCTTGCATACTGAATGCATTGTGAGTATTAAAAATTATTTGAACATTTGCCAAGGATCATATGCAATGGCCCAGTGTGCAAAGTGTGATTACTGGTTTATGGCAGAGTACAACAGGTTGGCAAGCATCTCTCCAATTTGACAGTAAAAGCTTAAAACCAATACCTCTGCTAATTCATTGTATACCAAGTTAGTGTACATTCATGTGGGTTTCATACATGTCCCCCAGTTCTAGTACACAGCAAGATAAGTCATTGTAAATTCACATAAATCCTATTGAGCAGTGTTTTGTGTGGCAGATAAAGGGTTAAACCCACCTCTTTGTTTTTCTTTCCTGTTTCAGGCCATTGAGAACCAGATCAGGAGTTTTGGTCAGACTCCAGCTCAGCTCCTTACAGAGCCACACGCACCAAGAAGTTCAGCTATGCACCTGGTAAAGTAACCCTCCCTCACCACCCTCCTTCTCTCACCCCCCCTCCTTCTCTCACCCCCCCCCCCCTTCTCTCACCCCTTCTCTCACCCCTTCTCTCACCCCTTCTCTCACCCCTTCTCTCACCCCTTCTCTCACCCCTTCTCTCACCCCTCCTCTCACCCCTTCTCTCACCCCCCTTCTCCCCCCCCTTCTCTCACCCCTTCTCTCATCCCCCCTCCTCTCCCCCCCTTCTCTCCCCCCCTTCTCTCCCCCCCCCTTCTCTCACCCTCCTTCTCTCACCCCCCTTCTCTCACCCCCTTCTCTCACCCCCCTTCTCACCCCCCTTCTCTCACCCCTTCTCTCACCCCCCTTCTCTCCCCCCCCCTTCTCTCACCCCCCTTCTCACCCCCCTTCTCTCACCCCTTCTCTCACCCCCCTTCTCTCACCCCTTCTCTCACCCCCCTTCTCACACCCCTTCTCTCACCCTCCTTCTCTCCCCCCCCCCCCTTCTCTCATCCCCCTTCTCTCACCCCCCTTCTCTCACCCCCCTTCTCTCACCCCCCTTCTCTCACCCCCCTTCTCACCCCCCTTCTCTCACCCCTTCTCTCACCCCCCTTCTCTCACCCCTTCTCTCACCCCTTCTCTCACCCCTCCTCTCACCCCTTCTCTCACCCCCCCTTCTCCCCCCCCCCTTCTCTCACCCCTTCTCTCATCCCCCTCCTCTCCCCCCCCCCCCTTCTCTCCCCCCCTTCTCTCACCCCCCTTCTCTCACCCCTTCTCTCACCCCTCTTCTCTCACCCCCCTTCTCTCACCCCCCCCCCCTTCTCTCACCCCCCTTCTCTCACCCCCCTTCTCTCACCCCCCTTCTCTCACCCCCCCCCCTTCTCTCACCCCCCTTCTCTCACCCCCCCCCCCTTCTCTCACCCCTTCTCTCACCCCTTCTCTCACCCCCCTTCTCTCACCCCCCTTCTCTCACCCCCCTCCTTCTCTCACCCCTTCTCTCACCCCCCTCCTTCTCTCACCCCCCTCCTTCTCTCACCCCCCCCCCTTCTCTCACCCCCCTCCTTCTCTCACCCCCCCCCTCTTCTCTCACCCCCCTTCTCTCACCCCCCCCCCTTCTCTCACCCCCCTTCTCTCACCCCCCTTCTCTCACCCCCCTTCTCTCACCCCCCTTCTCTCACCCCCCTTCTCTCACCCCCCTCCTTCTCTCACCCCCTCCTTCTCTCACCCCCCTCCTTCTCTCACCCCCCCCCCCCTTCTCTCACCCCCCTTCTCTCACCCCCCTTCTCTCACCCCCCTTCTCTCACCCCCCTTCTCTCACCCCCCTTCTCTCACCCCCCTTCTCTCACCCCCCTTCTCTCACCTCCCTTCTCTCAACCCGTGCTCCCACCCCCTAAACTAAATAGTTCAAAACCACTTATCTTGACAACATGCTCATATGCTCACAGTACACACTTTGGTACTCTCTAGGGAAAAGCCTTCCCATCATGCACTATGGTGCAGCACATGGAATTTGTCAGCAGTCCTACTACTTACAGTCCTATACACTAGTACACTAGACTAAAAATGTGTATGACTGCCAACAAAATCTTTTGCTTACATGCATATGGATAATCATCCCTTCTTTACAGCCTCTAAATTATTTTAATGATCCATTTTAATACTTTTTGCCATCTCTGTGCGTGAAGGTTATGTGAACTAAAACTGTTGCTTCAGCAGCTAATAATTACAAGTGTAAAGTGGAAAAGTTACTGTGAGAACAAATATGATCACAAGGCAGAGACATAGTCTTTATTCTAGCATGGTCAATGAGAGTTCGTTAAAAGTGTCAATGTTCCCTGCATTTAGAGTATGAATTAAAGAACACATCACAATGGTATTTCAAAATGTATATATGAACTTTCATTGTCAACGATCTTGCTGAGTGCTCTTTAATTTAATGATTAATTTTTCTTCCCATGTCTGTATCAAATCAGAAATTCACTTTAAGTGCCACTTTGGTATAACTTTGTGGTATTTATGTAACCCGTTCCCCTGCAGTCACCCATGATGTACACAGATCAGCTCCAGCAGGAGGTGCTGATGATCATCAAGTTCCTGTCCAACTCCCCCGTGATCCATGTGGCAGCCAACACCAGCCCCATCGTGCCCACCCCAGCCATCATCACCGTAGCCTGCAACCAGACCTACGCCATGAACAAGTGGAACAACCAGACTGCAGGTCGGTACCGCGCCTTCTTTCTCCCTCCACACATCTATACATGGATGCAAAGGAAATATTAGAGCCATTTGATGATGATGAATATGCTTTTGCTTCTTTGTTAATTTCATCTGATTGAAATTGATAATCTTCTTTGCTCAGAAAACTTGCCTTTCTTCTCTCTTGACACATGTAAACATTGATGAAAGGAAATATTAGAGCCATTTGATGATGATGAATATGCTTTTGCTTCTTTGTTAATTTCATCTGATTGAAATTGATAATCTTCTATGCTCAGAAAACTCCCCTTTCTTCTCTCTCGACATATGTATACATGGATACAAGGAAAAACTAGAGCATTGATTGCCATGTAGTTGATGAATATGCTTTTGCTTCTTTGTTAATTTCATCTGATTGAAATTGATAATCTATGCTGAGAAAACTCGCCTTTCTTCTCCCTCCACACATGTATACATTGATGCAAGGAAATATTACAGCCATTTGATGTTGATGAATATGCTTTCGCTTCTTTGTTAATTTCATCTGATTGAAATTGATAATCTATGCTGAGAAAACTCACTTTTCTTCTCTCTTGACACATGTATACATGGATGCAAAGGAAATATTAGAGCCATTTGATGATGATGAATATGCCTTTGCCTCTTTGTTAATTTCATCTGATTGAAATTGGTAATCTTTTATCTTCAGAAAACTTGCCTTCTTTCTCTCTCAAAACATGTATGCAGGGATGAAAGGTGTAATGGAATCACAATGTAGTTTGTGAAGACTGCTCCATACATTTGAAGAGACAACAGAATATATTTGTTTTTGATGTGGTATGAGGAATGTAGTTTCTTATGATAGGCTATAATGACAACATCTGAGGCTTGTTTGTCAGAAATGTGTGCATAAAATTGGAATATGATAGTAAGACATTTAGTATGCGGTGGTATAGCTGATATTTATTGATTACAAGTACACTGTGACCCATCTTTGGTTGAGTAAGGGTGTCAGTTAAGAGTCAATCCAAGCTGATATTAATTGATTACCATTGCATTCTGATTTTTCTTGATTGAGTAGGAGTATGAATGAAGATTGATTCAATCCAAGTGTCTTGCTGCCGTCTGCTTGCAGGTGTCCCTGGCACTCCTGGCTACTCCATGGACGCAGGCAAGAACCTACTCATCGAGCTCGATCCTCTCGTCTGTAAGTGCCTCTCATTGCTATCTAACTCTCAAGCATGAAGTTTATAAGAGGGCAGGCACTTTAGTAGCTGTAGTCGCTGACAAGAATCTTATCAGCCTGCATTTGAGGTTTAGTGTTTCAACCTTGTACAAAAAACAATGTACAGTTCCTAGTATGATGCGATCTACCCATGCAAACTACCCACGGGACCTCCCTGTATGGCAGAACGATTCTACCATCACATGATTCAGCAATGAAATGAGATCGGGACCTGTGGCCATGGCAGCATGGTTCTGCAATGTTCTGCAATGATTGCAGGGCCCAAGGGGATGTTTCACCAAGCTGTTCATAAGTTACGAACGATCCCTTCTTGTGCTAAATGCGATACCACACTTTGTTCATTGAGAATCTGACTCAGCCCAAGAAGGGATCACCAGTCATTCGTAAAGTCATTCGTAACTTACGAAGAGCTTGGTGAAACACCCCACAGGTCCCATAATCTGTACCACTATTTATACTATCTATTACTATTTATACTTACTTTGATTTCGCTACCATTGCGGTGTCCCAGACAGGGATGCACATGAGGTGGATCCTAGCACCAGATAGTCATGGAAGAACCATTCTGGTATCATCACTGTTCCCATGCTCAATAGATTGCCATGACTTCCTATTTTTGATGGACAAGAATGATTACAAGTCTCATAACCTTTACCTCTAACTTTCCCAAGTCTTTGATTTGTGCTTGCCAATACAATGTAACAGACCTCCGATACAATTTGTAGCACCCTTTATGTACTCGGAGCAGAACCATTTTGGGGTTGCTATCCCGCAATTTTAACAATATGAGACAATATCCTCCCATGATCCTTAAATGGTACAAGAATGAGACATGTGGTCAGAGTGATTACTGGACCATGATCTGGATCGTTAACTATCCCTGACCTTTGATTTTGATCACCATTGCAGTGTCTCAGACAGGGATGCATAGGAGGCAGATCATGGAGGCCATGGATACCAACATCAAGTCCAAGCCATCCTGCTACATAGTGACGGCAGACAACCGCTACATCATGTCATGTGGCTTCTGGGACAAGAGCTTCAGGGTCTTCCTCACAGACACATGTGAGTTGGAACAGGAGTAGTAGTAGAAGGAATAGTAGTAGCATTAGAAGAAGTAGTAGTAATAGTAGTAGAATTAGAAGTAGAAGTAGTAGTAGGAGTAGGAATAGTAGAAGTAGTAGTAGTAGTAGTAGTAGTAGTAGTAGTAGTAGTAGTAGTAGTAGTAGTAGTAGTTGTAGTAGAAGTAATAGTAGTAGTAATAGTAGTAGTAGTAGTAGTAGTAGTAGTAGTAGTAGTAGTAGTAGTGGTATTAGAAGTAGTAGAATTCGTAGTAGTAGTAGCAGTGCTAGTAAGATTAGAACTTTTAGAAGGAGTTGTAAAAAGAAAAGAACCTTTAGAAGTAGAAGTCGCAAAAGCTGAATATGACAGCGATATTTGTAGTAATGATTATGATAGTGAGATATAAATGTAAAATGACATCACTCATATGACTGTATGTTTCTTCATGCCCATGTTTGACCAGGCAAAGTGACCCAGGTGGTTTATGGTCACTGGGACATGGTGACGTGCCTGGCCCGGTCAGAGTGTCCGGTGGGAGGAGACTGCTACATCGTGTCAGGGTCTAGGGATGCCACGCTACTGGTCTGGCACTGGAGTGCCAAACAGCAGTGGGTGCTGGGCGATAACCACGTACATGGTGAGTGATCCACGTACGGTCTATCATTGGGTCTAGGTCCTCATGGTCTTATTTCCATGTGGCAATGTCTGGTGTGATTTGGTCTAATGTTCATGAAGTAAGGTCTAGTTATGTGGTCTTATTCTATTCTGTCCATGATCCATTGTTGTCTATCACTGTCACTGGGTCTAAGTCCATTTGGTCTAATATCCATGTAGTTACTTTCATTTGGGCAGATCTATAGCCATATTGTGCAATTCCATTATGTTGTGGAATAATTTTCATGTGGTCAGGTCTATCTTTGGGTCTAATTCTACTTAGACTAGCATTCATGTGGTCATTTTACATTCATTTGGTCTATAGTTATTTGATCTAATTCCATGAAGTCTAATAGATATTGAGGTCTGATATTCCTCCAGCCAGGTCTGTTAACATTCGGTCTACTTACTAAAGATTTCTACTTGGTATATTAAAAATTGTAAAGTTCAAGTTATATCTATCATGATATTGATTGGAAAATATGATCAACTTTATCATAATGCAATTACTAGAAATATGACTATTTTGTGTATCCTTGCAGGTGAGATGGCTACTCCTAGGGCCATTCTGACCGGTCATGACACAGAGGTCATCTCAGTGGCAGTCTGCACAGAGCTGGGTCTGGTGGTCAGTGGATCAAAGGGTCAGTGTCATGGTCATCCCTCGTTACTGTAGTTGGCTGTTGATTTAAATGGTAGTCTGTTATGCGTTTGGAAATGGAAAAAAGAAGTTTAATAGCCACAGAATCACTACCAATGAACCAGTGCCATCCTTTTAAGAAAGAAAATGGTCATTGGAGAAAAGCTCTTGGCACATCACTGGTTTAACCATGCACCTCGTGCATCCCAGAGGAGTGAGTTCGTACAGGAGTAAAGCACTTTCATAGCGACAGAATCACTTTCAACTAGTCTGTGCTCATTATAGAGGAAAATCTATCTGGTGGTGCATATATGGCTAACCATGCACCCCTCCCCCTCTACCTGCCCCCCTCCAGGAGGTGCATGCCTGGTGCACACGGTGTCCGGAGACCTCCTTCAGTCCCTGGAGCCCCCTGAGCCATGCAAGGTGCCCCGCCTCTGCTCCATCGCCGCCGAGCAGGGCGTCATCGTCGTCACCTTCGACAAGGGCCACATCTGCTCCTTCACCCTCAACGGCCGCTTCCTCCATCACACCGATGTGGAGGCAAACCTACATGTAAGGACCTCCACCTCTATCTGATTTTCATTGTCATGGTGTCCATTTCACTTTTTTGCTGTGGTTATTCAGACCACTCTCATAGGGCCGTATGGAGTCTGGCAGAGAACAAAAGTTAATGCTCGTGTTAGTATAGTATACAAATATACCAAGCTGTGAGATTGTTTGGTGGAAATTATCTATCTAAGGAGGGACTGGCCTAAAACTATTTTTTTTCTGAGAAGCGAAGCCCTCGAGGAGAAAATGGTAACTCATGCCAGTCCTTCCAAAGATGGATAATTATGCCTCCGCCACGAAGTGGCCGGAGGCAGTATTTCCACTTTAATTTTGAACTCAACGCTTGGTTATATTTGTTTTATATCCCTTTTGTAAAACAATAACAAAAAATGAGCAAGAAAGGTCGTCATGTTTGTTTACAATCTCGGTCAGAACTGAGCGGGTGTAAATTATCACAGTGCACAGTGCGCGTCACGTCGTGCAGTCGAAACAAATTTTGTTACCAGGTAGAGAGCCTGCGCAGTAGTGCAAAGGAGAAAATAGTAAATAGAGCATGTGCAGTGCTCCCCAGGAAAAAATAGTAAAAGGTATTCAGAGCCGAGGCAGAGATTTTGCATTCTGCGAGCATCAATTGACCAATTAAGGAATATAATTAAGGAATATAATATATTATATTCCTCTTCCACTGGTACAAAAATAAGTACAACATACATATGCATAGAATTAAATATCATAGACATTAAACATACTTAAACATAACATTATATGATATAAACATAAACATGTAAACATGTTAAACATAAACATAGGACATGTTGGTCTTATCCTCTCTTTATTTTTTTTTTATTTTATTGAAATTATCTTTATTATCATCGTGTAGGTTTTCATTTAAGGTTCATATGCTATCATGTCTATCTGCTTTGTTCTTGATGATTTTTTTTTGTTAAGGAAGGTTGTATTCCTTATGATAGAAGCTGTAATACTGAATGCTGTCAAGTTCTGAGATCCACATTGGCTTTCCAGCCCAATATCTTCTGCAATTGCTTCCAATAGTTTCACATGTCTCAGTTGCAGACCAACTACTTGAAAATATTAAGTGGATTGGAAATTCTAAAAGTGAAACCGTTGCAATCCCAGTTGGTAGTTGATGATATGTCAGACAGCATAGAATGACAATTTGCAATGTTACATTTTGTCATTTTAATCATGATATGTACCGTCCTTCTCTTTCTCGCTCTCTCTCTCTCTATCTCTCTCTCTCTTTCTCTCTCTCTCTCATGCTCGCTCTCTCTATTTCTCTGTCTGTCTCTCGCTTGCTCTCTCTTTCTCTGTCTGTCTCTCACTTCTCTATCTCTCACTTCTCTATCTCTCACTTTCTCTATCTCTCTCCCCTCTCTCTCCCTCTCCCCCCCCCTCTCTCCCTCTCTCTCTCCCTCTCCCTCTCTCCCTCTCTCCCTCTCTCACTCTCTCTCTCTCTCTCTCTCTCTCTCTCTCTCTCTCTCTCTCTTGGGTTGTGTGTGTGTGTGTGTGTAGGCGGTCAGGATGAAGCCAGAGGGAGACTACTTTGTGTCTGGAGGAGATAACCGAGTGGTACAGGTTTGGAGGACCCATGACCACAAGCTGATGCACACCTTCCCCCTATGTGATGCCTCCATCCTAGCCCTGGATCTGGCTCATGAACAGAGGTGAGTCCATGTCACCGGCATATTGTTCTAAAAAATGTATTCAAGCTTTTGGAACTGTATTCTAAGGGGTCATTGATCAACTCTCTTCTAGCATATTCAAAGGTGATTCACGCTTACGTTTGCAGTTGATAGAAGCAATCATTTTTTGTTACATGATTAGCTGTGCTGTATTGAAACACAGATAAAATGTGCGTTTTAAAACGCGTATGAGCTGGAATCACGTATCTTCAATTTCATAAGCCTGGCATCGTATAATCACATTTTGAAATTCATTTCAATACACGTTTTCACCCAAAGTCACTGTGGAAGTTTGAAATCGGCACAAGTTTGAGTTCTCATTTGCAATTTTGGCTGGTCTTAGGCCTTATTGCATGAAACTTTTCAACTTTTCTAACTTATTGTAACTTATTGTAACTAAAATGCAAAAAAGCTGCAATAGTTGGGCACAGTAGCTGTTTCCATGGTGATCACAACTGCAGTAAGGTACAATAGAAAATGCATATACAACATACCACAGCTGAAGATCTTTGTTTCTTAACTCTTTGCCCGCCACGCACACTACCTCCGCCGCGCCACATTAATTTCAGGGTGCCACATTCAGAGGGGTTTTGCATGCACTGTCTTATTTAACTTGCAATAACTTTTTATTGGTTTGTAGTGATGAAAAAAAAATGTGTAGCAAAGTCTAAAAGAAATTAATACTCTTGTCAATGGTATCATTTTTGTCATGTATAATATCATAGATTCTGTGAATTATAACTTTACATTCTGTCTCCAAATTATCGTTTTGGGGGCTATTTTATACCTCTTATATTCAATATGTCCTAATGAAAGTTATTCTTTAAGTTGGTTCATAAAAAAGATGTGTTCTTTAGCTTTCATTACATACCAAACACATGTCTTTATGGTAATAAAGAGCCAAGCAATTTAGGATTTAAATGGGGCATTCAAAAAGAATAAGCTAACAATGAACTAAACTCCTCTATTGAAATTGACCCTGGGTACTTCTCAATAGACTTCCTGTCCTGGGAGACTTCCTGCCTATTGATACTTTGATCCCCTTTTGCAATACACGTGTCGCTATTGTATGTGTGTGCGCACAATACAATTAAATGCGTTCCGTATGCATTGTGCGCGAAATGTGACTTGAGTCGAACTTGGCAGCCCGCTGTATGTGCCGCGAGTCGAACGAAGCGGGCAAAGAGTTAATGGCCAGTGAATATTCAAGAATTGCAGAGAGTACTATTTTGAGTTCATGTTTACATATTTCTTTTAAGATTGTTGGACAATCGTTCAGAATTGTTTCTCATATTGTTAGATATTAACAGGTTAACATTTTCTCTTCTCTTTTTTTTTCTCTCTCTCCCTACCTCTCTCTCTCTCTCTCTTTCGCTCTCCCGTGTACATCACAGAACAATCATTGCTGGCATGGCAACGGGTAGTATAGTGGCCTTTCACGTCAACTTCCAGAAGTGGCACCACGAGTACCGGGAGGCGTACTGAGCACCCCTCCCGTCCCCTCCCCGCACCCCTCCATCTCGCTTTACCCTCCTCATTACCCCCCTTTGCGCTCCACCCTCGGAGTCATGAGAAATCCTGCCATGTATTAAATTTGCATCCACAACTACAGCAGCTTACTGAGGTGTTGAAATCTTATGACATGTACACGGCTCCAACAGCTGATTACCCATTGGGTCGGACAGGGATTTAACCTTCCAATTACCATAGGTGCATGACATGTGCAATAAGTCAATAGGTTTTTTCTGCTTTGGTACTGAGATGATTAACGTACTAAGCCACAGGTGCACAACCGTTGTCTGATCAGTAGCAGAGGTATACCTGACATATCAGTAGCTGTTTTGCTCCGTGCTGCTACCGACTGACCAGTGATGATACCCATCGGTCTCTTCATACAGAGCATCCATGCTAAGTGTAAGGTGGCTGACGTGTGCCGACGCCATACATTGCTCTCAGACAAACGTTGTTCTCAACCAATGGAAGGCGGTCCAAATGACTGCCTGGCCTAGCAACAGTCAACATGGAAAAGAATTTTGGACATACAAGATTATGCTATGCATCAGGTAGATTAATCTGTCTGTGTTTTTGCGTTGAGGGGAGAAATATTTTAAAAGAAAGGTAATGGAAAATTATGAAATTAATGTTTGAGGCAAACAGTTTTGCATCATGAGCAGCATCATGTATTTGTGATGATGTAATAATTGTGGTATGGGACAAGGAGCTGGAAGTATGTATGCGCGTAAGATTTGAATATGTCCGTAAACCTGTCCGTCTGACATGCACCAAAACACTAGAAATCTTGCATTATGAATGACCAAAGGTTGATTACAAAGTAGAATTTATAGAGTATAATCTTTTATTTCTTACTGTGTATCTACTACTTGTACATTATATGACTGTCAGTATTCATGTCTTTCCAGCTATCCTGTTGCAAATTTATCCCTCTGATGCTGAGATTTGATATTCTGTGAGGTAAAGGTCATTCCAAAGATGAACAGCTGACTGCACAAATCAAATCTTTATATCGTATGCCATCCTACCCAACTGTAGTTGTTCTGGGGGCGTTTCATGAAAGTTGTCAGGACTGACTAAAAAGTCAGTGCCAACAATTTCAGTGGAATCCTCGGTTTTGATTGGCTGAGAGGCACTACTGACTAGCCTCTGACTGTTTCTATGGTAACTGTCGGAGAAAGACAACTCGTTGGTGCTGACAAGTGTCATGAAACGGTCCCCAGTTCAACTAATATATATATAAATATATATACAGATTGGTTGATTTGAAAAATGTTGCAGACTGCATTTTTATCTGTCGGTATAAAGAATGTGTGTCCATTCCTGTATGACCCCATCAAGATTTGTTAATTGCAGGGTAGGACCATACATTTCCAATATTCCAAAATGAAGCCATTAAATACTTCCTTGAAGCATTGGTGTGGATACAACGCAATTTAAATCTGACTGAACAACAGATTTTCTGATCATTTCAATGGATTCCATGGGCTGTCGAATAATCCTTCAAAAAAATTCCATCTACATAACACTGATTGCTAAAGTAATATCAGCCATTTTCTTATGATGCTGCATTTGCATATTTGTTCAACTTCATGTCAGTGAGTTTCATAATGAAATGTTCTTAGTTTCTTTTGATGCCAGGAAAATTGGGTATTTTAACTTAATCACCAAAATATCTAATGAACAAGTTGAGTGATGAATTTAGTTGAGAATAAGCATTAACTGATATTTCTATTGAGATGATTGATTGTTCTCAAAATGAAACTAGAGAAAGAATGAAATGATTGATGAGGAAAAATTTAAGAAGATTTCAAATGAGTAATTGGCAGGTAAAATATTAAAACCTGAGAATTTATTTTACCAAGTCTCTGTGATGTCCCATATAGAATTTACCATATACGCAATATGTACAACTTTTTCTATTCAAATACTTGGGCCTTGATTTTAGCAATTAGGCTGATTCAATGCATTTACAGTTGATGGGAGATGACAGAAATTCTGGTATAGAGTTGCTGGACTATCTCTGTTGAACGTCTGATATCATTTTGTGCAGCTGCTCTGCCAATATCGCGCTGGATTCTTGAAGGGGAAAGTGTTGGACACTGACAGTTAACTCCCCTCCCTGACACACAAAAGTCACACATGCAATGGTATAAGGATGAAAATATTCATGCTAAGAAAGATGTGCTACCCTGACCTTCTGTGTAGGCTTATATACCGCAACAAGGCATTCATTCCTTGAACAAGTTGTGGAATAGGAGCTTCCGGAAACCCAACTATATCATGTGTTCTCACTTCCTGACTTTTTTCTAATGAACTGGACAAGCCAAATACATTTGCTGGTAAGGACAATTAAGTGTGTGTACATAATGCTATAATGCATATGTCTCAGTTATATATGAGATTGGCTGCATTTGTTTAAGGTCAAGTTCTCTTTCATTATCACCTAGGTACGTTCTTATAGTATGACGGTATATTTACTTGAATCGTCAAGATATCTATTATTTCATGTGACCAAAGTGATGAAAAACTGAAATCTTTTTCTTTTTCTGTCGGTGTGATGTCATTGGCATGGAGATTGTAAACATTTGAAGAAAGTTCTTCGTTTTTTTCTTCTTTTTTGAAAAATATATGCAAGAAAAGTGGTTATTTGCTATGACTGTGAAACTCAATGAGCAATGGTGTGTTGATAATGTACATATGTAAATGCAAGGAGACCATCATATGGGACTCTTTTCTAGCGGATATATGCTCTACATGTGTGACTTTGTAATCATGATATCTAGTAGAATGTGTACATGTAAATGTAACATGAATCATCATTGTCTCATATACAGTGTACAATTTGTAGATATTGTATACAATTTAGTTTTCAGGTTATTTTCAGACTTTATATCATATTCCGTACGATTATCAAAAGAAGGTAAACCACACTTGTGATGTTACAATCTGTATCGCTACTGTTCGTTGGGGTAATAAGTAAGAGGAAGGGTTTGTGTACAATATTAGCTTGTAGCTCTTGAAGAGAAATATATCATCTATGCGACATTTGCAATTATGCAGTAGAAATATTTGGAGGCCAAAGTTTCGTCCTTCAATCTCTGTAACACATGGACAGCCAAAAATATGGAACTCAACATTTGTGTGATTGTAAAATGTTCACTTTGTGCAGTGTATTTGTTTTTCCATCCATAGTAATTTTGAGATTTCCAAGGCATGATATCGTTAGATCATGAATATTTTGCTTGATTATTTTTGGACTGACATGTACGATACCGGTATGTCATTGTGGGATTTTGAAAGCCCTGTTTGACAGTCATATATGTTTAATACCTTTTGTTGTTTGTCATGTTCAGTCTTTTCATTTTCGTCTGATTAGCAAGTATACATTATGATAACCCATCATTTGAATGCAGCTTTGGAACCCATTCCTAGATCAATCAAGTCACTTTTGGGTATTACAACACTTTTATTGACCTGTACTCTTAATAACTTTTAGGCTGAGCCAATAGCTTAAAACTTCTTCAAACGTTAGTCTAGTAATATAGGGAAAGTAGTTTTGGGAGCTGTTTTCTGTTTATTTCTAGTGCAATCAGAAAAGTGAGCGATAAAAACTGATACAAGTCAACTTCAACTTTGTATGAAAAAGATGGTGCCAATATCTGTGTTTTAATTTACTCGCTAAGTGATTTTCTTATCATTTCTGTCGTATTAGACATGAGATATATCGTCTAATCATAACTAGTTGATACAACACCGATATTGTCACCTCAAACATGGATACCGAGCTCTCACAGAATCCCTAGACAGATGAGCCACAATGGTGTCAAGGATAAAAGTTATGTTGCAGTCTGGTCACAAATTAAGTTCATCTTTTATTGCCCTCCTGGACCCAGATTCATAAACCTGAATCTTAATAAACATCCTAATTATTGAAATTCTTGTCAACGTCTAGATAAGTGCATACTTCTTTATGGATTTAAGACATGTCATTCATATGAAGATTAATGAAACCTGGTCCTGAGCAATGTTGCAAACAGGTTTTCAATTATTGTGACTTTCCATTCATGGTAACTACCATGGCAACAGGTGATATGATAAGAACTCATTGGCTGTTGCCATCATAGTTGCCATTGATGTTAAGTTACAATAATTCAAAACCTGTATGCAACATGACCCTGGCCTTTTTGTATTTAAGATTTGATGTGGTATATGGATCTTGATTAATTGTTTGATCTCAAGTATAGGCCCCCATTCCATGTGGTGGTGGCGAGCCTACTGATTAACCTACATTCCAGACGCTTAATTACAATGAATTACTTTATTTTCTTTTGTAGGAGAGGGGTGTACGTAATCAAGCCAAATATTGTTTTACCATAGTATGGGCCAAAAGATGGGCTTGTATTTAAAGTTTTGTTATAATTCCTAGGTTTATCTCTATTTGTTTTCATATTTTTGTTCTTTGGAGGTACAGTGCTTATGTAGAAAGTGATTTACCCACCTCATTCTGTTTATGTTTAATTTGTTTAAATCTTAATTTGCCGGGGGTAAAACCCCTCTGTGCCAGAGGTTTTCTCTATTACAGTTTGGTCGCAAATGTGCGACAGCGGCACGTTACCCCTTAGTTGCAAAAATGCGACAGCGGCATGTTAATAATTAAATTTTGTATTTAAAAAAAATGCATTTGACCTTATTAGGCTATGATAATTAAATATCCATGAAGTTTGATAATACCATATGCTAGGTTTATGGTGCTGTGGCTGCCTGGGATATGAAGTATGAATTTTGATTTATTTTGTGTGTACGTGTCAATATCACTATTTTCATCTTTATTGCTTTATATTTGCATTTTAATATGTTTTCAGTCACATTCATTTCTGCTGAAAATTCCCAAACTGCCCATTTAGTTCTTTTGTAAGCACCTGTTTCACCTTTTTATAGAATGTATAACCTTACTGCAGTAATTTCTACTTATGAAAACACTCTACTTTGTTTCAATGCCATTTTAATGTAGTAATATTAAAGAAAGGGCACTTTGTAAAAGAATTTATCAAATATCTTTACAAAATGGTAAATATCAATAGCACTGTATTATTTTAAAATGTGTATGTATTAATCTTGAAATGAGTCCATTTGATGTCATGGTGTTTTATTTTCTGTTCTTTTGTCCTCGATTCTTCATCTTTTTTGTATAAATTTGTATTTGGCTGCTTGATAATATTGTAGTTTGCAAAGAATTTGCTTTGTTTTGTTTGTGTATCATTTAGTTTCATAGAATCGATAAGTGGGGAAATTGTTCAAATATTCTCATAGGTTCGTCATTATTTTTAAAGAAGAAATGAAGCGTTTTCTTATGCGACAAACCCAAATTTAAAATGACAGGTATTTATAAAGCAGACTGGTTAAGTAAAATATCTCCAAGGAATATCGGTTCTACATGTTTATGATATTATCATACAGATAGTAGATTTGTATTCAAAATTTTAGAGCAAAATATTAATATGATGCCCAAGGTATGTAAGCACAGAAGTGAAGGATATTCAATTATTATTGAACAATCTCATCTCTGTTGGTACGTCATCCTCAAAAATATTGCTACAATTTTTTTTTTAGTAACTAAGGTCACAATAAATAACGTTTAGAAAATATTTTAAAATTATCCTTCATCTGACATATGTATGTGTATATTGTATGCTAGATTTATCATATGTCTATGTAGAGCTCTGTAAGAGCGTTGTTAATCGTCATTGTTGTATATCTTGTAGCAGCCAAAAAAATGACCTACGGTCCACAATAGTTGGAGTCACTGTCTGTCTTTACTCTTTGTATTCAGTAAGGAAGACTGAACAGTGCTTAGAAATATCAAAAATATATATGTATGTATGTGAGAGATAATTGGTAACTTAGATTAGATAGAATTGAAATACATTTTACATATTCAAGATGACAATGAAATGGTACAATTTGCAATAATTTTTTTCTCTGTGTTTTATGTGTTTTGTTATATCCTTCTATCCGATATATCTTTGTTTGGAAGAGAGTAGCCGTAGTGTCAGACTAAACTTTGTGTTACTGTGAAGTACTTGTATATTTTGGCTCTTTGTTAAACCTGGGAATATTAGGGTATAATAAATCTTACAGAGATTTATGACTTGTGACAATATCCGTGTCAATTATTTTGTTTGTCATCTATTTTTAAAAGGGAAAAAGAGAGAAATGAGGAGTAAGAGGAGGATAGGAGAGAAGTGATGAGAGAGACAATGTGAAAGAGTGGAAGACAATTTGAGTCAAGGTCCCATATTCTGATCCAAGGTTTAACGCAAACAAGTACTAAACCTGGACTAACTGTATGGGACGCCAAATAAAACAACATCCAACATTATTCTTCATTCAATATTATTGATTCTGTCCTCGGAATCACTATGGTATAGTGAGTTTGCCCACATGACAAGTACAGCGAATGATTGAAATCACCCACTATCGTGATTCGGTGATGGAAAACGATGATTTTGTGACGGCATCAAATAATTCATTTGGCGCCCCATAAATATAGTCTAGGTTTCGTACACTGTTTGCGTTAAACTTCTGTTCAGAATACGGGCCAGTAAATCTAGAAACAAATAGAATCAGGAAAGGAAATCTTTCAGTTTATTATGTCTACTGACCCTACAAAAGCAGAGATAAAAGGCACATGACGCCATTAAATAAAACATCGATTTTATTTCTTTTCTCTTTGAATGGTTTTGGTCAGGAAAATATACAGCCGTAAATGATTTACTCCCAATGCAATCCTCTCCTTGACATTCTTCATGCTAAAAACTTCAGTGTAATACTGTGCTGGTGCACAGTAATGAGAGGCAAACAGCTACTGTCACGGTGATCTAAAAACGATGCTTTAATTGCATTGTTTTGAAATCGCCTTGGGGCTATATTATTGAGTATTATTTCTTTTTTCCATATTCTTTATTTGATTTCATTCACATAATGAAATAAACCATTTCACTTTATAACATAGAATTACAAATCAATAAACATAATATTTCTATTGAATATAGCATTTGTACAATAAAGCATGTTGTACCACTTGTATATAAATACAATATATATACATGTGCCATATTCAGCCTGAATATGCAACTTATAAATTATATTCCTCTTAAATAGAATAATAACCATAATCACCCCTACATACACACTCACCTAGACATACACACATACACATTTTTTTTTTTAATGATCTTTATTCTGATTCCATAATAATACAAATGAAATTCATATAATCAGTTTAAATATATTAACACAAATTAAACAAAACAATCATGCAATTTATATATATATGCATTTGTAAGCACAAATTAATTACAATAAAATAGCTGAAAATATTAAATATAATTACTCAATTGTTATAATCATGTAACGATGTTTAATCAAATAAACTGAACGAATAGCTTCCGGAATCAAGTTTTAAATAAACAAGTCCACTGATCCCCCAACCTATAATACACTCCTAAAATTAGTCCTAACCATTCCTAACTCCCATCTGGACAGCCACCCCCCACCCCCTAACACCAACCCCACCCCAACCATATACACATAACCGCTTAAACTACCCTTCCCTTAAATTCGCTATATACCCCCCCCCCCATACAAATACAAACACATACACAGACATACACACACACACACACACACACACACACACACACACACACACACACACACACACACACACCACTCTAACCTTATGTGCTCTTTCTTCTATTTCATTCAAATTTGAAATGCAATGTTGTTAAGTTTCCCATTTCTGTAGGTGGATCTGCAATCTACCCGCTTTAATTGCCAGATTCTTCTCTTCCTCTATAAAATCCCTTATGATTTGACATATCTTAACCCTGGGAGGTAAGTTGCTTGTTCTACACATAAAAATGGTATAGTTCAGTAACCTTATGAGTGCATTCACACATTTGATCCTATTCGAGTTACCTGACAACCCCAAAAATATGTCTCGCCACTCCATGTTTCTTATTTCAACTAATTTAAAATGTTCAATAATATATTGCCATAACTGCCATAACCTTCGCACAATATAGGAATAAGTGTGGATACGTTTCAGGTTCTTTATTTTCGGCTGCCTGCGACCAACAGCAGTAGATGATCTCTACCTACTGAGTGGTATTGCCCCACCACACATCAGAAGAGAGATATCAGCACGGGCGGAAAAAAAACAAGCAAGAAGTCAACCCTCTCCATCCGCTCTTCAACTGCACACCTGCCAAAAAGAGACTAAAATCAAGACGCAGTTTCCTCCACTCGACTGAATCCCTTGATGGTCCCACGAACAGTGAAAGGATCACCCTATGGTCCAACCACCTCCAGTCTGTGACGCGCCAGGTCTCCATCGGTCCTAGTGAATCACTACCCCCAGGCTCAAGTCAGGAATGGCCAACCTGGCAATGTCTCAATCGCCTGCGGTCTGGTATAGGACGGTGTAAAGTCCTTATGCAGAAATGGGGGTACAACAGGAATGGAGACACAACCTGTGACTGTGGGGAGGACCAGACGATGCAACACCTTTTGGTCTGCCCTCTCCTACCAGAGCCTTGCACCCCCAACGATCTGGAGTCGCTCAACCCCAAAGCCAAATCGTGCATCCTCCACTGGAAAGGACTTGTGTAGTGACCCGAGAAGAAGAAGAAGGTTCTTTATTACAAAAGGAGCATAAATTGTGCCCCACAAATCCAAACTTCAGAAGATGTTCCTTAGTGTACATAACACCATGCAGTAACTTGAATTGAAATTCCCTTTGTTTACTGACAAAAGTGGTGCTCCTTGGTTTGATAAAATTAACACTCATTTCTTTGCTTGTAAAATTAAAACTGTTCCGACCGTCCCTAATTTGCAAGCTATAAGACTCTTGTAAATCCTTGACGAAAACATCATAAATTTTCCTCGATTTTAAGCTCTGAAAGTTAGTTTCCTGCCCAGAAATATTCACATACACAAACACACAATCACAACAACGCTAACGTACAAAGAAGGAGAGAGGAGGCCAACTAAGATAAAAAGAAAAGGCTTCCCAACCCTGTAATTATTCCATGCTTCAAACAAGGACTTCACTCTTGCTAGAAAAGCTAAATCCTATCAGGGTTCATAAACCTGGCTTCCCTTCAGCTGCTGCAAGGTCTAGTCCTATTGCTACATTATCATTTATACTCGATAGAAATTACCTTGTTCACAAAAAAAAAATAAAGTTCATGTATATGTTTCTATTACAAGGGCTTCAAATTAATTCTTTCAATCATTTCCAAAATATCACACAATATCCCTAGCCTGTATGGGCGTATGGAGGTACAAATATTGTGCGTGTGTGTGTGTGTGTGTGTGTGTGTCTTTGTCTGTGTCTGTGTGTGTGTGTGTGTGTGTGTGTGTGTGTGTGTGTGTGTGTGTGTGTGTGTGTGTGTGTGTGTGTGTGTGTGTGCGAGTGTGCGTATGTATATGTGTGTGCGTGTGTATTTGCGACTGAGGGAATGAGGTGAGTGCACAGCTGAAGAAAATGAGATTGCGAGGCAGGTGAGATAATCGATGTTTATTTTATCTCGAGTGAGGGCACATAACCTCTGATGATTGTAATTGTGAGATGGGCACCTATACGCAGGCATCACAAGAACAGCATATATTTTAAAGACAAGGTAGCCTTTTAACAGGGAAAACAGGGAGAAATTCTGTTTTTCCAAAACACAGAGAATTGAAGAAAATACTTCATAAGAGCTTCCCTCCCAATAAAAGAACTGGACACTGACTTGAATCAAGCGATATCATATTTTAATAATGATCGCTGGATTATAAGGTTTCGGACCTCTCCCTATTCTTGTAGCCTGCGTTCCTTCGAAAAATGCCCGCTGCCCAACGCATCGTTTCAAAATAATATTAAAAAACAAAACAAGGATATCTTTCCACTTTTCCTGAAAAGGTTAGTCAAGCCATAACAGTGAGATTTCATACATGTTATTGTTAGGGTCTACTGCTGATTCCTACCGAGTTTCATGACTTTTGCAAAAAAAAATAGTCTGCCCTGAATTGTTGTTGTGCAGACACTCACGCTTTTATTAATTCTCTTTACCATGAATAGAGCCATGATATCAATCCGCTCAACAACAAATTTAGGATGGTAATTCTATTTTTTTTAATCGATTAAGGGCACAACATTGTGACATGTATAACTTTGATTTGACCATTTCTGAATACTTTCCAAGATGAGACAATGATGTTTGTTCATTTTATTTTGTGCCGATATTCAAAAATGTGATGTTTATCACTTGTGTTTATGTTGATATTGATGACTTTGTATTCCTTTATATATATACAAAAATGAGAAACACGACTATTTCAAAAATATATCTAAGTGATACACGTTTGTGTAGCTTGGATGAAGGCAAATGGGCTACCAGGGAAAGAGGAAGGTATCTTAATGTCCAAATGATATTTTTGCCAATTAGCAATTTTTCATGATTATGCGGCACTTGTGCACGTAAATTCCACAGAGCAGCATTTAAAATGCCACAAAAGGGGGTTAAAGAGAGTGGGGGAGTATGTGGCCGCCCTAAAATAAAATGATTTCATAATTTCTCATTACACTGATGAGGACACTAGGCCTGTACACTTTTTTTGATGGACAACCTTCTATTTTGCGAATTAAGGGGGCAGCGATCTCCGTAAATTTGACATTTTGATGAGAGCAGCTGCACTGTCTCGAGGCATCATCATTATTAGCGCTTGTAACTATCACCAAATTGCCGGCGTTTGTCATAGCAGACTAAGTTAATGTATTATGACTCCCGCACATGTGAGGACGATCAAAAGAAATTTCTCGATTTTACCGGTACACGGTGTGTTCCATTGAAGCTACATGTGTGCATACAAGTTCTATGTGTAAAGTGCAAATGCGAACGTGCCCGATGTGTGGAGAACGATCGAGAATTTTCACGGAACGTGGGACATCGATATATACTGAGATTAAAAATTCACCGTCTTTCAGTAACAGAATGTTGTAAGACCTTTCATATTGATAAGGAGTAAATCGTCATTCTTAAATCAAGGAATTCCATGGTAAGATCAAGGAGGTAACTTTTCTCTCGTCTGTGAACAAAGAGTCGGATCGGAAACATGTCGGTGGTCGGGTTCGACGTGGGGAATCTCTCGTCGTTCATCGCTGTAGCAAGGGGAGGTGGCATCGAAACGATCGCGAATGAGTACAGCGACAGACTTACTCCGTAAGTTATTATTTAGTGGGTTTTACTTGTATAAGTGGCCAATTAATCATTTTAATCATAAGGAGTAAAGTTGGAGAAAATGAAGATTGAAAATTCAGCATATTTGACTCAGCCAGGGCCCAGAACATGACTGAAAATGAATGAATCAAATGCCATTGCCAGTCCGTCTAGATCCTGCTGCTGGCTACAGTGCATTTATGGTGCATGGTGGCAGTGCATTGTATGCATGGCTATTGGCCCATTCTCACCGCGGTCTCCTTTATTTACGCACTAGCAAAAATGCATATCTAAACGAAATGGTAAGCGCATCACGTGTGCAGGACTACAGAATCACCGTCGGGACAACAGTTTCGGTAAAGCTACGCAATTACAAGTAAAAAAAAGTTTCATCAACTTATTGTCTTGAAATTAAAATATCACATTATTCGGCAAATGTCAAAATTATATGCCAACCAGAAAGAACGTTTTCTGCAAAATTCCTGCTGTACACCCGCTTGGTGATTGCCTCTGTTGTTGACTGGAGAAGTCAGTTTGATCGCGATGTGCATGCCTTCGGCACTACATCATGCACGTTCCAAGAAAAGTAATGAAGACTCTCTTTTTAAAGCAGTTCCCTTTTTTTCAGACCTAGTTCCATTAAAAATCTAGGGTAGCTTTAAAAAAATAGAATTCTTCTATTAAGAGTCAACTTCAAATCTAAATCAAACAAGCAAACTACAATTTTTAATTTTTTTAAAATCACCAAGTCATCATAAAATCAAACACAAATTTGATCAGGAAAAGCCCATTGACAATACACGTGAATACAGTGTTTAAGGACTACAACTTAATCGTTGACATACACTCCAGCTCAAAGGAAAATGGCATACGGAAAGGGAAAGGGAAGAAAGGGAAGGAGCCGCAGTTTTAAACCGCGGTATATTTTGTTGAGCATGAAACATGATGCTTTTTAGGCTAAAGCATCATGTTTCATGCTCAACTGGACAAAATATACAGCGGTTTAAAACTGCGGCTCCTTCAATTTCTTCCCTTTCCCTTTCCCTTTCCCCATGCCAATTCCTTTGAGCTGGAGTGTATGTCAACGATTAAGTTGTGGTCAAATGTTCTTTGAATGTTTCCATGGTGAGAGTGTACTAATAAATACTATTTAGAAAATAGTTAGTTGCAGAACTGACTATAACTTTTCTACACTTTCATTTTTTCTCTTTATCACTACTTTGTGACTAGTTCACAACTTTCATCAACACCCACCCTCTTCTTCTACCTCCATTCCATCACATTTATTTTCGGTTTAAAACACCGAAAACTAAAGCTAAAAATAGTCTTGTGTAAGTGTTATAAAATATAAAAATTCACCTCTCCTTTTTTCACCTTTCACTTTCCTTTCTTCACCCCATAAGTGGGCCAATTATCCGAAAGAATGAAACCACATGGTGTTACCGAAAGTTTTGCTATTTTCTAAATAGTATTTATAAGTTGTAGTCCTTAAACGCACATCGCATCGCACAGCTGGGACCTGTACTGTATTTCCCATCCTATGAAAAACAGTTTTCTCGGTCCGCGGCAAACTGCCATCTACATGTATGCTTCGGTCACAATGGAAACTCATATAGCACTTCTGTAGTTACGGCCGCATTACAAGGCAGCGAACTGGTATGCCAATTTCGCGGCTTTCCTTGCATCCGTGCATGCGTGTCGTAAGACCCATTCATTAACATGTTGACCGAATTGTGACTGTAAGTGTGACTGAATGAAGGCATGGTGGATCGAATCATGGCAAAAAGTGAGGGGTTAGGAATCATACCTTTTTTTTTTTCTATGATCATTAATGCAACAATTTGTTTACAAATAGAATAGAAATTTAAATGTTAAGATGATTCCACATACCACATTTTGTGAAATACAAAGATACAATGTCATCTAACTTGAATATATCATGTGGTGTCCCGCAAGGATCAGTGCTGGGACCAACACTCTTTTTGATTTATATTAATGACTTGCCTTAATTCCACTTAGTACTTTAATTTCAGATTGTTTGCTGACGATTCAAATCTGTTCCACACTTTTGAGGTGGGCAAAACGGAGATTGATATGCACTTAGTTAATGAGCATTTGGAAAAAGTCCAGACATGGTGTTACGCTAACAAGGTCACAATCAACCTAAAGAAAACTAGTTACGTGTTGATAACAAGTAGAAGACGATCCCTGAAGGTTAACGCTGCTCTTGAAATATCTGGCACAGAAATATCTGAGGTAAATATGGCATCCTTTGTAGGACTTCAAATTGATAATCACCTTACATGGGGAGAACATATCAAAATGGTTAATAAGAATGTTTGTAAAAAGGTTGGTATTTTATTCAGACTCAGGCATTTTGTCCCGCAGAATGTATTATTGATGTTGTATCAGGGGTTAATACAGCCACACCTTTCATATGGCATTGAAGTGTGGGGAAGTACCTACGAGACTAACTTAAAATGCACATTGTATTCCCAAAAGATGGCAATGAGAGCAATTACCTAAATGGAGAACTCATTCAAGACCTTTGTTCCACAAGTTAAAGATTCTGGATGTTTACAATCTACACTTCTTATCTGTTTCAACTTTTGTATATGATTTAGTTAATAACAATATTCCTCACACTCTAATAGAATATTGTCAACTAATAGATCACAGGTTTGCCACTAGAGGAAAAGATCAGGGACAGGTATATACCTAAGCGTAAAACAACACAAGGCCAATTTTCAATATCTTACATTGGAGTAAGATTATGGAATCGTATCCCAAAAGACATTAGAGAAATGAAAAGTAGAGTTGCTTCTCGAAAGCTGCTCATGAAGTATTTAATGGAGCTTTCAGTTTCAACAGGAAACTGTTAAACTGACGCATATTGTGTTTCCCGTTTGTGAGGAAATCAAGATTGTATGAGATGTCTAGATTATTCTTCTTTTTCTTTTAATTTTTACAGCAGTATGACTTAAAGTAGTTGTCAAGTATACTTGATAAGATATTACTCTTATATCTAAGAGATTTTTGCAATAATTTACATGCATACATGTACTTCTTTATGTTCATCATTATCATTACATGTACTAGTGATTAAGCAATCAGTAGCCCAAGATACTTTTTTGTTACTGCCGTACTAATAAATTGAAGGAATCAGGCTCGACTAGCACTTGTGCTAACTTCTGATTCCCATTAACAACTTTCACTTATGTATAAAATTGTGTACAATGCTGCATCGTAAGTAACAAGCTCTTTTTTCTACATTCCTTGTTAGATTCATGCCAGTTTTGTTTGATAATTTGTTTCTTTCTTTCTTTGTTAATCGAGTCATGTACATACAAGTTTTTGTATTGCTATTGATGATGTTGAAGTTGTTAATAAATTCAATTCAATTAACATTTTACACCATTTTTCTTTTCAGCTCGCCGTTGTTCTATCATACGCTTACCTTATAGTTTTGCTCTAAAAAGACCTTTGTCCAGAATGAGCTAATCAAGTTTAAAATGTTCTTTTTAAAATGATGTACTACTCGTAGCCCACAGTGTTCATACATGTACAAGTATGCACAAACATTTCATACAAAGGTTATGTGCCCAGGAAATAATTTACTCCATCTGATTTGATTAGCAATTAGGTAATGCTCAGAGTTCTAAGAAGGGAAATTGCATTGACCATCTGAATTTATAGGGAATGCGATAATGTTACCACAGAATACACGATTTCTCCTTTGGAAAACACTCATTAGTGGCATTTAGGAGTTTTCCATCTTTTGTTAACTGGTTAATTGAATTTGTTTGCCCAATTAAATGTAGCCAAGCAGATGTGTGCAATAAAGAACATGTTTTCAGATATAAGCCTGCAGTGCCGTGTTTGCTTTGAGAAATTTGTTAGACTATTTTCATTCACACCTTCATCAGCTTTAGCTTCATGTACATGTACATTGTACATATATTGTACTTAATAGACATTTAACATACATATACACTGCAGCTCAAAGGAATTGTCATAGGGAAAGGGAAAGGGAAGAAAGTGAAGGAGCCTCAGTTTTAAACCGTGGTATATTTTGTCCAGTTCAGCATGAAACATGATGCTTTATCCTAAAAAGTATCATGTTTCATACTGAACTGGACAAAATATACCGCGGTTTAAAACTACGGCTCCTTCCCTTTCTTTCTTTTCCCTTTCCCTTTGCCAATTCCTTTGAACTGTAGTGTACATTGTACTTAATATTAAGATGCAAGACATTTACATGTAACATTCAACATCAATCAATGGGACAATCAGTGGCATGCCATTCTGCAGTGATCACAAAGTCTCATTCTAAGTTGGTCTCAGGATACCAGGAAGGAATCAAAAGTAATAAATCAATGACATTGATGAAATCTGGAACCAGATGATATTAACAGAAGACTTTTACCATGATTGTGGCCAGCAAATTGAAAGTCTCTGAAATACCATGTTTTTTTGTGATGAATTAAATTGCTCTAATTAGGCCAAGAGTTACATGTATGGTCAGAGTCAGGGTCAGGGTTAGAATAGAACTAAGTTTAGGGTTATGTTTAGGTTCAGGCTTAAGTTAATCTAATCATATTTGTTCAAATGAGTGGTATGAAAGTGCATTAGCACCATCAGTTTGACACACATACAGATCTCTGCCTGTGTCCTCGTGATCGACATGCACATGGACATGTAGGTCAGTATTCTATTGGAATGCAAGGGGTGGACAGCTTGTGTCCAGGGTAGTTACAGTATTTTGCAGCTGCCTGCCCATGTAGCTTTATGAACCAATAATGTGTCACAACCACAGTGTCCTACAGGCATGTTCATGTGCACTTTATGCAGGGCTGAACATAAGCTGGTGGCCAATACACACTGGAAACCAAATAAGAATTCTGGCCCCCTTAAGTCTAGAACATTAGATTACATTATGTAGGGGCATATCTGTACATGAAAACCTAAAACAGGGCTTCCTGACCCCCTTTGTAAACAGTTTAGTGTGAAACCCCACTTTAGAACTGTACATAGATCTTTACATTGATGACACAGATGGTTGCTCTGAGATCAACAATTTACAGGAAATTGTGTATTGACAAAAGTTTGGATTTTGATGGTTTGTCAGTGACTAGACAAGGCAGGTACACTTGTCTTTTTCAACACTTGAAATGTGTACTTAGAAATATAATGGTAATAATTTGTTACTGAGGCCAGTTACGGTAAATAGAAGTGTGATGATTATATAAATTCAGCGCTGCAAGGAAGTCTAGTAAGAAATGTCAGATGTTTCCCTTTGAGATGTTGATGCTCTCTTGCAGATTCTGCTTAGGATTCCCCCACCCCACCCACACTTCCCCCTCAGACAAGTCAATGAATTACATGTTGTGTAAACCAGTTCAAACTGTATTAACCCATCTCGTTGTCTGCTTGTCTCGGCATGAGCGCAAGGGGAAGAGTTTTGAGTATTATTTGTGCATGCCTAGAATGCCAGGCATACATAGTCCTGGGTCGCATTCCCTTTCCTCAGGGTTAACTTCCAGCCAATGTCATAGGGTTGAGAGTTACCCCTCATCCGTCCGTCTATCTGTCTGTCTGTCTGTCCCATCTCCTCCTCCACCCCACGCTCCCCCCAAGGTGTACATTGTAGCTCATCGGTATCTTGGGCTATTTTTATGGCACTGGCCTTCCAGGCGTTCATTCATACATGTACGTGTAGCAATCGGGTTGTGCTAATTGATATCAGTGGTGATGAACCCATTCATTCATGAACGGAGGGTGTAAGGATATACTGTGCTCTCTAACAAGTACACGTGTGACATTTTATTGCCACATGGAACTGTCCATCTTGACTTTCAGCAGTCTTAAGTGTTACATGTATGTTAAATGATGTGTGAAAATACCATAAAAGCTATATTAATACTCTCCTGGCTCGGGAGTATCAAAAAGAAGGAAATCAGGCAGCCAAATCCACACTCCTCATCAGTAGCCAGGGTGTGGTAATGATTTTAAAAATTAGATTCGTTTCTGAATCAGAGGTAAGACGGTAAACGTAAAATGCCTGATCACAAACATGTTTGTGCAAAATACATGTACAGCTACATGTAAATATGGAAGATTTCTTTTTGTCTACATGTAGGTGTGTATTTGTACAACTGCATGTGAGCCGTACTTTCACGGAGGTTTACTTAGTAGTAGAAAGTAGTATATTGTATTGTTCTTACTTGTTCATTTTCAAATGAGTGAACACATATGCCATTGCATGTATTGTCTCTGTGATTGTGTGGTCTGAATAGTCACATTCATTCACTGATTTTATTATAAAAGAAACATTTACTGGTAGTAACTTTACAAATATGGAATAACTAGATGAAGATAAATGTGATTCATAATAATCAGAATTTATGTCCTATATGTACATAAAAAACCACAAATTTACCATTCAGACATATACCTTCATGTATGTGGTAATATTAGAAAAAACATCACTGGAAATTCATTTATGAATTACATATGTTGCCTCATTCATACACATGTACTGAACACATCCATTGACTGTAAATTCTAAGAATATGACGTACATGTCGGATATGGGTCGATCACCGAAGTGAAGAACGAATAATGTATCAATTTTTGTATGGAGTGCACAAGAACAGGGTGGGTATGAATGGCCGAGCAGTTATTTATTTTGTTGATCTTTCTCTTTGTGTCCATTCAGGTCTGTCGTCAGTTTTGGTGAGAAGTCGAGATCACAAGGTCATGCCGCCAGGAGTCAGGTAAAGTACCATCCCTGTCCGTCTCTGTGTCTGTTCGCTTGCCATAATACGGCTCATCAATGTTCCTATCAAACATATCAATAATCTGAACTTATTCAAGGCATTGATCTTCTGTGTGCTTGTTTCACACATCAACGGGAACAACATTTTGTTAAAATGCATTGAAAGGAAAATTGTAAAGATTTTTTTTTAGAAAAGACAGGTAGAAAGCTTTATTGTTATTAATGGTATTGGTACATTCAGCTAACAGGGTATGCAAATGAAAGATATACCATACACTACAGCTCAAAGGAATTGGCATAGGGAAAGGGAAAGGGAAGGAGCCGCATGTTTTAAACCGCGGTATATTTTGTCCAGTTCCACAAGAAACATGATGCTTTTTAGGCCAATGCACAATGTTTCGTGCTGAACTGGATAAAATATATCGTGGTTTAAAACTGCGGCTCCTTCCCTTTCTTGCCTTTCCCTTTCCCTATGCCAATTCGTTTGAACTGTAGTGTACATGACAGGGATGTGGACTTGTGCCCTATACATGTAGCTACCCTAGTCTGTGACTAAGTTCATCTTCCAAAGAACTTGTGAAACTAAAGGCCTGTTACAGTGCATCTACTGACTGCACTATGTGAATAATTGTAACTGCCCCGTTGAAAACTCAGTGCATGTTCTCGCAGTATATGTGAATGGGAAATTCTGTACAAAGTCATGTAGCTTCATGTACAGTATAATGTGTTCTTTATAAAATGTTGAATCCAGTTGACGACCACAACTCTTCCTGAGGGTGGATCACATACCTTCCCTGCTATTCAGTCCCTAAATTCCATTGGTGACTGGTGGATTGCCCAATTGAGTAGTCTTCCTCCCAGACACACTTCATTATAATTTTGTTGTTGATAAATGCAACAGTATTCAAAAATTTCATTCAATATTCTAGTAGTATCTTAAACTTGAAATTCCATATCTTGCACATGATAATCCTGTGAGATTGTGCAAGTATGTGAAGTTATTGCAGATAAAAACAATACAGCTTGCCTGGGAAAGAGACAAAGTGGCCCATGCTCACAAACAGAGTGAAGTGAATGACGTGTGAGTCAGGTTTAGTCTTTGAATCTCTTAATTCATGTGCTTCCTGTGCACCTTATGAGACAAAGTTTACCTTTTTAAGCATCTAATTACAGGTAGTCTCTTTTTTCAGCCTTATATGCCTAGAGGATAAATTTGAAACTGGGTCTACGGGTTCCGATGCCTCAATTAGTGTATAGTGTATGTTACTTGTGTGTGCAAATTTGTTTTATGTGTATTCTATGTACACTATGCATACGCACAATCCTTCTCTTTATTTGTATAGTTGTATAGAACAAATAATTTTGTTTACAGTAGTTGTATGTCTTTTCAAAGTTGATGAATTTGTATCACATAATGAATAAAAGAAAACATTACAATGAGGTATTTGTTAAAACAATTGGACTAGTGTACATCATTCACTCATATTGTAGTACATGCACTGTACATTTGTATACACCCAGGGCCAGGAAGGTGTGGAAGTATGTTCTACTTGTCACTTCATAAAGGAAATACTAATTAAAGTCTCCTATTTATAAATGAGAGTACATGTAGTAGCAAACTTAGTTTTGCAACTAAAATCCATTGTTCCTAAAAATAGAGCCAAATGCCAAAAAGATGATCCAAATGCTAATACTTTCTAAATCAAGGACCCCATGGGAACATTTAAATAAGTTTTGGAGACATTACAAGTAATGCCATGGTGTGGTTTACTTTTGATTTTACTTCGTACCCACAATATACTGCACACTGTTGAGCTGTACAAATGAACTTTGAAATTGATGATTCTATCTGTTGTGGAGCCTGTGTCACGGAGGACACAGATCATGATATCAACCATGACTTTATCTGTTCAACCTTTGCTGTTTGAGTTTAAGGGGGCCTAATAGGAGTAAATACACATCATGAGTGCTAGAAACTGGGTTAAGCCCCAGATTGAACCAGGGCAATATTTGCACGTTATTATATTTTGTCTAATTTTGGCATGTTATAAACTTTAGGATGTTACTATGGAGGGAAGGAACACAGGGTCCCCAGGGTGAACAGAGCAGTTCACTGATGGGGATACCCTGTACACAAAAAGACTGAATGAATATTGAAAAATAGTAAATAAATGAATAAACACAAGTGGAACTTAACCACACAGACACAGTATCAAACATTACCATAAAAGTGGATATTGTCTAGTAGTAACACTGTATGACATGGCCTTATAACCAGATGGAACACGAAAAAGGCATGGATAAGTGATTTACACATTAGACAAATCTCAAGACTGATGTTGAAAACATCCTAACATAATCTAAGGGTCCTACAGCTACTTGCATGTCTGGGTTTGTGAAATGATCATAAGAATCCCCTTACATGCGTTGCCCTGCTCCCCCGCCCCTCTCCATATTATGGTCGACTTCCCCACTTGTCTACCTGAGTTCCCCATTAGCGAAGGCAGGTGATTGTTACTGGGCCACTGAACTTGGCTGGTGGAGAGAGGGCCTTTTCTGGGTTACATATATTTGCTATGGGTATGCGCACCTGCTTGAAGACATGTACAGTGTGCGTGTCTGTAGTAGAGGTCAAACTGGTATTCATGTGAATGAATTATGTGGAGACGACAGATTGAGGGCCATGCAAGGTGCGTGGTGGGGATTTTCTTTGCGGGTGCAGCACTGATTTAAGAGGCTTATATGTTTTTATATTTATGCAGTGCACATGTACATGTAGCATATGAATGTGCTCTTGAAGGAAGATTCTTGCATAATGAGAATATAATGAGTTTTGATGGTATACCATATATGGTACAGTATAGCATATCAATATTCTTTTATAATATGAGGTACAAACATTATACTGCATGGCATATGCACTAAAAGTACTGCATGTGAAACACCAACTCTCTCAGTCCCATATAAATTACAACACAGTGTATTGCCAATAGGCACTGTGTGGTAATTGATGTGGGACTTTTAATGGATACATGTAGTATTCATAGGGTTAACTTACAGAAGCAAACCCCTTCTTGTGGTCTGACAGGACTCCATTAGACACTATGATCTGCATCGTGTCATCTCTGTTTCCCTCTCCTCCCTGTCACCCCACCTACAGGCCATTACAAATTACAAGAACACAGTGTCACAGTTCAAGAGGTTCATTGCCCGCAAGTTCAATGACCCCTCTGTCCAGCAGGATGCCAAGCGGGTCCCGTACCAAGTCACCCAGATGCAAGATGGCGGTGTGGGAATACAGGTATGTTCCACTCATCAGAATGGTCTTCATTCTTCCTGGAATGATATTGTATACTCTACAGCTCAAAGGAATTGGCACAGGTAAAGGGAAAGGGAAGTTTCATGCTGAACTGGACAAAATATACCGCGGTTTAAAACTGCGACGCCTTCCCTTTCTTCCCTTTCTCTTTACCCTTGCTAATTCCTTTGAGCTGTAGTGTAGTAGCGTTTTCAATGGATGTTCATGTAATTTTGTATTGATACCTGTATGTTTGTTTTTCTGTATTACATTTGGTACAATGAGACAAATGTAGCATAGTGTCATTTGGACATGTGTACAGCAGGGGAAAACTAAGATGTCATTTGCAGGGGCTACATGTACTTTTCAAGTCTCATGTCATTAGATAAGCATGCTGGTGCTTATAGCCTCAGTGACTTTTTTGTTGTCTATGGGATCTTTCTTATACCATGGGCACTACATCGCCTTGAGCCCCTGTGTCATTATTTGACCGCAAGACAGGCATTTTTTTTAATTTCCATTTTTTTTAAAAATTTGCTGTATCCTTCATTTTGGTACTGGGAAAACATACAACAGGGCTCCCAAAAGCAGCTCATATGTATCCCATACAGTTTGGCCTGAGATCAACGTCACAGCTGATTGCAATTTATTGCAGTCAGACTGCAGTTAATGTATGGTGCTGATTGCATTTGAGTGCAATCACTGTGCATTTGATCTCAGGCTCCACTGTATATATCTTGTCTGTTGGTGACAATTCCAGTACCTTGGTGGAGGGTGAGACCTTCTCCCCTATACCACAGCTCAAATGTATCCCATCTGCCTTAGTGAGAAGGAGATGATCAACTGAAAATAATAAATACTAATTTAAAACCTAGTGGTAATACACACAAATCCCGTAGAGCTTCATTAGGTCTGACACAGAAAGGGTTTATCCCATGTCATGTTCCGATTCCTGCATCATTGATATAGAGGTCACATTTTCTTCATGGTTATAAAGACCCAGTTATTTATCAAAGCAATCTTAAAATTTGTTGTGGCATACTGTACTTGACACGGATTCCATCCTCCTCTGTTGGTGATAGGTGCAGTACCTTAGAGAGAAGGAGACCTTCTCCCCGGAGCAGGTGTACGCCATGCTGCTGACCAAGCTCAAGGAGACCTCTGAGGCCAACCTGCTCAGGAAGATGGTGGACTGCGTGATCTCCGTAAGTTCCTTTAACCCGTAATGTCCCACATGTGAATTTTTTCGTAAGTGATATCCTGATAGCTCCATGGTAATGCACACAAATCCCATAGAGTTTAATTTTCGTCTGACACAGAAAGGGTTTATCCCATGTCATGCTCCGATTCTGGCATCATTGATGCAGATGATTGGTGTAGTACAAGATGTTTTCTATTAAATGGGGTGGGGGGGGGGGGGGAAGGGATTGCTGTATGTTCCACCAATACATTTTGGTATCAATAATACACACACATTTTAAAGAGGTGTATAACTGTTGAAATGTCATCTCTATAAGTTCCTTCAACCAGCCACGCTCCGCCTTCTGCATCTGTAATGCAAACAAGTGGAAGAGTGCGGCATGATGTTTTCTGGAATGGGGGTAGGTGATTGAGAGAGAGCCACAGTAGGTTCCACTGTCTCATGTTTATATCAGTAATGCGTACAAACTGTTTAGAGGAGTGGGTGGAGGGGAGGGGGTAGGAGAGGAGGAGGGCAGAGGGGAAGAGGGGAGGGGAGAACTGCTGAATGTTACGCTGTTACTTTTTTACATTGGTTATGCAGACAACTGCTTAGAGGAGTGGTTTTTGTCTCGCCCACCGGAGGTGAAGGCGAGACTAAGGGATCCAAATGGCGTCCGTCCGTCGTCCGTCCGTCGTCCGTCCGTCGTCCGTCCGTCCGTCGTCCGTCGTCCGTCCGTCGTCCGTCACAAATGTTAAAGTTTACCTGCAAGACTCTCTTTTGACAAATAACTTCACATGGGTTGCTTGGATTACAACCTAACTTGGGTCATAGATGCACTGGGGGTACCTTCATGTTATGGTACCGTTGGAGGTCACAGGATAAGGTCAAAGGTCATTTGAGGTCATACGTTAAAGTTTACCTGCAAGACTCTCTTTTGACAAATAACTTCACATGGGTTGCTTGGATTACAACCTAACTTGGTTCATAGATGCACTGGGGGTACCTTCATGTTATGGTGCCGTTGGAGGTCACAGGATAAGGTCAAAGGTCATTTGAGGTCATACGTTAAAGTTTACCTGCAAGACTCTCTTTTGACAAATAACTTCACATAGGTTGCTTGGATTACAACCTAACTTGGGTCATAGATGCACTGGGGGTACCTTCATGTTATGGTACCGTTGGAGGTCACAGGATAGGGTCAAAGGTCATTTGAGGTCATACGTTAAAGTTTACCTGCAAGACTCTCTTTTGACAAATAACTTCACATGGGTTGCTTGGATTACAACCTAACTTGGGTCACAGATGCACTGGGGGTACCTTCATGTTATGGTACCGTTGGAGGTCACAGGATAAGGTCAAAGGTCATTTGAGGTCAGGGATACAATTCTTTTGCGTAGCAACGGAGATCGCGATATTTCTGGTTATTTTCGCAAGTGGGCGAGACACAATATTGCTAATGCCTTGTTTTCTGAATGGGACGATTACTCTTAGTGTTCTCATTGCACAGCAATACACAAAGACTTTAATGATCTCCCTTACCTCCCTCACTCATTTCTTGTAGCCAAACTAAACCAAACAGGTGTTCTTGATTGTGTGGAGAGCACTACAAACAAATAATGTGGATATAGGACATACTGTATACACACATGTCATGTTGTGTCTTTAGGAACAGAAACAGGTGTTCTCACAGTCCCAGGTCCATGCCTCAGTGTATAGGTCCGTGTGGGTGTGAGTCACCGCGATCATGAAGAGGTCACGCATCAGGTGGCAATGTGGGACTTCCATGTATAGAATGTGCTGTATGGCATGGCAGTCACTAGGATACAAATATAGACTGCCCTACGAGCCATGGTTCGGAGTATAGGCACAAGGGGATCTCAAAACCATGCTATTACCACGAGGCACTCGTTGAGGGATTATGGCATGATTATTTCATCACTGGGCCTAACCATTTCCTGAATATCAGAGTAGTGTGTACATGTATTTGTTTTTTCTACTGAATAAATTGTTAAGATATACATTAAAGAAAAAAAAATCATTTCATAAACAGACATATAATGTAAACATGTAAAATGAGATGGAACAAATGCAGAGCATCGAATGTATCATAAAAAAATATTGATATTGAATTTGAAAATCTAGTGAGAATAATAGGCATTGCAAATAAAAATCAAGCAGTTAGATTTACAATCTTGTTGATTGGATGCTGTTTTTTTTTGTCAGGTCCCCCAATACTACACTGACCTGGAGAGGAGAGGGGTGCTTCATGCAGCCGAGATTACAGGCCTCAACTGCCTGAGAGTCATCAGTGATACCACTGCAGGTAGGCACCTTCGTGGTAATGTAGATGAATTATGGGGAGTCAACTTTCAATAGGATATAGAACAAATAAGCTGTGTTCGTATGGTATTCACAACTTGATCCCCTAAATGCGTAGTTACGCGTTATGATATTCACTTGTATTATGTGACTCAGTTTTATTGGGTGGAATACACTCTAGATCTATTATTTTTTTGGCAAGTTGGACACCCCTTGGTAAAACTTTAAAATTGCCAGTAGTAAAATTTTGTTTTTAATGAACTGCATAACAAAAAATGGTCTCTTGCTGCTTAATTTTTGTGTGTGATTCCTTTGCTTTTTATCAATTTATGCAGCTTTTATGTGAAATGGGAAACATGTCTTTCTCAATTCCTGTCCATTGCTCATTGTCATCCCAGCTCTAATTTCTTTGACTCACAATTAAATGTGAGAGATGTACCAAGGATTTGAGTCCTTGAATTACTGTGAACTTCATGCATCCTTCGTTTGCCTTTGTCTATTTCAGTTGCTCTGGCATATGGCATCTACAAGCAGGATCTACCCGCCGTAGAGGAAAAGCCCAGGAATGTGGTCTTTGTAGACTGCGGTCACGCGTCACTACAAGTCTCCCTATGTGCCTTCAACAAGGGCAAGCTGAAGGTAAGACTGCGGTCACTCGTCACTTCACGTCACCCTATTTGCTTTCAACCAATATTGGTGTGAGAGGAGTGAAGTGTACATATGAACAGTGCTGCTTCTTTAAGTTGTGTTTATTTGAATGAAACGTTGTGTTCTATCATCAAGATTCATCCATGTTAGTATTCCTGTTCTTTAATAAATGACCCCTCTCAGCCAGTTTAAGGGAAGTTTTGAAAATATTTATCGAGAGCTTCGTTGCACAAAGCTCAACAATTAATAACTGTTACTATTGTGAAAACTGCTCCTTGGCATTTTGATTGTTTTCATGGTAGAAACACTCCATAAACAATTCACCTGACAGTGAAGCTTTCTGTAAGTTGGCCTTGGCACTGTGACCAAACCCAGTCCATCACTCTAGCTGCCTCTGTCCTCTCCAACTCCTGAAGAATCTGGCCCGTATTTGAGACCGAAACCTTCTGGCTTTGAGGATTTTCATTATTCCTGTGGTAGGAACACTCAAAAAGAAATTCACATAATTGTGTAACCTGGCCTTGGCACCTGAACTAAAACCAGTCCACAACTGACATTTTCCTCCTCTTTGCCCCCCCCCCCCTTCCCCCTGAAGGTTCTGGCCAATGCGTCAGACAGGAACTTTGGCGGGCGAGACTTTGACTGGCTGCTGGCCGAGCACTTTGCGGACGACATCAAGACGCGGTACAAGCTGGACGTGCGCTCCAACCAGCGGGCGTGGCTGCGTCTGCTGACGGAGTGCGACAAGACCAAGAAGCTGATGAGCGCCAACGCCACAGTCATCACCATGAACATTGAGTGCATCATGGAGGATAGAGACGTCAGCTGCAAGATCAAGAGGTAGTTATTGAGTCTTATTTCACCAGGTTAGACTGGTCAGTGAGCCAGGCACTGTTCTCCCTGGGCATGGACAGTAATGGTCTGGGGGAATTACTGGTGTTATTTGCTATCGGAAATATAGCCAAAAAAAAATGAGTGCGGGCCTTACTAGATGATCGTATTGTATTATGGGATAGTTTGTAGGATACTCTGGCACTTCTGGAAAATTGTTGCATGTGCAAAGAAATATCTAATGTGTGATGCTATGATCATGATACAGAAAGGGGCTCTCTGCCAGTAAGAATGCACCTGTTATTTCAATTCACTTGATTCACCAAACATTCAATATATATATACATATGTATGCACACACAAAAACATAATAGTTGCTATGCCATAGAGTGGTTTGTGTACCAGAAGTCCTAGTGATAACTTTGATTGGCAAAAGGGATGTACATCTCCACCATTTTGCGTATTGTGGATGGCGAGAATTGGTTGAAACTCGCTTGTTTTTCTTCTCAATTGAACAATCAATCCTAATTATATGGAGAGTACTAGCAAAACAAAGATCATAACAACATGTTTTTTTTTTTTTTTTTCTTGGGGGGGGGGGGAGGGGGGTTGTCTTGAGAGCCTTGATATGCAGTTGATTGCAGGCACATGGGTTAGATTATGTACATGTAGAGATAGAGTGCTGTTTCTATTTCAGACATGCAGAAACTACACATTGAGGCAAAATTGTCACATTTACCACTTTCACAATTGAATAGTGATTGTTGTGAAGAATGTGACAAAATAAGCACAAATTGGCAAGTATTCATTGCTTTATCTGCTTGATGTCCAACCATGAAAATACCTTTCAGAGAGGAAAGGATTCTTCAAGCTCTCTGTCTCTTTCTCCTGGCATGTCAACAAGAGACAAAGCATCTGATCAATTTTGGAGTGGAACATACACATTCCGAAAAGCTGTGAAATTCTATCGTGCAGTATTGCTTGAGGGAGTGGCATAAATTCATATAGATTTTTACCGGAAACCTCTCCTGTTTCGAGAATTTCTGTAAATTTATTCAATTAGATTCTATACATATGTTATTTGCGTCTCGTGCCCCTGGCAAATTTATGCTAACGTGATCTTTATGCTTGTTGCTTGTCCACACCACGTTAACACAGGGAAGTATGAAGTGTGCCCATCTACAATGATATCTTCTTTGTTTGTAGTGAAAGCCCATGTCTGGTGTGTCATATGTAAGAGGCAGCAATACAGTGAATGGTAATATTTTATATGCTTCTTTGTCCTAAACAGGTCCGAATTTGAGGCGCTGGCAAGTGAGCTATTGAAACGAGTTGAAATCCCCCTCAAATCAGTGTTAGAACAAGCAAGTGAGTATATAACAGATTACACTTGATTTAATTTGAACAGGAAATTTTCCTTCATTTGGTTTTCATATTCATACATACACTTAATCATTCTCTGGTTATATGATTATTGAATGAAAAACGTTACTTTAATGCACGAACTAATGAGAAGTAAGATGAGAGAGTGACAAGATTGCAATCTGCGGAAAAATATGAACTAGTCATATCATATGAACTTTTATTTTCCAACCCAATACAATGTACATGTAGTAACACAGTCTCTGCCTGTTGATGTGTAAGGAAAGTATCACAATGGACATTGACTTCAATTAACCCTTTCTGTACCAAGTAAAATGCTGCTCTATGGGATTTGTATGTATTACTTGTGCAAGCATGCGCCATTGGTGCATTAAGAGTTAAAAGTGCAAATGGCTGTTTTGATGTTGTAGAATTGGAGCCAAATATCATCTGATTTAGTTGAGATTGTGATACAAACAAAATACAAAGTCTGAAAGTACCTGATGTTTTTAAACGCATTTTTAAATGGAAGCCTTCAGATTCTATATTAAATCTTGAGTTTCGCTTTGAATCTGACAGAGCTTGAGGGCCAATGGCATCCCCTCTTGTTGAGATTGTGACACAAACAAACAAAATACAAAGTTTAAGTTTATGTGATGTCCTTGAAAGCATTAAATCACAGTCATTGATTTCCATTTTAAGTCTGAGTTTCGCCTTTACTCTGGTAGACTTGAGGGCGGATAACAAATATTATAGTAGAAATCATGATACAAATAAATTACAAAATCTAAGCTTGTTATGTTTTTGAAAGCATTTAATCAAGGCATATTTCTTTTTTTAAGTCTTGAGTTTTCCTTCGAATCTGACAAAGCTCACAGATTTTGACATCCACTCTAGTTGAAATGATGATACAAATAACTGCCAAGCCTAAACTTTCGTCATGTTCTTGAAAATGTTAAATCAATGCCACTCAAATTCCTTATTAAGTCTCAGTTTCCCTTTGAATCTGAGCGAGTGGAGGGCCATTGGCATCCACTCTAGATGAAATCATGATACAAATAAAATGCAAAGTCTTAACATCTGTTTCTTTTTGAAAAAAAAGGTTGAACCAAGGTCATCAAATGATGACATGCACTCTTGTAGTGATAGTGATAGTGATACAAACAAAAAGCAAAATCTTACCTCTTATGTTTTTTTAAGAGCATTACATGAAGGCCATCAAATTCCATGTTCAGTCTCAGTTTCCCTTTCACTAAGGTAGAGTTGAGGCTCGACATGAAATCATGATACAAATACCAAATCTAAATTTATGTTATGCTGTTGACAATGTTATATCAATGCCAATCAAATGCCTTGTATTAGTTTCCCTATAAGTTGAATCTGACAAGAGTTGATGGCCATTGACATCCACTCTGTTGGAATTGCGATATGAAACAAAATACAGTCGAAACTTACATTATGGTTTTTAAAGCATTAAATCAAGGCCAACAAATTCCATGTTAAGTCTTGAGTTTGTGTTTACCTCTGACAGAGTTGAAGCCCGATGACATCCACTCTGTTGAGATCGTGGGCGGGTCTACCAGGATCCCGGCTGTCAAGGAGACGATTAAGAGGGTGTTCAAGAAGGATTGTAGCACCACTCTCAACCAAGACGAGGCCGTAGCCAGGGGGTGTGCTCTGCAGGTGGGCAAATGCTTCTCGGCAGTCTTTCTTTCTCTCTCTCTCTATCTCTCTCTCTCTCTCTCTCTCTCTCTCTCTTATTCCTCTATTGACGATATTTATTTCCAAAACTGATTAGAAACATGACAAAGATTAAATATCACATGGATAGAACTGCAAACAAAAATTTAAGAATGTTAAGTATTTCTTTCACTTTATAATCAATTAACTTCACACATTCATGTTTCAAATAAAATTTTGATTAAGATTTTAACCTAAAGAACAAGGCATTTATAGCTATTACTAGGTATTCAGTTTAGATAGACAGGTTGTTGTTTCATACAGTTGGTTGCAAAAGCAGTTTTCATTGAAGTTATGTAAAGTTTGTATCCCTAGTTACCATGTTCAAACCTGTATATATAGACCATTCAAGGGAGGAAGGAAATGTGGTCTTTGTAAGAAGGTTACTTTGATGTAGAAGCATTGTTCAAGGGGAAATGAACAGTGAAGTCTTCATAGACAGAAAGTTGTATAAACTGAGTTTCCTGTTTTTTGTGGTGGTTAGACTAACCAGTTGTGATCAATCATGCGTGATGTGGTTTGGGTGAATCAGCTTAATTTCTTCAAATTTGATGAAATGCACGAAAGAAGATGGCAAAATGATGTCACAGTCAATCCATTCTCTGAGTTTTGCTGTGCTGTGGTCCTGGTCTTGCCGTCTGCTTTGGTCTTTCCTGCGACATGCCAGTGTCTTACTGGCAGACTGTGGGTGGCCTGTAGGGGGCAATTCTAGCATACCACACACAGCAGGGAGACCCTCTCTGGGACATTATGACTAGAAATCCTGAAGAAGGAATTCTAAATGTCTTTTGAGAAGCTCTCTTGAACCCAGTGACGAATGACATGCTCTGATTGCTAACCGTCAAATTCAGGAAGTTTCAGTAGTAAATCTGTGTACAACAAGTGTAGCCCTTCAAAGGAATAGTGGGTTAGTCTTCCAGAATAGCTCTGCAAAACTGATTGCAAATATTGCAAATTGTTGCAGGGGGGGGGGGGGGATCTCTGTTTGCTCAACATTTCCATCAGATTGAATGATCGTCTTCCAAACGTAAACCCTTCCTGTGCCAGATAAAATATGGTTCTATGCAATTTGTGTGAATTTATAGTGAAATAATCCGTGAATATCACCTTGAGACTTAAATCTTTTTTATGCCTCCGCCACGAAGTGGCCGGAGGCATTATGTTTTCGGGTTGTCCGTCCGTCCGTCCGTCGGTCCGTCCATCCCGAATCCGTTTAGGCAATATCTTGAGAACCGTTAAGCAGATTTGCTTCAAACTTGGTACATGTATGTATTGCATGAAACTAATGAAGTGTGTAAAATTGGGGTCAAATCTGACTGAGGTCAAAGGTCACAGGTCAATGAACTTTGTAAAAATTGCTCCAAAATGACCGTTTCCACAATAAATCCAAATCCAATGATGCAATTCTCATTAAACATGGTTCAAAGATAGATCACTTCTTGGGGATAGACTGGTGACATTTCTGGTAAAATTCCTGAAGGCTCAGAGGTCAAAGGTCAATGAACTTTGCCAAAATTGGCTAGAAATTGCCCCAAACTTTAATTTTTTCACAATAAATCCAAATCCAATAGTGCAATTCCAACCAAACATAGTGAAACGATGGATCACTACTTGGGGGTAGACTGGTGACATTGTTGGTGAAATTGCTGGAAGGTCGGAGGTCAAAGGTCAATAAGCTTTGCAAATATTGATATTTTTCACAATAAACCCAAATCCAAATCCAATGGCGCAATTCTAACCAAACATGGTACAGAGATGTATCACTTCATGAATGTAGACTAGTGAAAGTTTGAGTAAAACTCCTGAGAGTTCAAAGGTCAAAGGTCAATGAACTTTGCCAAAAATTAGCTAAAAATTGCCACCGAAGTGATAATTTTCAAAATATATCCAAATCCAATGGAGCAATATCAACCAAACATGTTGCAAAGATGGATCACTACTAGACTGATGACATTTTTGGTGAAATTTCTCAAAGGTCAGGGATCAAGGGTCAATGAACTTTGCCAAAATTGCTTAAAAATTGCCCACAAATAAATATTTTTCACATTGAATCCAAGACTAATGATTCAATTCAAACCAAACATAGTACAGAGATGTATCACTTCATGGAGGTAGACTGGTGAAGTTCGGGTAAAATTCCTGAAAATTCAAAGGTCAATGAACCTCACCCAAAATTGGCTAATTTTAAACAAACTTGATACCAGGATGGATTTAGACAGACTGGTTAGATTGGAAGTCAAAGAAGTAGGAGGTCAAAGCTCAATAATCATGAAAAAAACAGAATGTGATATTTTCATTTCACATAGGCGCAATGGCATGCCCACCAAACATACACATTTTCTGAGAATAGCAAAGAGGCGGAGGCATATTTATCGACTGCGTGGCAGTCGAATTGCTCTAGTTTACCATTGGCATGAAGATGGGTAGTAAGCCAATGGGGTTTCCAAGGCCTGGTAATGTAAGGGTTAAGTCTCTCATTACCATTGGTGTGAAGATGGGTAGAAAGCCAATGGGGTTTCCCAAGGCCTGGTGATGTAAGGGTTAACCCTATCATTACCATTGGTGTGAAGATGGTAGAAAGCCAATGGGGTTTTCCAAGGCCTGGTAATGTAAGGGTTAACTCTATCATTACCATTGGCATGAAGATGGGTAGAAAGCCAATGGGGTTTCCAAGGCCTGGTAATGTAAGGGTTAACTTTATCATTACCATTGGCGTGAAGATGGGTAGAAAGCCAATGGGGTTTCCAAGGCCTGGTGATGAAAGGGTTAAAGAGCCATGTGGCTTGGGTGAGCATTCTGAGCCTTCCAGGATTACACTGTGTGCTGTGCTTGCTCTCTGTGCAGTGTGCCATCCTGTCGCCTACCTTCAGGGTTAGGGACTTCACTGTGGCAGACCTCACCCCATACGCCATCAACCTGGAGTGGAAGGGCACCGAGGGTGAGGATGGGTGAGTACATTACGTCAACTCCGAGGGCGCTGTTGCTAAAGTGTATGGTTTACCGCCATTTGGTGTACTCGCATTTTGGCTGAACCCTGCCGTTTAGTTTGATACAACTTCATAAAACAATATGCCGTAACCCATGCCTCTTTAGTCTTTGCTTGTAGAGGAAGTGTGAATGTGATTTGATGAGAGTATATTGTATGTCAAGATGCCTAGTAGATGCCAATAGCATGTCCAATTTAGAAGTGAACGATGAACTCTTGAGTCATATTCTATGCATGATAGACTATGAATAGGGCTTGTAGAGACAATTTATAGCAAAGCTGTTGATGGAAAGATGTATACACAGCAAGAGAGGGAAAATGATGGGATTTGCCAGATTCACACTGTCTTTGATTTGCTAAGAAAACACACACCAAGACCACTCTCTATTAACTTGTGATAAAGTGATTCACTTTATCACAAGTTAATAAAGAGTGGTCTTGAGGTATTATTCCATGGCATATACTCAGATATGGTTCTGCAAAGTGTACTGTAAGCAAAATGATGTCACAGTCAATCCATTCTCTGAGTTTTGCTGTGCTGTGGTCCTGGTCTTGCCGTCTGCTTAGGTCTTCCCTGCGACATGCCAGTGTCTTACTGGCAGACTGTGGGTGGGCTGTAGGGGGCAATTCTAGCATACCACACACAGCAGGGAGACCCTCTCTGGGACATTGTGACTAGAAATCCTGAAGAAGGAATTCTAAATGTCTTTTGAGAAGCTCTCTTGAACCCACTGAAGAATGACATGCTCTGATTGCTCACTTCCTATGAAAACATACTCTTAGAACATCACAGGTAGTGATGGCATAAGAAACAAAGATTACCTGAAAGATGCCGAAAGATTCATTTGCTTTAAGAGGGATGCTTATATCTCATTACTAAACTTAATCTTAAATGAAAAGAAATGATTCAAGTCAATTTCACATATGTTTTCATTTCAATTATGAATTGTACGACTGGGTACTAGCTATCAATACAAGCAAATTATAAATTTGTCTAGATACTGTTGTTCTGTGATGCATTGTCTATGGAAGTGCCTACTTTGTAAAACTTAAGAATTTTCCTGTGCATTTTGGCAGCTATGTAGCTGCTTCCAACTAATAACTTTGGTTGTTACTAATGCCTTCTTGCTCTGATTTACCCAGGTCAATGGAAGTGTTCTGCAAGAACCACCAGACTCCATTTTCCAAGATGCTGACATTCTTCCGCAAGGAATCGTTTGAGCTGGTGGCGCGGTATAATGACCCTAACCTGCCCCACCCAGAGGCCACGATAGGTGAGTGTTACACGCCTCTTTATAAGTTAGTATCATGGTCATCATGATCCCATCAGTCGTATGAGTCTACGGCTGGCTGAATTACAAGACCTAGTCATTGGCTTAATGAAAGAAGGTGATATCACATTTTTAATCGTAGGACCTTACTACTGCGGAATCATGGCAAAAATCACGTTGTCTGCAGTGGCTTTTAGTCACACAAAAGATTGTGTTATATATTACATCTCCACATATATTTTCACCTCTTTGAATCAAAGAATATTATAAAATATAAAAATATTGAAATCCTTGTTTTGCACCATCAAAATAGGATATGGATGAGAGTGCTGTGTATGTGCTGGTGTCCATGTTTCCACTTGACTTTTAAACTTATTGTGCAGTCATTGCATACATTATGATAAACGATTTGCGGTAATGTTACGTTCCATAACATCATGCTTGAAAAGAAACCCCCACTTATTTGTTGCCATGCTTGCTTGATCAGGTCGCTTCAAGGTCAACGGTGTGTTCCCGTCTGCGGAGGGCGAGAGCTCCAAGATCAAGGTCAAGGTGCGGGTCAACGGCCACGGCATCTTCATGGTCTCCAGCGCCTCCCTGGTGGAGAAGCTGCCTCCCCAGGCCACCGAGGAGACCATGGAGACCCAGGAGAATGGCCCCAGCAGCAAGGAGGGCCAGGAGGAGGGCGAGAAGGGAGCAGAGGAGACCCCCATGGATACGACGGGGGGTAGCAACGCGGAGGAAGGGGCTGGGGAAGGAGAGGCTGCTGGGAAGGAGGGGGAACAGCCGGCAGGGGAGGCAGGAGCCAAAGATGTAAGATTTAAGGAGAAATTCTTAATGATGGTTGGGGTGACAAAGAGACTTGATGATGATAAGGATGGTGGCTTTAGTGACGATGATGATGATGATGTTTGCTTTAATGGTGATTATGGTGGGAATGATGTAAATGTTGATTATAATGGTGATGATTTGGATGATGATGATCATCAAATGAAGTTGTAATGTTTGTGGCGGTAGTGATGATAATGGTGATGATGATTGTGACATTGGTGAAGGTGAGGATAATGACGGTGACAGTGATGATATTAGTGATGATGAGGATGATGAATGTGGATATGGTAATGATGACAGTGATAATAATGACTATGATGATGATTAAGATGATGGTGATACTTATGCTGCTGATGATGATAATAGGATTGGAGCATAAGGAGACAGTTTCAGAAGAAAGTAAATTGATGCGGCTGAAAGGGAAAATTCATCAAAAGCGATTGTGCAATATGCTGCTTTTTCATTTCATGTACTAAATGGTTAGTAGCTGACATAGTTGCCTTAATGGAGGTGTTTTTTTTTAGGGTTGCCAAAGTTTTGTTAGATCTATTAGATTAGGTGTTGTTGATGGGTCAACTGAAGTCAAACTGAAGTCAACTGAAGTTCTTTGTATTCAATGAAATTAATCAAAGTAAGATAGCAAAATGATGTCACAGTCAATCCATTCTCTGAGTTTTGCTGTGCTGTGGTCCTGGTCTTGCCTTCTGCTTTGGTCTTTCCTGCGACATGCCAGTGTCTTACTGGCAGACTGTGGGTGGGCTGTAGGGGGCAATTCTAGCATACTACACACAGCAGGGAGACCCTCTCTGGGACATTGTGATTAGAAATCCTGAAGAAGGAATTCTAAATGCATTTTGAGAAGCTCTCTTGAACCCACTGAAGAATGACATGCTCTGATTGCTGAATGCCAAATTCAAGAGTTTTTGTAGTGAGTCACTCAAGCCCATAGCTGCTCCATACCCATACCCATACTACAAGATGGGTCATGTCTTTGATTGCAGAGGTCTCATCAAACAGCACAGGTTGATGATGATAGTGATAAGGATCATGATACTAGTGATAATTGTGATGATGTTGATGATGATGATGATGATGATGATGATGATGATGATGATGATGGGGATGATGGTGATGATGATGGTGATGATGATGGTGATGATGATGGAAGTTGGTAATGGAAATGTTGGTGATGATGAAGTTGATTATGGAAATGTTGGTGATGGCGATGAAGTTGATAATGGTGATATTCTTAATTATAATGATGATGAAAATGATAATAGGGATATTGGTGATAATGAGGAAAATGTTGATATGGGGATGTTAGTGACGATGATGATAACGTTGGTAAAAGCAAATGGGAGTAATGAGGGTAAAATTATAGTCGAAAGCTGAGGAAAAGAATTCTGCTCTAACGAAAAACACCAGCTAAAGCACTTGGAATGAAACAGATATTTTGTTACCAATATTTTTGTTGTGCAGGCCACCCCCAGCAGCTCAGAAACGAGCAAGGACCCAGACAGCGAGGGCAGCAAAGGGGAGAACGGCAGTACTGAGGCTGATGGGAAAGCAGCGGCCAAGAAGAATAAGAAGACGGTCAAGATGCACGACCTGACCATCTCAGCCGTCATCCAGGAGCTCTCTCGGCAGCAGGTCAACGACTTCCTTGAGAAGGAGGTACGTGGACGGTCCTTCCGCAGCCAGGATTCCCAGATCATAGCATCCTCCCTCACCCGTCTGCACTTAACTCAATACTTCTGAGCCACCTTTCACTTCGCTCTCTGAGAGCTTCTTTTCAGGGCTTCACATTCAATTTCAATTGAAACACCCTAACGAAAAAACAATTGAAACACCCTAACCTGGCAAATGCAAACCGTCATGGAACATCTGCCCAGATGTGTTAAATTGAAAATTATTTTCACATTTATAAATCTATACAGGTGATCAGTTATGATTCTCATCACAAACTCTGCAAAACATACAACCAATTAATTGATGTACTTGTGTACTTAGTGATCAGTTTTAGGAACCATTGTTACTAAAGTTTAAACAACAGCAGATTAAGTGTGTACCAAACTGTTACCAAGTCAAGATCTAAATTCTAATTTTTAAAGCATCACTGTAAAAATGTGCAATGTATAAGGTGACAAAATTAAGCTCAATTTATGTTTTGGGAACCGTTGTTACTATAGTTTCAACCAACAGCAGATTAAGTGATCAAACTCACCAATTCAAGATAAGATTTCTATTTTTTAAAGCATCACTGTAGAAATGTATAATGTGTACTGTGACAACAATAAGCTCAATTTATGTGTACTTTCTTCCTTATTTTGTTAATTTGTGAGGCATCTGTGAATATCTTAGACATGTGGTTAAGAAATAGGTTTATATATCCGCATTCTATTCTGTTCTTTGTCCATCTCAGGGGAAGATGATTGCCCAAGACAAGCTGGAGAAGGAGAAGAATGATGCTAAGAACAGTGTGGAGGAATATGTCTATGACATGAGGGATAAACTGTGCGACATCCTTTCTGCCTTTGTTACAGAAAAGGTATGTAAGACATGGCATATATAAGACACCTAACAGTAACACCAGCCAACTTAATTCTGATTGGTTGGGAGTTAACAATAGAGATGTAGTTCTGAGAGATGCATTTCATGTAGGGTGTTTGTATTTGATTGCGAGGTTTTAGGCTAGGCTTAGCCATTTCGTAATTGTAGGAAAATTTTATGGGAAAATAATGGTTTCGTCATCTGACATAATGAACTTGCTCATATTTTTTTTCTCCATTTCATATTTTCAATAGTATCTGACATGGTTGACTTTATGTAAGTGACTTTTTTTGTGAAGGTTAGAGTGACCAGTTGTGAGTGTTGCACAGTGTGTTTGAATCGAATCAGCTAACGTTTTTCATATCCAATGAAATGGACCAAAGTAAGATAGCAAAATGATGTCACAGTCAATCCATTCTCTGAGTTTTGCTGTGCTGTGGTCCTGGTCTTGCCGTCTGCTTTGGTCTTCCCTACGACATGCCAGTGTCTTACTGGCAGACTGTGGGTGGGCTGTAGGGGGCAATTCTAGCGTACTACATACAGCAGGGAGACCCTCTCTAGGACATTATGACTAGAAATCCTGAAGAAGGAATTCTAAATGTCTTTTGAGAAGCTCTCTTGAACCCACTGACGAATGACGTACTCTGATTGCTAAATACCAAATTCATTGTTCAGTAGTAAGTTACTGATGCTCATGCTCCATCTTGGAAAACAGCTGGTACCGTAAATTTCGGCGTACAAGACGCAACGGTAGATAAGACGCACCCCGACTTTGAGCACGCAATTTGAAAAAAAAAAAAAAAAAAATGAAAATACCTGAATGGGATCGCAGCACCGCAATCTGGATTCCCATTCATTAAAATCTGAACATGTGTTAAGATGTTTATGTGCTAGTAGTACCTGTGCGCGTGGCAGACTGCGGGGTCCAACTCAACATATGAGACAAACAATCATTTCTCCATACGCTTCATCGCGCAAGCCTCGGGAAGGCTATTCACTTCTAAGATAATCCCTGTTCAGAGCACTCCCTTACTTGCGCTAGAAAATCGCTAGTTCACTGCGTGGATCTGTAAAGAAACTCCGCTGCGATATGCGTAGACATGAATGTCAATTTTGCAATCCATCGTTCGACGCCAATGTTGATATTCTAGCGCAAAGCTGCCGCGGCCGCACTCATTGGTGTGCGTGTATTTGCGTACCGGTACATGCTGCACGCGGGCTGGGGTAGCATAGCTAGCATCACGCACCACGCACGAGGCGAAACACGTGTGTCTACGCCCTCAACGTTCGATAATCTAACCGTAGCCAGACGGCATCTACTGAAACTATTTATTTTCCAGTTTGCGATGTATACAGATTCTATCTGCAATAATAACTTCTTTTTTTTTCTTCCTCTTTTCCAGGGTCTCAAAGCAAGGCAAACACGGGATATTAAGTTCAAGTTTAATCGAAATAAAAATGACTAGAGAGATATATTTAAAATGATCGTCTGTTTCTTCTTTCTTGATTATATTATTATAACGGGAAAAGTGAGAGAAATGAGAACCGGGAAAGAGGTATGAACAGAGAGATCTTGAATATATGTTTCAAATTAAACAGAAATTAATGAAGAGAGAAATGAGAAGCAGGAAAGAGGTGTGAAAAGAAAGATCTTAGTATTCTTTTTTTTATATTGTGTGGTCTTGAAAAAGACCATTTGGGTAGATAAAGGGTTTGAAACCCTTCTTGGTATTCTTTCTTGATTGTGTGTGGTCTTGAAAAAGACCGTTTGGGTAGAGAAAAGGTTTAAAACCCTTCGAACTCCTCCTCATCGCCACTCTCTAGAAACACCTGACGTAGCTTGTCGTCCAGGTCGGGATACATCAGGTCGTCGTCATTGTCGCCGTCTTCTTCCTCTTCAACATCCATGCCGAGCTCGTCCTCCCAAAGCACATCGTCCTGGCTACCGTCGAGTGCATTGGAGATGCAGCATTTCAAGAATGCCCTCTCGATGATCGCCGACGGCATCTCCTTCCAGGCCTCGTCGATCCACCGGCAGATTGTTGGCAAGTCCACCTTCTTGATTCGCCCCCCCTTGGTAGTCTCCTTCTCTCCGTTCAGCATCCACTCCGTCCAGCGATGCCGGAGCCGGTCCTTGAAAGGCTTGTTTACCGCCACGTCTAATGGCTGGAGGATGGACGTCATGCCGCCTGGAATGATGGCCAAGTCAGTATTCTGCCGTCGGAGGAGTTGCTTCGTCGCCTCTGCATTGTGGCACCTGAAGGCGTCGAGTACCAGCAGGCTCCGCCTCCGTGAAAGTCCGCCGACCCGCCGACCCCAAACAAGCCGCAGCCAGTCCTCCGTCAGACGCTGGTCCATCCACCCCTTCTCCTGTGCCCGTACGATGACGCCAGCTGGAAATTCGCCCTTGGGTAGCGTCTTTCTCTTGAAGATGATATAGGGAGGCAGCTTCCCCCCGTCGGCAGTGCAGGCCGGCATGACGGTAAACCTGTCCTTCTCGTGACCGGTGCTTGTGATGCTCACGGACTTGACACCCTTCTCGCTGATTGTGGAAGAATGAGGGATATCGAACGTCAGGGGGGTCTGGTCGGCGTTCCCGATCCTCGACAGGGGGTAGTCATACTGTTCTCGCCGCCTGATGATGAACTGCTGGAACTGTCGCGTCTTCTCGTCGATGTCATCGGGCAGCCGCTGTGCGATGTGGGTCCGGCGTCTGATCGACAGGTCCTTCCTCTTCATGAAGCGGTAGGCCCATGAAGTCGATGCCATGAAGCCGGTGATCTTCATCTCCTTTGCATATACCCTTGCCTTCAAGCGGAGAGCCAACGTTGAAATCGCATGGCCCTGCATCCGAAGTTCCTTGACCCACTGGAAGAGCCTCTCTTCCAAGTCAGGCCAGTGTGGTATACCACCCCGGAGCGCCTTCTTCTTCGCAGGCATGGCCTTCAGTACCTCGGTGGATTTGCGCCAACGCCGGACATTCGTCTCGTTGAGGTCATACTTTTTACCAGCTGCCCGGTTACCAAACTCCTCGGCGTACCTGCAAACGGCAAGCTTGAATGCTGCGGTGTACGAGGCCCTCATGATCTTGATCTTGAACTTGAATCTTGAACTTGAATCTTGAATCTTGAACTTGAATCTTGAACTTGAATCTTAATCTTGAATCTTGAACTCGGTGACTTGGATGACTACGATGGTGAGAGCTTGGTAGAACGCGGTTGAATCTCTGCAACGGATAGTACAACTGATGCCAGGACAGGAGTTCGCCCTGTTTATATATTCTCCAGGCCGGGCGGCAAAATTTCTTATAGATAATCTATCAAAGAGTGTACCGCTAAATCTTTAATTGGACCCGGCAGGTGCGTTAATCATTCTTTTGTTCGCTGTATCCTGGTCGTTCAGTGCGAGTGACGCTATTGTCAACCATGCGTCTAAAAATAAATGACTCCTGAAAAGGGTCGGGTACATGATACACTGCTTTGTTTATTTATTTTTCTGTATGCAACATCAACTTTTATTTATCTATAACGCTATGTTAAATCCGAAAGTGAGGGTCCCACGTATCACAGTCAAGGAATCAGTTGTTTAATTAATTCATAAAGCATAAGAAAAAGGAATATATAAACATGCTTTGCTTCAAAAATTTTGTTGGAATGGGCCAAGCACGGATTGACAGGATTATTTTACTAATACATGCACACAAACAAACACACGAAAATACATGCACATTTTCAGTGTGATTACACGTAACTTTAATGCCATAATCGTTGTCATGATACATGTGTGTGTCTGTGTGTGTGTGTGGGTGTGTGTGTGCGTGTGTGTGCGTGTGTGTGTCTGTTTATGTTATCATTTATTTCAACATGTGTTTTTGCAGTTATTAATCGAACCTTGCACCTCCACAATCACATCATGGGAAAAAGAAAAACACATTAAATACGGGTAAGTTTGTAAACACTCATTAATTCCAATGTTTTTCATAAATTAATAAGCTGATCACAATCATGCCTGGTCCCAACAGCGACGAAGGTAACTTGTAATCCTGTTATCTGTATGAAGAGAAAGATGGGAAAAGTTAGTTTATACACAGCATGAACATGAATTAAAAATACAAAAGTGCTCACAATTGATTGCTTATGGACACATTTGTGACAGATACTTATCTTGGCCAATCATGATCCAGATTAAATCTGGACAATCGGCATTGATGTACATGTGTACACGTATTGTTACGGACTTCACAATGCCTGCTTGATGGGAAGCAAGCATCAGACCGCCGTGAGTTAAGCCGCCGCGAGTTAAGCCGCCGCGAGTTAAGCCACCAGCCGGAGGCTAGGCCGCCGCGCGCGCCGCAGATCAAAGAAACAATGGCGGCCCCCATCTAACGGAGCTTGCCAGTGGGAGCCGTAGATTTCTCGTTAGCGGTATCTTTTGAGATGTCTCAGACAAATACTACTACTAGTGCTTTCTCAGTACCGGTAATTACGCTGTTGTTGTGATTGAGATCGAATTACCGGTAGGTCAATTGTGTCTTATCAAAGCCGTCTATTTTGTTGTTGAATGTTGTCAGACATTACAGTGTCCCATACATGTGAAAACGTGTTGGGTCTGCTGGTTATTCACTGGTTTTAAAGACCCGACTTTTGCTAACGCTGCAGATAAGACGCACCTGGACTTTGGCGTGATTTTCAAGGATAAAAACATGCGTCTTATACGCCGAAATTTACGGTACTCTTCTTGCATTCAACATAATCCACAATGGTATTTATATACAGCTTACTCTCGATATAACGAGGTCGTCAGGACCAGAGGTTTTTCCTCGTTATAACGAAACCTCGTTATATCCAAACAGCATAAAAAACAATAAAAAAACATTGAAATATGTGTGCTTGTGTGTTCTTTGTGTTTTACTATGTTTTGATATCTATAGCCGCCTCGGAAACATGCGTTATCAAACGGGAAAAGGGGGATTGGAAACATGCGTTTTCAAATGGAAAAGACGATATATTTTTGCCCAACACATCATCCGACCTCGTTATACTGTCGCCGTTTAAATAGCTAATTGCATTACATGACATGAATCTGACTTTCAAACCACATGCTTTCAATGTACGTACTCTGTGCGAAGGAGTATGCTCCCGTATGTGTGCAGTGTATTACGAGACACGTGTGTCTGGCTCCATGCGTTACCGATGCAAACATGTGCTTTCAATATACATGTACGTACGCTATGCGAAGGAGTACATGCTTGCGTTGTGTGTACAGTGTATTACGAGGCTCCATGCGTTGCCGATGCAAGACATGTGCTTCCAATGTACATGTGCGTACGCTATGCGAAGGAGTACATGCCTGCGTTGTGTGTACAGTGTACATGTATTACGAGGTGTGTGTCTGGCTCCATGCATTGCCGATGCAATACATACGTGCTTTCAATGTACATAAGCCATGCGAAGGAGTACATGCTCGCGTTGTGTGTACAGTGTATTACGAGGCTCCATGCGTTGCCGATGCAAGACATGTGCGTACGCTATGCGAAGGAGTGCATGCCTGCGTTGTGTGTACAGTGTACATGTATTACGAGGTGCGTGTCTGGCTCCATGCGTTGCCGATGCAATACATGTGTTTTCAATGTACATAAGCCATGCGAAGGAGTACATGCTCGCGTTGTGTGTACAGTGTATTACGAGGTGTGTGTCTGGCTAGCTCCGAGCTCCACGCGTTGCCAAAGCAATACGTGTGTAAGAAGATTGCTTTCAGCCCGCTTGCCCTCAATTTTTCGTTCCTCGTTGTAACGGACACATTTGTTATGTTTTTCTTTGTCTTGGGGTCAACATGAAAAGCTCGTTATAACGAAATCTCGTTATAACCGTGCTCGTTGTAAGCGGCGTAGTGCACCATAGGTTTGCATGTAGACAATTTTGGGCCCGAGATATTTCCCTCGTTATAACGAAACCTCGTTATATCCGTGCTCGTTGTATCGAGAGTAAGCTGTACATGAACTTCAAGGGAAAGAACATCATTGGATAAAAAAAAATACAAAATCATGCTGCAGCTGAACAAAATAATCCATCTAGAGTAGAGAAACATGGTCTTAAATGGTAAAATGGTCATTAATAAACAAAGATCACTATGAACGTGGTCTTTTGGTATGCCGACAAAACTTCAATGGATCCTTTAAATTTTGTCTGCGGAGCAAAAGACCATGTTCATAGTGTATAATATTTTTATTTCAAGCTCATGAAAGCGTCCTTAAAAACAAAATGTGCAGTGTTGGTACCATGAATGAAACTGTATGTGGAAAAGAAATGTAAAGGGCAGTGAGGATAGAGTGTTGATACTGCACTGACACCTGACCTTCTGTGTCATCAAAGTTGTTTAACCCTTCCTGTGACAGACAACATGTTGTTCTATGTGATTTGTGTGCATTACCCATGATAACATACCCACATTGCTGGTGAAGAGTTAAGGAGTTTATTGCTCTTTTTGTTTGTACTGGTCTTGTGTTTGTAGGAGAAAGAGGCTTTCAGTAAGCTGTTGGAGGACACTGAGAACTGGCTGTATGAGGATGGGGAAGACCAAGCCAAGAATGTCTACCAGGCAAAACTCACATCGTTACAGGTTGGTGAAAAGTCTTTTTAATCCCCTTCTGTTATAGAGTCTTGTTGGTCCAAGACCAAACCATCATCTCTACAGGTTTGGAAAAGTCTCTTTCATACCTCCTTTATAAGTCTCATGCATTTAATGATAGCATTGCTACAGGTTTGTGAAAAGTCTCTTTCATACTCTTCTTTGAGTTGCATGCATTTAATGGTCCCGGAAAAAAAAAACTAACGTTATTACAGGTTTGTGAGAATTTTCTTTAATTCCCATCTATAAATCTCTGTTATTTAATTTTAACATCATAGCAGGTTTGTGAAAAGTCTCTTTCATGCACCTCTATTTCATGCATTTCGCTAAAGCATTGTTACAGGTGTATGAGAAATGTCTGTCTGATTAAATCTTAGGTCCAATCGGTCGAAGAGCAACGAGCCTTACTTAACTTTCTAAAACTATGATCTAGAATCCAGACTACAGCAACCATTGGAAATATGGTCAACCCATAAATAGCTGAGACACTTCCATGTAAAGTCTATTTTCAATTTCTTTCCTTTGAGGGGAGTTCTTAAAAACAAAATTCTTTCATATGTGGATATACCGTAGTATGTACTGTTCTGTTGAGACCCGTAATTAATTTATAAATGAGCACAAACGTCATTAAAGGAGTTAGAACGTAGAATTTTGAACTGATTATGTTGTACTCCAGCAATATGATGTCACAGTCAATCCATTCTCTGAGTTTTGCTGTGCTGTGGTCCTGGTCTTGCTGTCTGCTTTGGTCTTTCCTACGACATGCCAGTGTCTTACTGGCAGACTGTGGGTGGGCTGTAGGAGGCAATTCTAGCATACCACACACAGCAGGGAGACCCTCTCTGGGACATTATGACTAGAAATCCTGAAGAAGGAATTCTAAATGTCTTTTGAGAAGCTCTCTTGAACCTACTGAAGAATGACATGCTCTGATTGCCCAACATCTATGAAAGAAAACATACCTGAATAAACCAGTGATTGTTCAAATATTACAAATAGGAGGAAGATTAAATGAGAAAATGGTATGATTACCACATAGCACCATATCCAATTAACAGAACTAAAGCCAAACTAGGGCTTTGGTTAACCTCTCACAAATTGCACCTGCAGGAAAATTTCAACAGAGGGAGAATTTGTGTTTTGGTTTTATGGAAGGTCAACTGGCAAAATAAGAAAACTGATCAGTCAGCTTTGGTAACTGATCGTTCAGAGATCCCAACTGTTCCTTTTTTGCAGTATATAGTATTTTTCGAGTTGCAAATACTTGTGATTTTTAGCAAAATGTCTTAAAATGCTTTTTTCCTTTTGAATCATTTTGTGAAAAGTCAAAATACTTGTTGTCACCCTCAAGAATAGTGTTTTCATTTGTGAGTGGTTGGTATCTCTTCCTCTAGTCTCTGTTCTAGTGATTATACTAGAAAGACTACATAGATACAGGCAACATCAACACTTCAAGGATTTGATCATCACAGCAAAACTTTTAGATTTATTTGTCCTCATGATATTTTCCCACCATATGTGATTGTGTCTTTCAGAAAACGGGAAACCCCATCTTTACGAGGTACTCAGAATCCACGGAGAGGCCCGTCGCGTTTGAGGAGCTTGGCAAGGCAATCATGCTGTACAGGAAGGTGCTGGACCAGTATCTCCAAGGGGTAAGCATCTCTCCCCCCCCCCCCTCCCCCATCCTACCCACCTCCCCCTCCTCCCTCCCTCACCTGTCTTGACCAGGGCTCTGTTGCCTTCTTCTTTTATCTTTTACCTCATGTATGTGTTTATCTTATAGACAAATTGCATGGGGGCTTGGGAAATCTGGCCCCCGCAATGCAAAAAATTACCTTCAGCAAAAAATACACTGAAATATACAGTATGACTCCCAAGGCCTAGTAATAATTATGAAGAATCAGTGACTCAGAGTTGTTTCAATCCTAACATTGCATTTGGATCTTGACGATTGAATAGCATTGAAGATTAAAAAGCCCCTGAAAAATGGCAAGATTCTCAAAGGATAGAAGGCACAGCATAGCATGGGTCAGTGTGTTTGTTTCATGATATTATTTTTACCCCTGGGTTAACGACCTCTAGGATCCAGGATGAGAAGTATCTCACATGGAGAAGGTAGAGAATTGTGTGAGGGACAAGGAGGCCATGTTAATCTCCTTGAAGAGTACAATTGCTATGTGGTACTTTCAGCTTGTTTTGGCCCTGTTGCGTAAAACTTACTATAAATGGTAACTTTGCTACCAATGGAAACTTCTATGGAAACCTTGAATTTGATTGGCTGTAGAGTGACGTTACCACGGTAGATACCATTCATGTCAGAGTTACCATTAATGGTAAGGTTTATGCAACGGGACTCGGGACTTCATTCTCCATGTTTGTGTTTGTCTCCCTCTGTGGTCTCAGGAGGAGAAGTACGCCCACCTGGAGAAGGAGGAGATGGGCAAGGTGGAGAAGTGTGTGAAGGACAAGGAGACGTGGAGGGACACCAAGCTCAATGCTCAGAACCAGCTGGCCCTTCACCAGAACCCTGTGGTCACCGCCTCGCAGATCAGGTCGGAGGTTTCGGTGAGTCGTGGGGTGTCGGGCACCTGCCATTCTTCCTGGGGTCACATCGTGGGTGAATGTCATAAGGGCGTTCTAGCGAGAAGGGAAATTGCTTTCAGCAGAAGCCAACAATTCTGAAAAAAGGAGCAAAGAATGGTTGGAAGAAAATAAGACAATGCATCAGAAAGTTACGAGTTATAAAGGTGATGAGGCTGTGAGTATGTGAAGTCAAGGGGTATAAAAGTGAAGTAATTCACTGTTGCCTAAGGGCATGTTACACCACTTTGAAATCTTTACATTGAGAAATTATATTACCTTGGAAATGAAGTTAACTCTGCAAATTAATTTTATTTTGTAAGTAAAGTTTTACTTTGTTCTTGAAGTTTACTTTGGAAATGAGGTTATAACTGTAAATTAATTTTCATTTGTTAATCAAGTTTTACTTTGTTCTTGAATTTTACTTCGTAGATGATTCTTACTATGTAATTACATTTTACCATCTTAATGACTCTTACAATGTAAGTGAATCTTTGTAAATTAATCTCACTTTGTAAATGAAACGTATTATATAAATGAATCGTACTATGGAAATGAATCATACTTTGTTTAATGAAGCGTAGTATGTAAATGAATCATACTATGTAAATGAAATCTTACTATGTAAATAACTCTATGTAAATGAATCATACTATGTAAAAGAAATCTTACTATGTAAGTGAACCTTACTATGTACGTGACTGTATGTCTGATGATTCTAATTCCCTTGCAGAGCCTGAAGGCCGTCTGCGACCCGATCATCAACAAGCCCAAGCCCAAGCCTAAGGAGGAGCCCCCAAAGGACGAGGGAGCCAAGGAGGCCGAGGGGGCCAAGACGGGGGCGGGGGCCGGGGAGGAGAAGATGGAGGAGGAGGGAGGAGATGCCGCCGCCACTGGCAAGACCGGCGGTGAGGCAGAAGCAACAACAGGAGGGGATGCGGCCCAGGCAGATCCAGAGATGGAGCTAGATTAACTCCTTGGGTGCCATCGCACCTGTTATACACACAGATCCCTATAGAGTGGCAGGTTGTCCGGCACAGGACGGATTAATGCACGCTGCAAATGTAAATGTCACCTCTGTTTCAATGCTTGTTTAGATAATGCTGGGCTCCACACTTATTCCTTCTCCATTGTGTCCAGATAGGCTCCCAAACCTGAGTAATCCAAAAGCAAACACATTTCCTGCAGGACTAAATGCTTGCTTAGATTTTAAAATCAATTACTAATGATTACACTACAGAGCAAATGTGTGCTCTCTGATTGTGTGTGTGTGTGATGTGATGTTTCATGGACCCCATGTGAATGTAAATGTGCAGTTTGGGTTTCGCACCTCAGGACAATGGTGTCTGAAGGCATTTTGTCATGCATAATGAATGATTGTTAGTAGAGGGGAGGATTTATACATCAACATCCCCTCAACTTACAATGTTATGTATGAGTGTCTACGCCCCTGGGTGTGTGTGCATATGTGTGTGTTTGGGGGTGGGGGGGGGTGGGGTGGGGCACTTGGGCATTCGCTAGTGTACAGCCCTGTATAATGTGACAGGTACCTTTCTTTTATATGCTTTAAATATGAGTTGACAGCTTCGACACAACAACTTCCACCCATGTCGTAGATTTGAGATAGAGAAAAGGAAGGTTCAGAACTGTCCTGATGTTATCAGGAGTAAAGTACTGATATAAATCTCACATTTTCCATCCATTAAATATTATATAGAATTGTTTGTTTTAGAACAAAGATTTATATCTTGCAGATTTCATTTCATTTCAATTGACTGGTGTGGTTTATGATATTGGAACGAAAACCAGACGTGAATATATATGGATAAATCTCTCACGTGTTGACTGTGTAGCGAATGCTACTTCAGGATATATGTGAGGTTTTAGACTCTATATAAAGGGGCGCAGGATGACAGTAAAAATGTGTTAGAAGTATAATGATGACAGCTCTATAGAGGAAGATCGTGATTGATGGTTGTCCTGTATCTTTCTTTGTACCATTCATATTATTGTCTTTTATTTTGATTTCTATGTTGAAAGAAGCAGGTGAAACGAGCCTGCAGAATTATGTAGGAATGGCGAAATGATTGAATGAATGAATGAATGAAAATTGAAAAATATATTCTCAAGTATCAGATGCGATAAAACGAAAGGGATAATTTGTTGTGAATTCTTTCTATCACCATGTCATCAACATATTAATCTAGCTCATGTACATACTATAAGGATAATAAAGTAATAACAGATGGCCAAATGATGTCCTCATAGTTCTTGTGAACACAATGTAATGGCATTCTATGTGCCATGTGATTTGCAATAGGATTTAAATTCCAGGGCTCGATATTATTATTGCTGTTAGAGTTTTGTTTTATTATTGTTACTGTAATCACATTTGTGATCATAGTATTTACACATTGTCTAGGTGCAACGAATTAAAAGAAGACTTGAAATTTGCGGTTTCATGAGAAGTGTCTCCACAGTCTGTATGGTGAGCAGGAAATTGGAATTTAAAGGGAACATGGTCATGGTTATGATTTTAATTTGAATAAGTACAAATATGTTGGTGGTTTTACAGCACATTAGCCAAGACCCATCTATATATGAAGGATCTTGGTTATTTGTTTATGATCATTAATTTGATATTAGGTGCTTTGCTGTAAATGTCCAATTTGCGGATTTTGTTGGCAATCTTGACTGTTTCATTCATTATTTTTGAATAAAATCAGTCTTGAAATGGTGTTGGGGGCAAGTTCATAACAGAAATATTCTTAGTATGAATTGAGCCATCATTACTAGTTGTAAATCATTTGATTATTTGTAAAAAGGTAAACATGTGAACTATTTATTTGTGATTTATTGTTCCTGCGGCTTTTCTTTACGTCACTTAACATATCACCTGTTGTAACATGAGCACGAAGCCACTTGTAGCATCTTCACAACCTCAACACTGTCAAAGTCTGAGAGGCAAGGTGCCAACTTGAAGCTGTATGAATATATTATGAATCGAATTGTAAATACATACACATGAATATGGGACTGTATATTCTGCCAAGGATTTGACCACAGATTGTGGGAGAACTATTGTAAGCTGTACAGCACATGTTTGCATTGCGTGGTAATGGTATACCTGTTAAACTCACTATGCATTGTTTGTGGCATTGATGGTGGAAGCGATGTATGTTCGTGATGTGCAACTGTTACATAATATGATAATGCAATTTCTATTGTGTCAACGAGTTGCTCAGTTGCTCTGCACATAGGTTGTGTATATACCAGCGGGAAAGCATTTGCCAATGTTATGTGTTCTGTATGTGCAGCAAGATTCATCGGAGCAAATGGCATTCCATTGAGCGTTCAATCTGACCCAATCAGCACAGCTGGCAGCATCTGATCATTTATGCCTTTTTTTTAATTATTTACCAGTGAAATTTTGTGCACATGTGTTGTTTAACTTTCTTGTTGGAATAAGATGTGAAAGACTTGGGCATGCCGAATTATCAATATTAAATGTATGGCTCAGTCACTCAGTGTTTTATATTACTTGTTCAATCATTGGGATTTGAAAAGATACATGCAAGCATATAATCCCAACATATTTTATAGAGCCCCCTGTGAAGCAGAGAATGATGTTGGTTCTATTTCATATTTTGAGAGGAATAGAAGAATGGAAGAAGATGAAGAAGAAGATGAATTTATAGCTTTCAGTGCTTTACATGGTACCTCTTGTTCGTTAGGTTCTGTTACTTACATTTTGTGTACAGTATTTTTATATTGGTTCAAAATGTCATAGTTATGTCTATGAAGATGATGTTGTCTCAAGACAATCTGCAGGGGTCGTTTGCCTGCTCAATGTAATTTCTTCCAGGAGACCGTAGATAGTAGAATATTTAAAGTAAAAAGTGGAACAAGTATGCCATTTTTTCCTTCTTGGCAAAGGAAAAGATTGTCCTGTGATTATTTCCATGAAAGCCATAGATTATATTCCAAGAAACAAAACAAGCTGTTATTGATATTTGTGTTGCGGCATATTTATATCAAGGTATTCTGTGACAAAGGCGTATTGATGGTTTGTATACAAGAATATTAATTATAAGAAACTACTGATTATTTTCATTTTGGCTTGGAATGCCAGCGCAAGCAATCCGATAGTGTGTATTAAGTATTGTGAAGAAATAGAAAAGAGAACTAGCATTAGACTCGTCATGATTATATGGAATAATGTGTTGTAAAAACGTGTCTGATTTAGAAAATCAAATAAAGCTTGATGTTTGTTTTGTCAAACAAAACTACTGGTGCACTATTTTGTGATTTTTTTTCTTATGGATATGCCTTCAGTATGTGTCTGTGTTGTCTGTTCTTCTGTCCTTCCATCCTTGGTTCCGTTTATGCGATACTGTATCTTATGAGAACTGTTTAACCAATTTTCTTCAAACTTTGAAATTTGAGGTCGAAGGCCAGTGTACTGCTTTTTTTTAATCACAAAAAAATACCTGAATATTATTTTTTGGAATTATTTAACTATGAATTCAAGTCTTGAATTTCAACCAAACATGGTGCACAGGTGGATTAATTAATGAAAATCTGATAACAAATTATACATTATAGGTCAATACATATTGCCAACATTTTTGTGTGTGCAATAGTAAGAAATCCAAGAACCAATTTGAACCAAACTTGGTGCAAACAGAGATGTTTAAATTTTGATCACAGTGACTCAAATGCACTGAACATACGGTACGGCGCTTATCTACCTCGGTGAAGGGCAAAAATAAAGGAACATTCTTTAAACAGGGATGTGTCATGAAAGAGAAGAAACTTTAGAATAATACAATCAAACATCTGCACGGATACTTACATGTGCTATAAATGTCATAAGCATTCCACAATCACGACAATGCTTCAATGTCCCATGCTCAGCACAGATATTTAGCGGATGTAAAATTGCAAAGGAATATCTTTAATTTATGCCCATTTAATCATTATTTTTGGGTGCAAATATCAAGGGAGTGAAGGCAACGCTAAGAATCCTGTGCTCTGCTTCAGAAAAAAAAGTGATAAGGAATAATGAAAAAAACATACATAAATCATATATAAATCATACTTCCATCAAGATATTCCTATTACTTAAAAAATTGACCATTTTTTCACTTTCTGACATCTTGCGATATTAAGCTGTTAATCATTTTAACAGTGCTTGCGTGCAGCTGAGATATTTTACTCGTGAAACTTGTTTACTTTTGTTTTGTGATGTCTGTTATGCTCACGAAGTATTGATACTATTAACATAAATGGACCAGTAAAATGAGACTTCATTTCTTTAGTTCTCTCTGAGAAGCCGTTGCTACGCAATCATACCTTTGAGGTCATATCATGGGTGGTTAAAGGTCACAGGTCATGAACACACCACACATAGAAATAAATTGAACTAGGATACATATCAAAATCCTAAAAGCTTATTTTGGCAGAACCAGGTACTCGAACATTCCACCACAGACAAGATGAAATTTATACCGGTGGTTTTGGGGTCAACTCGATAGGATGTCATAAAACATGGGGGTGGGAGGGGGGTTTATCAAAACGTCAAATTACCTATCAACCAGCAATAGCATTCAAATTCACTGTTAAGAGCAGAGATGTCCAGATGATTATAAATCAAAGCAGATAAAACTCACAGAGATGCAGAGACTTGTAGTTGAATTGCTCTAGTTTTCCCTCATAAAATATATATGTATTTCAGACTAACATTACAAGAAATGTTATAAGATAAAGTGATATGTTTCTTTAAAAAAAAAAAAAAGGGCTTTTTGGGGTGGGCTATTGCGAAGAACGTTCTACCAATGCGAATGAGACTTGGTGTGTATGTGTTTGCGCTTGTGCAAATGGTTTGTTTATGAATGTACTGTAAGTGTAAGTGTATGAATGGATTCATGGAAGGTATTGGACTTTGTTGTAGGCAGAATGTCACGTAGCCAAAGGACATAATCTTATAATGTCAAATAATATTTGCACACATCTCAAGTTTGATAACGAATAGATAAGTGTATTCACGGCTTCATCATCCTTCCTTTAAATCTCTTTCAACTTTGAATATACTGTGTCCGTTTTGTAGGTCAAAAAATAAAGTTATATATAAAGATATAACATTAAATGAGAAACTGACTTTCAAGGTTTTCTACTTCTCTGAAAATATAAGAATGAAAGTTAATAATTAGAATTGAGTTATATTGACTGCAACATAGCAAACGGATATATTAGTGGGATGTTTAACAGTTAGTCTGGTATTTGCAAACCCTAATGCTAGCGAGTTGATTTTGAACTTCACAATCTCGGCAATGCCAATATATTCAATGTTACAGGGGCATTTTATTTCCATTTTGGAAGATGGGAGATATTGCTAATGCCTTTTCTCTCACATTTATCTCAGAAAGAAAGAATTAGGGAGAAGAATTTGTATGCAGGAGACTAGTCGAATTGTACGGCCCTGTTAGTTTCTTTCATATTTTCTTTTACAAACTAGACCTTTTAGTAATGCTATTCTCATGAATCATTTATTTTAAACATTGGCTAGATTTGGTTAAAGCTGCCAAAGGAATAGCATTTGATGTACTTGTTTAAAAGCTCACAGGAACCGATTTCTCACTCATAAACTTTTCACAAATCATCATGCCTTTGTGCATGCATATGTTAACACTAATCTCGTCCATAAATCGATAAAATAAGTATACATGCAGTATCTGTGTAAAATGTTGAGAATGTGGTAGTTATCCCGTCATTTGTTTCCCCAAAATGTAAAATGTTGAGAATGTGGAAGTTATCCCGTCATTTGTTTCCCCAAAATGAAATGTAGGTTCATCCTGAATTCTGAAACTTCATGCAGCGAATAAAACTAAGTGAAGAGTGCGGCCTAGGACATTTTGAGAAAATATCCGGCAAATATAGGCATAAGTATGAAAGCTAGGAGGCTTATGACATAATACATACATATAAGAAGACAAGATGCTTCAAAGAGAGGATACATTTCCTTAATATTAAAAACTTCCCACGAGTCAGAAGAGGGCGACAAACTCATAAACAAGAAAACGATTTTCACGTGGAGAACATAGGGGAATCCGCGCTGCTTGCCGGGCGCAACTGATAGTGATAGCCTATACTCTGATTTCTTCGCCAGCGTTACGGCGGCACATACTTGTTAGTACCGCTGCCTGCTGACTTAGGTGAAGACTTCTGATTACTGGTTTGATATATTTATGGGGACGTTTTACAATATAAAATAGATTCAACCATAAGGCACTTGGTCATTACGACAATTGTGAAGAAATCACAATGCTGACTAATAAAAGTTTCGTGAAGAAAACGAGGAGAGGAGGGATAATCAAAGTAGTGAGGGAGCATTATTTGAGAGACGATATTTGGTGCGGCTCTGCAGCGTGCACGAAGTGCCCTATTGACAAGCCGACTTTGGAAAAGGATCCACAACTTTCTGTCCCGAATCAACTGTGCAACTTTCCTCACTACCTCATTCCTGATACGAACGTGGTCCTGCATCAAGTAAGGATATTGGAAAATATGTATATTGGCAAAGATGTGCATTATCTAATATTGCCACTTCACATGCATGAGGTCAGACTCAGAGTAGAGAATATTGCGCAACAATAAAATCCGCTATTTCGACATTCGTGGCATTGCCCTCTCTGTCTTCCAATTTGTTACATGTTTTTTGTTAAAACTTAAGTTACCCCTTTCTGAACTTAGCAGGCTGGCATTTTTCCTCTCAGATACTGAGTAGCATAAAATCTGCTGTTCGGACGATAGACGACACGTCTACAGCCAGGCTATGATTCTATGAATGAACTTCAAATAACATGGGACACAGCCCTTTGATTACTGCAGTTCCATGGCAAATTTTGACATCCTAACTGGACCAGGGTTCACAAAGCTGGAAAATCTAACTGTAAGCAACGGGTCAAATATCCACTATCTGTCATGTCAGTGAAAGTACAGGGTATCCCTTTAACAGATTTAAAAAAACACAGAAAATGGAAGAAGATGATGTATCAGAATTTCCCTCCCAATTAATAGAACTGGAAACTGACTTCAAGCAAAATTGTTTAGTGATCGCTAGATTTTGAGGAGGTTTTGGGTGGGTTGTCCGAAACTTATACTATAGCCTAGAGACTGGAGACCATAGTGCGCTTATGGTCTGCACTGGTCCGCTCCACAGAGTTTGTGTTCATTGGGATGGGAGCAATCGGTGCCTGCATCACTGATAGGGACAATGTGATTATGAATGTAGACTATGGTCGGTGCATTTCAAACTTTTATTTTTAGTTTTAACAAGTATAGTTTTTCACTTTCCCTGAAAGTGTTTTGTAAGATTTCATACATGTTATCATCAGGGTAAACTGCTGATTTTCATGACCTTTCCAAATGAGACACATGCCTTCTCTTTTAGGAGAGCTCTCCATAGACTTGTACACAGGGGGACTTGAGTTGTTTGAGCTTCATATAAACAGATACTTAGTTTAATAACCGCTCATCTTAATATCTCTTTCACATTCATATTTACTTTGCTTTTATAATCCATTTCTCTTAAATTGTTATTATTACACAGGTTGATATTCTGGAAGATGAAATAATCAAGAATGTCATTCTTCTACAGACAGTCCAGAAAGAGGTAAGCTTACACGTGCTCTGTAAAATAAAAGTACTTTCAATTTCAATTTTCAATTTCAATTTATTTTCATACTTCTCGATGAATACAATGTGCAAAACAAAATAATATACAATATCCAACTTGGATGTACAACTTAATACAACATAAATATACAATATATGATAAGATGGAAATTGAGAGAGAAATATGATGGGACCTACTAGAAGCAAGCTTGATAGGCGTAAGTCCCGGTAAAATTGGTGTATATATAAATAGATATAGAGTACGGATGCAACTTAGGACCAAACTAAAACAAGAAATAACACAAATTCTTCGAGGACGTAAAACAGATACTTCTCATATATAAGTGAACAAGATTTAACCTGTGAATTTAGGGCTATGAGAATGCAAGGAGATTTTTACATATACTTAATAGCTTGAATAAACAATCAAGAGCACGTCAATAATTATCCGATTGAGTTTTTGATGCTGTCTTCATATGATACAACGTGTCGAGATATTATGCAAACGCGTAAATTACAATACCTAAGGAATCCAGTCTGCGTACTACAACTATATGTATATCGGATGAACAACAGTCAAATTAAGTTCAGATTGATATGAATAACAGTTCGTAACATTGGAATGTTATAGCGTTATCGGCCTACTATGTATTGAGTAGCCACCAGCCAGCCGCAATGAGGTGCTAAGAACAATGCCTGCTGCTGCCGCGCTTACGAAATCATGAGCATATATAGAGAACGAGTGAAAAACAGTATCGGGCAGGATTTCGGAAGCGTGCAACAGCAAGGCATTATGTAAATTACACATGGAAATGAACATTATACACAAAAGTTTAGAATCTCAATGAATGGATATAATGATACACAACCACTGACATCTTGGGGGAGATCATTCCAGTATTTGGGCCCTGTAAACATAATTGTTTTTTGTGCAAAAATTGTTCGAGTACGTGGAAGGTGATAAGCGTCATGTTGCCGGGTTGGATAGTTATGAACAGAGTTATTTCTAGTGAACATTTGAAGGAAGACTTCAGGAAGCTCATTAGTGGAAAGTTTATGCATAAAAATACCAACATTATAGTTAAACAAGTCAATCAATTTCAAAACTTTGTTATTTCTGAAAAGATCAATTGTGTGAGATAAATACTCGGCGTGGTTAACAATTCTTATTGCACGTTTTTGTAGAATAAAAAGAGAATCGAGCAAAAGCTTTGATGAATTTCCCCAAGCTAAAATTCCATAGTTAAGATATGGAGAAATTAAAGTTGAATATATAGTTTGTAATATGTGAGAGGGAAAGAAATGTTTTAGCTTGTTTAGAATTCCTGTGTTCCTGGATAATATTTTGCATAAAAAATTAATATGAGTTTTCCAGGATAAATCGCTATCAATATGAAGTCCTAAGAACTTAGTACTGTCTACCTGTTTCAAATTGATATCATTAATAATTATATCATTTGGAATAACTTGCAATGAATTGCTAAATAACATATAATGTGTTTTGTCAATATTCAACGATAATTTGTTTGCATGGATCCAAGACTGTACATGGGTTAATTCATTGTTTAATATAAGTGTGAGCGTGTTAGGGTTGCGATGTGAGAAAAATAAATTGGTGTCATCTGCAAAGCATATAAAAGAAAGGATTTGTGACGAATTTTTAAGGTCATTGATATACAAAATGAACAACAATGGGCCTAAGAGGGAACCCTGGGGGACACCACAAGAAGTTAATTTCAAACTAGATTCTTGTCCATTGATATTTACATATTGTTTTCGATCAGTAAGGTAATCCCTAAACCAATCTAGAGCCTTCCCACGGATACCGTAATGACTTAATTTATAAAGAAGAATGTCGTGGTCAATCGTATCAAACGCCTTAGAAAAGTCGAGAAAAACACCGATGGTATGGGAAACGTCATCAATTGCGTGAGCTACTTTGTCAATAAAAGCTAGTAAAGCATGAGTTGTGCTATGTTTTTGTCTGAATCCAAACTGAAAATTTGAAAGAATCTTACAATTAACAAGAAATCTGAGAGTTCGTTTGTAAACAAGTCTTTCAAGAATTTTTGAGATTGAGGTTAAAAGAGATATTGGGCGGTAATTATTAACAATTTCTTTTTGGCCTTTTTTAAATATAGGAATAATTTTAGCAATTTTCATTTTTTGAGGGACCTTTCCAGTAGACAAGGATTGATTTAGGATATGAGTTAGGGGAGAAATGATTTCATCTATTATGTTTTTCAATAGGAATATTGTGATACCATCGTTACCTGAGCTTTTTTTGTTGTTTAGATTTTTGACTATTTCTTTGATTTCTTCTTCAACAATGGGAATGAAAAACAAGGAATTGGCATTTCTTTCTTTTAGAAAAGAATGAAATTTAGTCTGCGTATTTGGTATTTTGTTAGCAAGATGTGGCCCTAGGTTTACAAAAAAGACATTGAATACTTCCGCCATTGCCACTAGATCATCGATATGGCGACCTTCTTGAATAATATGATTTGGAGAATTAGAGTCAGTTTTTGCTTTCAAAGCTGTGTTTATCACCTTCCACGTACTCTTGATATCAAACTTATATTTATCAAACTGTTTAGAAAAATACAATTTCTTAGCTAAACGTAGTGTAGATGACAGAGTGTTACGATAGCGAGTATAACGAGATTTATTTATGACACTAGAGGCTTTACGGTATTTACAAAAAAGTTTGTTTTTTTTGTTAATAGACCTGAGAAGGGATTTTGTGATCCACGGCTGTCTTGGTATTTTCTTGTAGTTTGATCTGGTTCGTCTATGTAGAGGAATAAAGACGTTAAAATTTGTTGTTAAAATGTTCATAAAGTTTTCAAAAGACGAGTTTGCATTTCTTTCATTATACACTGCGGACCAGTCAACTAACCTCAATCCCTCCCTAAGTCTATTAAGATTACATTCAGACATAACACGATAACCAGAGTTATTAACAGGATTGTTTTTAGTAGAAAAATGTGATGTCAGTGCATATATTGGGAAATGATCAGTGAGATCTGAAACTATTATACCAGATGTGTCAACTGAGGATAAGTTATTAACAAATATATTATCAATAAGAGTAGAAGAGGTATCAGATATACGAGTGGGTTTTCTTGTAAGTGGAATGAAAGATTTTGACAGCATAAGGTTCAAGAAGTCTTCACTAATAAGAGCATGATCATTACAATTTAAGAGATTTATATTAAAATCACCCATTATGAAGCACGTCTTGTTGTCGAAATAATTATCAAATAATAGACCGTGAAGAGTATCAATAAATTCAGTAATGTCGGAATTAGGTGGTCTATAAATTTCCCCAAAAATGATATTACCCTTTTTAGGAGTGCTTACCTCAATAAAAATACTCTCGAGGCATTCTGACATTATGGTATATTTATGCAACAATTCAAAATCTAAACTTTGACTGACATAAAAACCTACACCTCCACCTCTTTTACAATTTCTATTGTTTATAACCAATTTGAAACCATCGATAGCTAATTGTGAAGAAGGTGACGTTTCCTTTAGCCAAGTCTCACTTAGACCAATAACACTATGTTTGAAGTGTAATTCATTTAAGAATACAAGTAATTGGTCAAAATTTTTATTGAGACTTCTAATATTAAAGTGTGAAACAAAAAGTTTGTTCGGGTGTGATTTAGACAAAGAAATAACATCCTTTTCCAGGTTGTATTGAGAAGACACATTTTGGGGTAAGATATCATTTGAGTCAAAATTGAGCTTTAATTCTTCAGTTTCTAAATTCAAAGATTTGATAATGTCGAAGTTGTCACCTTCTTCGCCGTCAGAAGAGTTAGATGATAAACTCATTGCAACTGGCTGGTCGTCACTTACTTCATTATTTATGACAGGGATAAAATTTTCATTATTTGGCTCATCCATGGTCGATGATAGAAAAATATGTAATGAATAATAAGTTGTATACCAGCATTCTAAATTCAATATAATGAACACGGTAGAAGGGATTGCTATGAACAAATTTGCATATCAAATACGGCAGGTCATTACAATTGATGAACATGTGTTTCAAGCATAAGGTTATGAAAGACATCACATTAGTACTTTTGGGACATATCGAATTTTTACAAGTTTTGAGTAACACAAAGCAGATGTGATGAGAAGTAAGACAAAATTGAAGAACTTTAGAACAAATAAAAAAGTCTAAAATAAAGTACAGAAATGGCTCATGCTTTGAGCACATAAACACGTATAAATATACAGTCAAGAACAGACTCCAGATGTACATATTGGAGTTTGGACCCAGATTAACGGGCTCTTACAGTCAACCACCCTCCCCTCCCACCCCAAACCTAGTACAATTTTTGTGTACAGGTCTAACATATCTTAACAAATCAGTATGGGAACGATTAAAAGAAGAGCACAAATATGGCTTGAATGCAAAAATATACATGTAGGCTATTTTGTGAGCTCATTGAAGAGAGGCATATAATTATTGCCTTGTATGCTAAATAGGAATGACGAGTAACAATTCATAATCAATGTAACAATTTTACATGAGAGTATGTTCCAAGATGAACGAGCTTGTCACTCAACAATAAATAAAAGTGATGAAGCCATATGTTGCAGGCAGAGAAAATAATCATAGAAGGCCAGAAATTCGGTTTACATTTAACACGACTGCTAGGCGTATTAAATTTGCGAATAACAGATCAATGGTACTATTTGACGGTTTATCACTGTAGATACTAAATCAAACATTCGGTGCTCACCAATTGGAATAAAAATCAATGACGCAGAAGACGATGACGAGACAGATTTTGCTCAAGATAAAATTAAATTCTCGTCGAGACAGATTTTGCTCAAGGTAAAATCAAATTCACATGAATCAAAAGGTAAAGAAGCTCAATCTTTGAACAGATTCCAGGCTTGTGTGCCTTTTTCTTTCCATTGGAGTAGCACATTCGTTCCAACCACCGATATTTTGGTAGATACATGTTTCTCCCCTAGTGAAGAGAAAGTCCATTCTTCATTACGCAGTTTTGTTTCATCAAGACTGGTGGACTGCTACAAAACAATTCAATCTTCAGTTGTTATAACCTCCACAGAAAACACACTCATTTACACCAATATCCCTAACCATATGTCAGAATGTACTTTAATTAAAGGTGATATTCATAGAAAATCCAAAAATATGAAGATATTCATCTACAGAAAGCTTATAAGCCATACAATGAGCTCGGATGACATTCAAACAATATATCACTTTCCAAAAAGCGAAATTAGGGTGAAAACAATCACCGTATTCTCGGGGACAAATTTGACCTACTGTCATCCGAAACGGCCTTCAGGTCTGACGTATTGTGCATCACACATGCCAATCCGCAGCTTCTTTTCCGCCAGAAGCATCAGGCATTGTTAATGAAACTGTGATGGCAGTTGCTAGTGGATTAACAGGTGTGATACACAATGGTCATTGTGAAGCATATCCCGGCTGTGACGTATACACAACGCCACTTTCCCTTAGGCGATTTCGTAGGTCAGGAAGAAAGTCAATTTAGTGAAATTTGACTTTCATTAAACACATAACTGAACACTTTCTTGGCATGTTAGCTGCATAAATTGCTTTAATAACTCAATCGATTATAAAATAAACTATATTTATTTGATTTTATTTCTGATGAATATCACCTTTAAATACAGTAACAATGTATATTTACTAGTACACCTAGGTGTCCATGCTTGCAATCTGGTTGAAGTCCTTGTTGGTTACATGTCTTAGGGATTTTCCAAATAGATTGATAACAACAAGGCAGGAGTATGTGTAACACTGGTACAACATTTTGGAACTGCCTATAACAAGACATGCACATAGTATATGTACAGTGATGATGATGATATTTGTTGCTGCATAAAAACACATATACAGTGTTGGTTATAATGTTTAAAAGGGATACACTGTAGCTTACAATGAAGTTATTTTTGGTTTCAACACAAAGAGACACATATAATGAAGGTTTGACGAAAATCGGTCAAAGGATGAGAAAGTTATTTGATTTTAAAGTTTTTATTTTGTGGCGTCACATGGGAGGTGCTGTACCATATGTTGTGTACAATTTTTTTGGAAAATTTCCAATTTCTCAAAGGGATATTTACCATTTCACCCGTGCATTTGATATATCATTAGACACATGTTTTTGCACACATATCCCTATGAAGAGAATGTATTCCTTCATCAAAGAACATAAAAAAGTCAATTTATGATAAAATTAGTACACAACATGTGGGAATGGGAGAGCACCTCGCATGTGATGTCACAAAATCAAAACTCTAAATTCAAATAACTTTCTTTTCCTTTGACCGATTTTCGTCAAACCTTCACTAATATGTTTCTTTCATGTGCCTCCTTTTATTGAAATCAAAATAATTTCTGGGTGAACAATCCCTTGAAGTCATTGATGGCTGTATTCCATCTCCTATACCCCCATCTTGTCGTCAACAGGTGAAGCACAGAAGCCTGCCCGCCTACAAACGGATACGGGACATCATTGCCAATGCAGACAAGCAGTTCTATGTCTTCACCAATGAACATCACAGGTTGGAAAGTGGTTCTTGATTTTTTTTTCCAGTTTTCATGGTTATATGGAATGACATGAAAAGATAATTTGCCCATACAGCATAATATAATGAGATTAGTGATATGCTCTATTCTCTTTTGGTGTACTCGATTACATTTGTGGCCCGTTGCATAAAACTTTTCATTAATGGTAACTACCATGGTAATATTGCTTGACAGCCAATCAAATTAAAGATTTCCATACAGGTTGCCATTGGTAGCAAAGTCACCATCAATGGTAAGTTTTATGCAACAGGGCCCTGCAGGTTTGCACATGGGATGTTATACTGTTGGTATAATGAATGGCATATTTTGTTAGTGATACTATGATATTACGCATTATATCATAAATCTACTGATGTTGTAATTAGATGCTCAGATAGTTTGTTACATTTAACATTTGATTGTTCACTTATTGGTGGATATCAAACCAATGATCCAAGCAGAATATACAGTTGAGGCCAAACGTTTACATACCCCCATGGAATTCAGTGAAAGTTGTTCGCTTGCCAAACATCGTAAAATTGACTGTATCTTCAGAAACATAAGTACTACCATGACGAATTTGGCATCAAATGAAAGAGCGTGTTAAGTTCTTTCACATGATTGGAATTCCGTTGGGATTAATTCATATCTCAGGTGGAATTTTCTTTGAAGAAAAAAAGTAATATTTGTGACAAATGTATTCTATTTTTTGTTATTTCATCTTAAAACATTGTTTCATAGAAAAATATAAATGTCAAATCTATGATTTATATTACATTTATATCATGATATGTCACCACTGAACACAAAAATGTAATCTGAAATGATTGTGATAAGAAGTAACTAGCACAAATATGAAATGTTTTTGTCAAGCTTCTATTTTTAATTTGTCTAAAATATGAAGATTTGGGGGGAAAAAATGACACCTAAATATTTTTCAGCTACTGATGACAAAGCAATGTGATGAAGCCACATAACATACTCATTTTTTTATATCAAATTTGTCATGATAGCACAAATATTTTATAAGATACAGTAAATTGTATGATGTTTGGCAAGTGTCAACTTTTCTTTGAATTCCCTGGGTGTATGTAAACTTCTGGCCTCAACTGTAGATTAATGATATAAGGATAAATTGCACTATTATGAAAGCCGAGGTTGAGTAAAATACATTTTCCAATTACTAGTTTTGTGTGCCACGTTAGCTTCATATACTGGTATGGTATTTCTTGTTGAAAATGAACTAATTCTACAAATGTATAAAATGAGTCTCCTAATCTCAACAAGGGTGACTTCTTTAAAATAATAATTTGTAATTATATAGCTGCTAATATGAAAGAGGATTATCTTTAAGCGCTTTTCGGTATTAATACCCCAGTCATCAGATGATTGGAAGTATTTGTGACTCCTGTTAAATCCTAAGGGATCATTTTAGCATCATGGCAGCCAGTAATGCTCACTCATTTTATTCCTACTGGCCCCCAAATGATACACCTGGGTGGAGAGCAGCAATATGGGTGAAGGGTCTCGCTGAAGGGCACAAGTGCCATGGGTGGGCTTTAACCTAGGACCTCGAGATCTTCAGTCATAGCTCACAACCTCTACCACTTCCTTTCTTGCAGAGACACCTACACCGAGATCGCAGCGGGGGAGACGCCCAACGACTTTAATGACCGCGCCATCAGGAAGTGTGTGTCTTGGTACAGTGCCCATCTTAAGATTTGCTCTGAGATCAAAGTGGTGCTCCTTACCAACGACATAGCCAACCGGGACAAGGCTCGCAGCGAGGGCCAGGTCGCATACACAGGTGAAAAAAATGCGGAGGCCACTTCTCAAGCCTAATGTCAGGAAACGGACATCTTGAATTGTGTTTGATTGATTATGCCTGCTTGAGAAAAATACATACATTCACATGGGCTCTTTCGTTATGAAGAAGGGCAATCACGGGTCAACAGGAAGTACAGTAAATTGTGGGGGCCATTTTTTAAGTCAAATGTTATGATATGGACACCATGAACCTCTTAATTCATTATTCAGTATTAAGAAAAAAAATACTTTTTTACAGGGGCACTTACCTTATTCAGAGGGACGACGTACACAGGTCAGCAGGAGATAAATTGTGGGGGCCATTTTTTAAGTCTGATATTAGGAAATGGACTCATTGAACTGTATAATTCATTATTTTTCACAGGGGCTCTTTCATTATTCAATGGGGCGTCTTTTTGGCATTGTATGGGGTACATGCTGAGCCCCTATTCAAATGTTTACTACAGATCAGGGGGCCTAGCTTTCTTTGGCTTCATGTCAAGTGCCATATTATCACAACCTCAGAGAAACTTCTATCGATGTAAAAGGACTGCTTGGTTTATTTTTTCAGAACACCTCTGGAGTGAGCTGCTCAGAGAGCAATGTGAGATACTAGCATAACATTCTTATCATAAGATATGAATAATCCTTAGTCTTAATTTTTCTTTCCTTGTCTGCAGTGAGCGAGTATGTGAAGGCGTTGGAAGGCAAGCCAGAGCTCATAGATCGGCTGGCACAGATAGATAGCGAGGAGAAAGCAAAAAGCTCCGTAAGTTGCCCACTTCCTGTGCTGGTATCACCATGGCAAAGAATTAAATACATCAGAGCACAGAATAAGCAAAACATTAGAAAGGAAAAATGTAACATATGAAAATATAGCTTACGTATCAACCCATTAGTCACCGTTAGATTTTCTGGCTTTGTGAACCCTGGACCAGTTAAGACATTATATTTTGCAATGGAACTGCATTAACCAAAGGGGATGTGACTTAATTGCACCCTAGAAAGAATTTTGAAGTTTATTCATGGCCTGTTTATTCATTGACTGTACTGTGGATTATGCAGGAGACAGACAATGTAACAAATTGCAAAAGATGTCTATATTTAATCATTTTTTTTTTAAATTGGAGACTTTGTGTGTGTATGTTTGTCTAGCTTGATCAAGACATCAAGAGGGTGTTGTTCCCGGAGCACCTGAGCATACCCCAGATCCAGGCAGAGGAATTAAGCATTCAATTTCAACCTAACGATCAAGTTTTCTGAGCACAGAAGATTGTCACTTCAAACTAGATAAAGCGAGCATAAAGGTGGATGCATATTTGAAATGACTTTTTAACTATGAGTTTTGTGTGTATATTTGTCCAGCTTGACCAAGACATCATGTCGTCGGGGAGCAAGAAGGTGTTGTTCCCGGAGCACCTTAGTGCACCCCAGATCCAGGCGGGGGTGAAGGAGGGGCGGTACAAGCAGGGAACCTTTCAGACCAGCAGGGAGAACTACCGGGAGGGATACGTCAGCGTCAGTGGCCAGGAGAAGAGGGTAAGAACCACAGATGACAAGTATCTCTTCACACTATCAGGAAATTTACCTCAGGGTGTGTTTCACCAAGCTGTTCTTAAGTTAAGAATGGCTTTACATGTGACTGGTGACCCTTTCTTGTGCTAAATCAGATTCTCAATGACTTTGACTCCCATCAGCTATAATTGAAATCTGATCTTTATAAATGAAAATTCTCATTGCTAACATGTGTCTGAATACAATATTTATGATTTGTGAAGTTTGATTAGGATTGTTGGAAATTAGCTCCCACTATGTCAAAACAGGAACAGATTGGGGTATCTCATTTAGCAGAAGAAAGGGACACCGGTCATGCGTAAAGTCGTTCTTATCTTCCGAACAGCTTGGTGAAACACCCCCCTGTTTGTAAGCTTTCACTTATTGGATCTGTTAGCTTCCCTAGACCTCAGACAAGTGAGTTTGTGTACTTTTCATCGTATATGGAGCTGTTACAGTCTGAAAGAGTGGGATCTTGCTTTGGAGAGAGCATGTATTGGTCCAAGTCTTGCTTGATAGTTCTGCCTCGTATGTGACTTGCATACCGTAGCAACTCCATTTAACATGTCAGAGGTCTGATGAAGCTAACAGATGTAGTTTGCAAAAGCTTACCTAAAAAGGTTAATCTTCTAGAAGTAATGTTTTCACAGTCGTTCCATTCAGATGAAAGTCTTTGGTGATATGAAGGATTGAATATATGCTTGAAGGTTCATGTTTTAAAGATCACTGTCCATACAGACCACTCAACTTGACTCCCTTCAAAGCAGTTTGCATGTAATCACAGTCTTGTCTTTGGAGACTATCTGTCCATAAACACCACTTTTCTGTTCACCGTGGGATGGCCTTTGTTGGCAAGTTAGACTATATTACAGCTGTAGCTGCTAGAATGAATACTAGTTCCTCAAAGGATGATAACACATTTCAATAGAGATATTTTTTTGCTTGCTGATTCATATCCTAAATTTTTTACATTGATTGGCTGTGACAACAACAAACTTAAAAGTTTTATTTACCCATTCGAACAGACAAGAAGTATCTAGAAATGAAAGCACAGCGAAAAAACATTAGGGCCTGTTTTTCGGGCGGTTGGTGATCTGTGAAGCGAGCATTGGTATAAAGTTGGTAAATTTAACATTTCATTTTTTCCTTGTAGGTTTTCGTTAAAGGGTTAGCGAATCAGAACCGGGCAATACAGGATGACATCGTCGCCATAGAGATGTTGCCTGAATCCGAGTGGAGAGCGCCCTCGTCTGTGATCGCAGAGGACAAGGGATCCAAGGACGATGTTCTAGAGGAGGTAAGACGAGTCATCATCATCAGTCACATGACCTGGGCGTGGTTGTTAGGTCACTGTGCTGTTGGACCTTTGACCAGTTCCTGCCATGCTTCTCAGTTGTGTGCCAGCGCCTGCACTTCGGGAAAGCTTCTTCTGGTTCACACCTTGCTCGTAAAGATAAACTGCAACTTAATTGGCAATAGAGCTTCAGATAATTTATAAATTTATAAAATTTATAAAATTATTATAGAATTTATAAATTTATTATTTAGTCCAACCATAAGTTGTACAGCACAGATGTAAAGTACAATCAGTTGAAGCTATTCAGTGATATTTGTTATGCATGTCCATGCTTATGTTACATTACGTCTCTACATTAGCGCTTGACCTGTGTTATGTGTTGAGGGCAGCCTATTGACAGAGGGTTTTTCTCCATCCCAAACACATAAGCCACACCTAGAATTATTCTTCTCTTGTTACAGAGAAGAATAGCACCAATGTGAACAAAACTGGAGCCAAGCCCTGGCCACGTGAAAGCTTTATCCTCATTCATCAACATTGAATGGGGAGAGAGGTCAGTTCCACTATTGATGTTACTGGTCACAGCCACAGGACTTCTAGTTCGGTGGTCACAGCTCTGATGAGAGTCAAATGGATGGCCTAATCCTCCCATTCATTGACCCTGAATAGAGAGGAATCTCGCTTTGCATTTGTATCCTTGATGCTTTCTTTTTGTTTTTAGACTACGCACACCATAACCTGTTGTGTTGAAGTCTTTTTCAGGAGTCTTCTTACACAATGTTGCAAGTGTTTTTCACAAAGGGTAACAAGTGAAAATAAAGCATTTCAAACACATGCCACCTAAATTTATAGTGATGTACATGTATGCAGATCTTTTGTAACTCCTGAATAAATCTAATGACAAACCACAAGAAAGATAATGACCCGTGCAAAGAATAGAGGTTTAATGCAAACAGTGTACTAAACCGGGACTAACTTTATGGGATGCTTAATAAAACAACATGAATCATTATTATTGATTCAATACAATTAATTCTGTCTTCGGAATCACGGTGGTATATTGAGTTTGTCTACCTAATGTGGCAACAAATCGAAATCACCCACTGTTGTGATTCTGTGATGAAAATCAATGAGTTTGTGACAGCATCAGATGATTTATTTTGTTCCCCATAAAGTTTGTCTACGTTTAGTGTACAGTCTATATTGAACCACTGTGACAGGACAATGATTTGGGATTTTATTTCACCTGTTTGCTTAATATTGTTCCCTGGCTCAACAGGGAGATGAGAGGGAGGAGGGTGCGAGGTCCACCGCCAGGAAGGATGCCCTGCCCAGCTGCCGTGTAGTAGGCATCATCAAGAGGAACTGGAGACCCTACTGTGGTGTCATCATGCCTCAGTCAGTCAAAGGGGTAAGTCTAAAGCCTTATTTGACTTTTCTTTGTGGGCTGGCTTTCTCCCCTCAGATATTGGGCAGCGTGATCCCCGCATAATCTGCTGTTTGGACAATAGACGACAGGCTATGAATAAACATCTTCCGTATGATGCACAATCCACTAACCCTATTCCAGTGTGTACAACATAGGAGGAAACACATACAAAATGACACATACAATTGGAATTGATATTTGAGAATGAATTTATTGATCAATACCAATGTCCCATATATGAATCAAAAGCTTCGAAGTTAAACTTTGACATAGTGAAAAAAAATTGTAAATAATATTCACATTTATGCAGATATCAGCTAATTAATATTCATGAGACTTTTTCCAAATATACAAATTTGTATGATTTTTCAGATGTAATACATTATATCACACCTTATCTATGATCAAAACTTACTAAACTTCTCAATAAGGACAACTAGGTATCTTGAAACAATTGTGTGAAAAAAAAATCCAAATTCCATCAATAATATTTTTTTAATGAATATATTAAAAAAAAACGCAAATTATTCATAAATTTGTCAATAATTTGCATAATGAGCATTTTCATTCCTTGAGACTTCCCTCCATAGTTGCAACTGCAATTTTCCTGCAATGACAACACACAGTATGAGAAACAAATCTCCTCTGCTATTCTTATCATTAGGGAAAATAAAGAAATGGTTAAAACATGCAAATGAGCAGTATGAATATTCATAACGTAGAACAATAAAATACATAAGAAATTCATGTTTTTACCTAAATAAATGGATAAAATTCAGGTAAATCTACTTTTTGAAACACAAAGTAGAAGCAATATATGTGGACAGTAAGCAAATAATCAACGTCGGTGAAGGTAATGGGACGAAATATCACTTCCGAGGCGATCTGGATGTAGCTATCTTTCCGAAGCTTTTAGCTGAGGAAAGATAGCGTATACATTCAGATCGCCGAGGAAGTGATAGTTCGTCTCATTGCCTGAAACCAAAAGTTGATTATTTGCTTTATATTCCACATCTGATACCAACAATCTATGAAATAAATGACAATTTAACGTACAAAAGCGTTCGTGTCGGTGCGGCTACATATTCACGCGACGCTCCGAAACCCGGAAGCAAATTGACTTTGTACACGTTGCTATATAGACTCTACAAATTCCAACGAACACTATGACATAGTGACGCTAATTTGTAAGATTTTGACGGAAAAGCAAGAAGTAATCAAAATTCTTTTACCTGTGCGGTATCGGTGAGAACATACATCCTCCGAGAATACTCTTCATAATTCTAATAAATCACAGGAAAGTGAAATTCTAGGTCAATTTTGGTACGAGGTGGTAGAGAATTGCACACTTGCTTTGGTGAAATACTGTGTGGGGGAAATGGAAGGCTTGCACTGCTTTGTACGTACACCCGCGGCGCAGCGTGCTATAATCAAAAATTTTAACGCGCACCACGGTGTCGTCTGCGCCGATAGTCCGAGCTACGCACTTTTATTTCGCGCGTACTCAAAATATTGATCACGCGTTAGGACTGTGAGGAGTGAAGAGATCAGCGAAACCAAAAAGTACTATCACCTGGAGTGTAACGAACTTTTCTTCTCAAAAAAGTACTATCACCTACAGTGTAACGAACTTTTCTTCTCAGGTGATCAGATGGGAAAAACTACGCTTCATCACGTGATCAACTCTTGACCAATCATATAGCAACATTCTTAGTATGTGGAATATAATATAAAATATTACATTTACTGTTTTAAAAAACAAAAACATTTATGATTAGTTAGTCTTTTGCTAACCTCATGTACATATTTGAAGTAGTCCACACAGCTGTTCAAGTTCTCTCACCCCAATTTCGTTCCACTCGCCGTGGCATAGGATTTTTTTTGTGTTTATGCTGGCGTGCATATTCATTTGTGAACATGCAGATCTGCCCCAAAACTTCAATAGTAAAGAAAAGCCGAAAAAAATCTCTAGCTCTCGACAGTTTGGAGACAGTCCCACGAGTCTTGATTTCCTTCAGGATGATGCCGGGAGCTTCCTTCGGAGTGAACTTGACATCTTTCTTCGAGGGCATCCCGTCATCCTCGTCATCGTAGCCTTGCCAGGTAGATTTCCTGTCATATTGAAAAATAAAAATATATCACAAATGGCATAAGAAGATACTGATAACAAAATGCTAGAAGTATGAATAAATTCATAGCCCATATTCTGTGATTGAATTATAATAATAATAAAAAAAGTGTAAAAAAAATGTCTAGTAGAGAGACTACACAGACTTGATTTGTAATCCATATTGTCTAGAATAGCACTAAATATGCCAAAAATATATTGATAATATATCAAATTATTCACTGTAGTTACAACAATCATGAAAGAAAAATGGTTAGAGGCAACAGTCCCATGCATGACATGATGGCCGTTCAGGCTAATTTCAAAATTTTGAATCAAAACATGACTCATGATTTGTGGGGGATTATGATGAAAAAAATGATGTCCTATCACTAAAACTGTTGAGAATTATCTTTTTTGTCGTAATTTCATAATTATTCACCACATAATAAGGAATAAGTATTTTTATTATTTTTTTCAAAGCCATAAATAGCCCGTAACCAAAGAAAAAAACACCCCTAGCAACGGCTTCAAACGCGTTTACGTATAAATGTCCGAGCACTTCCGGTTAGGGAACGAGCACTTCCGGTAACGTTTTTGGCACGGTTTGCTAATAAAACCGCAAAAATACACCACAACATGCATATTATATGATTCAGCATAAAATTTCCTACGGAATTATGATACTGAATATTTTTTAGCGATGAATTTAGTGGCAAAAATTACGGGAGAAACATACCGCTTGGGTTGTTGTGGTGCACTAGTAGGTTTTGCGTGGCTGACCAGTTGATGTGCTGGCCTGCTCCGTATCCGAAGACAAATCGTCGCTAGAAATGGTCCAATCGGACCCAATATCTCCCGCCAGCATGCCATCTAGCACTGATTCTTCCTCAGAATCAAGCATAGATAAGTCTTCATTGATGAAATCATCCTTATTGATCACAATTCAGCAGAATTTTGGTCAAATAGCAGTACGAAAATTGCGAGTCGCGTGAATGCTTTGCAATGCGTACATGCACACAGTGAACGAGTGCGAACGAGTGCGTATGCGGAAGTTCATCACATCACGCGACCGATTGGAAAGTGCTTCGGTTAAACGGCCCGATGTTCTCCGAAGCTTGCCGGGTATGCCCATATTTGGGCATCAAAATAAAGCTGAATGAATTCTCTAGCCAATGATGTAAGACTCGGCAGGCTCCGATGTAAAACGAAGATACACGAAGCGATCGAAAGACTCATAGTCTTTTTACCGGTCATATCGACCGGTAAAAGCTCCGAACACCAAAAGAAGGTTAATTACTTCAGTTCCGTGGCACATTTTGGCATCCTGAACGGGGCCCTGTTGTAATAAACTTACCTTTAATGGTAATTCTATCATCAATGGTAAGTACCATGGTAACATTGCTCAACAGCCAATCAAATTCAAGGTTTCTATAGAAGTTGCCATTGATAGCAAAGCTACCATCAATGGTAAGTTTTATGCAACAGGGCCCTGGGTTCAAGACGCTCCTCAGTCCCACAGGCAAGAAATGGCGTCATACTGGCTGCAGGACTCTTATAAACCCTGTTCATATACGCCACCTATTTACAAAATGAAAGCAGCATTTGTGGTGATTTTGCTTTTGCCTTATCGATAGTTGCATATATGAACTGGAGTCACTCAACATAATGCGTTATTTGCTTTGAATGAAATGCTAGAAAAGGTATGTATACATTTTCAAATTTGTGACATTATGAATATTAACTCATAACTTGACGGGGGTAAAACCCCTCTGTGCCGGAGGTTTTCTCCATTACAGTTTTCTCTATTACACCGCTATCGCAAATTTGCGACAGCGGTATGTTACCCCTTAGTCGCAAAAATGCAACAACGGCAGGTTAAGAGTTAAAGGTGATAAGGTACAAATATTTTTTGAGTTTTGCTTCATGTGTTATCTTCTGCATGAGTCATCTCTCACCCTTCAGAGCCACAAATATGTGTCGCTATTTGCACTTTCCTGCTAACCTACTTGCTTCAAGAATATCTTACACTCGAAGAACTTGGGAACTTGTTTTCTCACTAATCCTAACTTGCAGGGAACCAGGCATCTGTTCATGGCAGCGGAACGGCTCATTCCCAAGATCCGCATTGAGACTCGGCAGTATGACGCCCTCGTTGGCCAGAGAATTATAGTCAGCATAGACTCCTGGCCCCGCAACTCTAGATACCCAATGGTAAGCTTTAGGAATTGATGTTTTGATAACCTGCAGGACAAGTTTAATTGATCTGTAAATTTAGGTCACTAAACCTGAAACCTTGTGTTACTTACCTGTTTATGGGGTGTGCTTGTGCTTGTGTGTTTATTGTGCTTGTACTCAGTGTAAACACAAAATGGCATTGCACAATGTTTGGGCTGTGATTAAATTTATTGGGAATGGGGAGTCTTGTTCCCAAATTGTCCGTGAGAGTATTCTAAAAAGTGATAGTCTAGTATTGAAGCATATATACTGGTAATGTTGTCCTTGCTCTGCTCTCGTATCTCCTTCTCCAGGGCCACTTTGTTCGCAGTCTTGGTGAGATAGGTGACAAGGAGACAGAGAATGAAGTGCTCCTCCTGGAGCACGATGTGCCACATCTCCCTTTCTCGGAAGCCGTCCTCAGCTTCCTGCCCAAGATGCCCTGGTGTATCACCAAAGAAGTAGGTTGGGTGATATGCAGGTAATTAGAGAAGAGTAGAGGTGTCATTGTATGGACTGTGAAGCAGCTTTCTGCTTTGTTGTAGAGTAAATAACAACCATTGTTTGATGAACTAGTGTTGGTTGTATTTCCATGGTAAGTAACACACCCTGAATGCATGGATTGCCAAAATTGATCATGGAACAAGAAATGGTAGAGTATAGAAAATAGAGTTTACTTTTCTTTATTACACTTGGTGGTCAGTGAATGATTGAACTTCCCAATCTGAAACTTCGATATTTTTCTCTTGTAAATCGCAATCTGTGTTTTCCCTTCCCTCTTCCCTCCTTTTCCCCTCTTATATCCCCTCCCCTCCTTGTTCCATCTCTCTCTCTCTCTCTCTCTCTCTCTCTCTCTCTCTCTCTCTCTCTCTCTTTCTCTTTATCTCCCTCTCTGCCCTTTGCTGTCACTCCCTCACCCTATGTCTTTCCCCTTTTGTCTCCATCTCCCATCCCTTCGCTCTCCTCTCAGGCTTTCCCTCTCTATCTCTCCACACCTGTCTCTCTCTATTCCTACCCTGTTTTAATCCCCTCCTCTCCTTTGTCTCTGTCTTTCGCTGTTCCATTCCCACACTTACTCACTCCCTTTCTTCATCATCCATGTGTAGGATAAGTTATACGTAAGAGAAGACCTGAGACATATAGGCATCTGCAGTTTAGACCCTCCAGGCTGTACAGACATTGATGATGCTCTCCCTCACAGATCATTGTTTATCTCACTCCTACCCTTTCTTCATCATTGATGTGTAGGATGAAGCCGTAAGAGAAGACCTGAGACATATAGACATCTGCAGTGTAGACCCTCCAGGCTGTACAGACATTGATGATGCTCTCCACTACAGATCACTGTATATCTCTCTCTCCCTCACTCCTTCCCTTTCTTCATCATTGATGTGTAGGATGAAGCCGTGAGAGAAGACCTGAGACATATAGACATCTGCAGTGTAGACCCTCCAAGCTTTACAGACATTGATGATGCTCTCCCTTACAGATCATCGTTTATTTCATTCACTCCCTTTCTTCCTCAATGATATGTAGGACGAAGCCGTGAGATAAGTCCTAAGACATATAGACATCTGCAGTGTAGACCGTCCAGGCTGTTACAGACATTGATGATGCTCTCCACTACAGATCAATGTATATCTCTCTCTCTCCGTCACTCCTTCCCTTTCTTCATCATTGATGTGTAGGATGAAGCCGTAAGAGAAGACCTGAGACATATAGACATCTGCAGTGTAGACCCTCCTGGCTGTACAGACATTGATGATGCTCTCCCTTACAGATCATTGTTAAAATCTCCCTCACTCCTTCCTTTTCTTCATCATTGATGTGTAGGATGAAGCCGTGAGAGAAGACCTGAGACATATAGACATCTGCAGTGTAGACCCTCCAGGCTGTACAGACATTGACGATGCTCTCCACTACAGACCTTTGGAGAATGGCAATGCAGAGGTATGTACTATTGATATCATGTTTATGTTTATGTGGATGACTTCTTTGCTATCAATAAGCATACCAGTTGACCAGTCTGATTTTGCCATGATGATATCTCTTTCGTATCTTCTTTTATCTATTCATGAACACAGATTGCTTCTTCCCCTTGAATTAAATTTAAAAATGGTACAAAATTACAGTAAATTTTACTTCAGTATAATTTTAATGGGCCGGGCAGTTTTTCAGCTATGAAAAATTAATTTACAAATTAAAGCCATGTTTAAATCTCTCAGTACCAACCCAGGAAAAGCACATTGCCTTATTACTTTTTTCTTGTAGCTATAGTACTGAACGGGTTAAGTGATATGGTCAATATCTTAAATGTACATGTACCTTACAGTGTTGTCAGTTGTAAGATTGGATTATTTGTCCCTCCCTTTTAGAGCAGTGTGGAAAGTTACAGGTAGAAAGTACAATGCACAGCTATTCTTCCCTACTCTGACAAAAGGAAGCAAGTGACAAATCACTAAAATCTGGATTATTGGTATTCTTAGATTGTACGCAGCATTCCCTACATACAGCCAAAATCTGGACAAAAAATATTCATCTTGCTGCGAGATATTCAATCTAACATGATGTAGTGTTGCACTGATGCCAATGCAAGCGACATACACATTTTGCTCATTTACAAGAAACGTCTCCTGTGTTAGTTGCTTCCCTTTGTCAGAGAAGGGCAGTATAAACAAATCTGGTAACTCTGTGTGTGTCGTGTGTGTATTTTTTTCACAAGTAATGCACAATATTCTCATAGAGCAGTGGTTTGTCTGGAACACAAATAGTTAACATACATTTGTTGTGTATAGGTAATGTACACCGATTTCTTCACTCTTTCAACAGGTTGGTGTGCATATAGCCGATGTGAGTCACTTCATCAAACCAGGCAACGCTCTGGACAACGAGGCCAGGAAAAGAGGCACAACCGTCTACCTAGTGGACCGGGTAAGGCTCCAAGCAGGGAGACCAGTATAGTGAAACCTGCTTTAGGTACCACCTGTATAACAGACTACCTGTCTATAAAGTCCACGTTTGTTGTGTTCCTTGAGCACTGTTTCTCATTGTAATGTGTATTACAGTAACCTGTACATAAAGACCACTTGTGGACTGGGCAGAGCTCCAAGCGAGGAAAAGAGTACAGTGAAACCTGCTTTAGGTATCACCTGTATAGAAAGACCACCTATCTGTAAAGGCCACTTTTGTTTGTTTCACTTGAACAACGCTTCTTGTTTCAAGATGATAATTCCCCCCCCCTTTTGTAATCTAAGTGAATGTGTGTTTATTTCCAGAGGATAGATATGCTATCATAGAAACCATACACAACCATGTATCATCTTCAACTGGATTAAACATTAAAGTACGGTAATGTCATGATCCAAAAGAATGATTTTGGGTAGCAATCATATGAAAATCTGCCAAAAGATGGCAGTAGACCATGGCAATGCTTAACATTTTTGAGCTTAATTATGCTAATTCAAAACATCACAAACAAACAGCTCTCCGTGGTAACCGAGACGCTAATTGCTTAGCAACTGGCATTAATAGTCCACTGTTACTATGGACCTGCTCTCGTAGACACCTCATGAATATTCTTTGGGCACATTCTAGCAATTTCTGGAGAACTGAAAATTCCACCTGACAACTACCCTCTTACCTTTAACCATGATGATGTGAAATGGTTTCTTCCCAGAGGATTGACATGGTGCCAGACCTGCTGAGCTCCAACCTGTGCTCCCTGCGAGGAGGCGAGGAGCGCTTTGCCTTCTCTACCCTCTGGGAGATGTCGCCCGACGCTGAGATCGTCAACGTCCGCTTCACCAAGAGCATCATCAGGTCAAGGGTCAGTAGACACTTCCCTCCCTCGGTGGAGGACATTTCTTACAAATGTTTTCTTGCTCATAAATGACAATACTATTTTTATGCCTCTGCCACGAAGTGGCCGGAGGCATTATGTTTTCGGGTTGTCTTCATTTTTGCTTCATACTTGGTACATGTGTGTATTGCATAAAACCAATGAAGTGTGTAAAATTGGGGTCAAATCTGATTGAGGTCAAATTGACCTTTTTCACATTAAATCCAAATCCAAGGATACAATTCTCATCAAACATGGTACAAAGATGGATCACTACTTGGAGGTAGACTGGTGACATTTTGGGCAACATTCCTGAAAGGTCAGAGGTCAAAGGTCAATGAACTTTGTGAAAAATTGCCTCAAAACTGCCCCAAACTTTATATTTTTCACAATAAATCCAAATCCACGGATGCAATTCTAATGAAACATGGTACAAAGATGGATCACTACTTGGGAATAACCTTGTGACATTTCTGATAAATTTCCTGAAAGTTCAGAGGTCAAAGGTCAATGAGCTTCTCCAAAATTTGCTAAAACTGCCTCAAACTTTATATTTTCCCCATAAAACCAAATCCAAGAATGCAATTCTCATGAAACGTGGTACAATGAACTTTGCAACAATTTGCTAAAAATTGGCCCCAACATTTTTCACAATAAACCCAAATCCAATGGTGCAATTCTAACCAAACATAGAACAGAGATGTATCACTTCATGGAGGTAGATTGATGGAAGTTTAGGTAAAATTCCTGAAAGGACAAAGGTCAATGAACTTTGACAAAAAAATAGCTAAAAAATTGCCCCCAAAGTAATATTTTTTAAAATAGATCAAGCTCCAGTTGTGCAATACCAACCAACCATGGTGCAAAGATGGATCACTACTTGGGGGTAGACTGATGATATTTTTGGTGAAAATTCTGAAAGGTCAGAGGTCAAATGTCAATGAACTTTGCCAAAACAAGCTAAAAATTGTGCCAATTTAACATTTGTCACATTGAATGCAAAACTAATCGTTCAATTTGAACCAAACATGATACAGAGATGTATCACTTCATGGAGGTAGACTGGTGAAAGTGTGGGTAAAATTTCTGAAAGGTCAAAGGTCAATGAACTTCACCCCCAAAATGGCTAATTTCAACTCGATACAAGGATGGCTTTAGACGGACTGATTAGATTGAAAGTCAAAGGTCAATGAACATTGCCTAACTTGGCCAAACATGGAAAAACAGAATATGATATTTTCATTTTACATAGGAATTAAATGGTTCATTGCCCACCAAACAGGTTTTCTGAGAATAAATCTAAATAGAGCTAGCAAAGAGGCGGAGGCATATTTATCGACTGCGCGGCAGTCAAATTGCTCGAGTTTCAAGGTGTCTTGCAGGTGTAATAGTAGTTTTGCTCTCTTGAAGAAAATCTGGCTTACTGTTGAAGAAGATTAACATGTCATTGAGAAGTTCAATATGAATGTAGATAAAATTACCACCAATCAAACATATCAATGCTTTGACAAAACACATGCAGCTCATAGTGTATTATATGGTAAAATTTCTTTGTGTAGCATACATGCATTTGATTACATTTCTCTTTTTATTCTGATGTTACTTTTGTGTAAATGTTCAAATAAAACAATTAAACTTCTACATGGCAGACTCTCGTACAATAGGAATAACAAGTTTAAAAATATGCTGCATAAGAAAAATGATTATTATATTCTTTCCTTTGTCATTTCATCCACTCCTTTCACCTCTTACCTTTCCCCTGAAATCCCTTTCTCTTCCCTGCCCACACCCTCTTAATCATTTGTCCCATTTGAATCTCCATATGATTGTGGATAGCTCTTCTGCCCTACTCTGACAAAAGGAAGCAACGAACAAAAGAGACTTTTCTTGTAAATGAGCAAAATGTGTCTGTCACTTGGATTGGCATCAGTGCAACACCACATCAAGTCCGATTAAATATATCACAGCAAGATGAATATTTCTTGTCCAGATTTTGGCCACATGTAGGGAATGCTGGGTACAATCTAAGAATACCAATAACCCAGATTTGAGTGATTTTTCACTTGCTTCCTTTTGTCAGAGTAGGGCAGTCTTGTTGTTATCTGTGTGTGATCTTGCCTCTCCAGGCTGCTTACACGTATGAAGAGGCGCAGCTGAAGATTGATGACAAGACGCAGAACGATGCCTTAGCCATCGGCCTGAGAGGGCTCAACGCTATGGCCAAGATCCTCAAGCAGAAGAGGATCGACAACGGGTGAGACTGAAACCTTCAACTCTTTTAGCCCTTTGATATGTTTATATTGACCATTTATGCATTTTTGCACAAGTAGTACACACACAAAAAAAACATGGACCAACCATATGCCTGGCACCCAAAGGGTTAAACATTAATATGGAAGACTCGGAACCCCTGGCGTTATTCCCACAGACTTGTGGGGCAAAACTTGTTTCCTTCTGAAAATCACAAACATAAAACAAAGAATGAAAAGGAAGAATGAATGAGGGGGAAGACCAAAAGAAGAGAAAAGGAAAAAGAATAAGATGGTGGGATCAAGTTATATATCTGACTGACTCCATCAGGGGAAAAAAAATACACAGGGGCTCGTTGCGCTTTTTGCCCCCAAAATGCTTAAAAAAGCTCTGAAAAATGTTGAAAGATCCCCCAAAATTCCCATAGACACAATGTAAAATTGTAGCCAAACGGCTAATGTGCTCAAAAAGTAGCCCCCCCCCAAAAAAAAAACAACAACAAAAAAAATGAATTAATTTTTTCCCTGCACTCCATAGGATATTTTACAATACATTTAGATTGCTGTGCTTATTCTTGTATAAGAAATTATCAATTAGAAGAGGCCAGTGTGATGCCATTACAAGTAGCTGTTCAAAATGGAATATGGTATCTTGTCTTGACCCCCTGCAGTGCGCTGACGCTTGCCTCGTCTGAGATCCGGTTCAGCATGGACAGCGAGACACACGACCCCATCGAGGTAGAGCGCAAGGTCATGAGGTATGATCAGTTAATGTAGTGGGAAAATCTAGAATGCTATGTCACTTTGCTAACTCATGGTGGATCTGATATTGAGCCCCAAAAGAAGGCCAGCTTATCACAATTGTGCAAAATAGTAACTTTCTCACTTTTCACTCAATGGTCACAAGGCTTGGTATTATATCTTGCTACGAAAGAAAAATTTACTTTCTGTTAGAGCTACCAAGTTGAAACCTTAATTTTTGTACATTTTAAACTATGTCTATGTCTACAAAGACCACTATTTAAACATACAAATACCACCTGTCTCTAAAGGTGGCTCAATTTGCATCCTTTTAAGCCGTTTGCATGTTATTGCACCTGTCTATAAAGACCATTGACTGTTTACATTGGACGTGTCTCCGCTGAACAACTTGAACAAGAAAAACTGTATTAGTGTAGCTGGGAATTAAAGTTATTTGACATCTGTGAAAACTGGTCATTATGCTAGCTGCACTCTTTACCCCACCCCCTTTCCACTGGCAGGGAGACCAACTCCATGGTGGAGGAGTTCATGTTGCTGGCTAACATCTCTGTGGCTCAGCGCATCAAGCAGGAGTTCCCCCAGAGTGCCTGTCTCAGGAGGCATCCCACCCCACCCCCATCAAACTTTGAGCCCATCATCAAGGTGGCTCTCACCAGGGTGAGTTCACACTGACATTTATTACATTTACATTTACATTAAGAATCATAATTACATTGTCCATATCAGTTGCGTTAACATTTGCTTTCCACCAGCATAACATAGTACTGACAAGCATTAGAAGTGTACATTTACAATACTTACACAAATTCATAACATATAGAAGGCAGTCGTAAGAGTAATAATAAACAATACACCATATATCAATTATTATAAACCAGTTTGTAGTCACACCATGGTCAGACAATCCATTGAATGAGATGCTACTAGAATGCAGACTGGGATCTGTTCATGAAGCTGTGTTGGTAATGGATGCAAAGACATTTTATTGTGTGCCCTAACAACAAGAGAAGCAGGTGCACTTGGTTGAATGCTCTTTCGCTGCTTTATAAGAGCAGAATAACCATGATAACTGTATTGATATCTGCATGATAATAAATACAAACGAGGTCGGCCATCTATGATGACTTTCCATTTCACTCTATAAGTGGTACCATTGACATGAAGTCATTCATACCAGTATTAACTGTTCATGCGTACATTGCAACTATGAACTGGGCTGATTTACTACAGACTGCCCGAAGCCTAAGTGTGGTGTTGATAATTTCATAATGGCGGGCTTGATAAGGATACCCCTCTTTTCTCCCCCGTTGCAGGGCTTTGAGCTGCAGGTGGACAGCGGCAAGGCTCTGGCCGACTCGCTGGACAAGGCTCTGCTGCCCTCTATCCCCTTCTTCAACCAGCTGCTCCGCATGATGACCACACGCTGCATGACCCAGGCCCTGTACTTCAGCAGTGGCATGCTCCCTGAGCCGGAGTATCTCCACTTTGGCCTAGCCTCGCCCATCTACACTCACTTCACCTCCCCCATCAGAAGGTACGAGCACTCTCGAGTCCAACCCCCTAGCTCTCATGCATAGAGTTACGACTGGTATAAATTGCAAGTCAAGCTATGATCAATCGCAGCTCTACAAGAGATGAGGCCCTGTCTTGTATAGATCTGTCAATGACTTGAATAAATCGTCAATCCCCTAATGTACAGAATTATGACTGGTATCAATGGCAAGTCAATGGCAACACTTTATGAGACGGGGCCTCGCTCTGTTTAATTATTGTCTGTGTGTATGTTTACAATTAGAGTACCTTCACTTTGATCAAGGCTTGCTCAATGATACTCACTTCATATCCCCCATCAGAAGGTATGAGGGCCCTGTCTTGTAAAGTGTTGTGATTGATAACTCAATTCCAACCCCCAGCTCTTATGTACAGAGTTACGACTGGTATCAATCGCAAGTCAAGTTACGATCAATCGCATCTCTTTATGAGAGAGGGTCCATCTCTGTTTAATTCTTCTCTTTGTGTGTCTGGTCTACTTCTACATGCACTTTACCACCCCCATCAGAAGGTACCAGCTCTTTTGTATTTTGTAGAATACCCCTTTAACAAAAAATACTTCAAGGAGCGAAAAACATTATACATGCTTTGTGTATCACAAAAATTAAACATTATTTGTTATGGAGCATATTCATGTAAATTCATGTAAATTATCAAATCCACTAATGCTTTGCCCATGAAATTTATTTGGTTAATGTTTGATAATTTATGTGTGGCAGTTACAAGCAAACTGCAACAGATTTCAAGTTGAGTGGTCTTAACAGGCAGGTGGCCTTTAAAGTAAGCGGTCTTTGTAGACAGGATTACATATATATGTATGGAGTGATAAGACTATTGTCATTCCTCCCTCAGATACTCTGACGTGATAGTCCACAGGATGTTGGCTGTGGCCATTTCCAGGGATCCCTGCTACCCAGAGCTCCTGGACAAGGCTAAGATCCAGGTAACCCAGTTTGATCTTTCTTTACAAAACAGTGATGCCTGCTGTCAAGCCTTGGCATGTCTCACTTTAGCTATGTATTGAGCTCTTTGTTTTAATTGGACATATTGTTGTTGTTTTCTTCATCCTATTGACTTTCATGATGGATGTTTAAAATTCATTTCATTTTCTCATTTCATTTATTTCAAATGAAGTCCATATATACAAATAATACTTAAGTAATTTTTGGGCCTTGCACAAATATCAGTTGCATCTCTGTACAAAATTAGGCATGGAGCATACATGTACATACGGGTTGTTATTTTGATCACGTGACATAGATAGGAACAACAGAATATCAATCAGTACATCTCACTGGTATTGTATTTTGGGATGATATTTTAGGTGTTGAAAAGAAGTATGAGAATGTGTGTAAAAAAGAGAATTGTTGTTGGGATCATGTGAGTTTGTTTTGGGCAACAGAACTCAATTGCCACACTCCACTTAGTTTTTGATGTGAATGTTTTAGGTGTCGAAGAATGGTAGTAGCATGTGTGTAAGAAAAAATCCTATTTACCCCTCCGTCCTTTCTCAGGAAATCTGTGACAACCTGAACTATCGGCATCGGATGGCTCAGTATGCAGGAAGAGCCTCGGTGGACCTTCACACTCAGGTAAGATTTACATGTGATGTGGAATGTTGGATGAAGTTTGATGTGTGAATGTTTAGGCCCATTTAAACTGGCCAGCAAAAATCATGATTTTTCTAAGATCTCGGTCTTTGGGTGTAAGTTGCTAGGCAACTTCAACCCAAACAACCAAAAGATCGCGTCAGAAAAAGCACTTCCCGAAGTGTGACTTGCAACGCTCCCGACAAGTTGACTTTGATCTTTCTCTGTAAAATTACACACGCATTATTTTAACAATGCTCCACTTATGACGTCATAATAACCACGCAGCGTACCGGTCTCCTTTGGATGACTGGTGGACATGCGCAGTACCTAGCAAAAATATGCGATGTTTCAGATCACGTTTTTGGGGGGCAAGTGTATATGGTGAAACATAAAATGGAGATTTGAAAAATCGAGATCTTTAATAGCAAGTGTAATTGGGGCTACTCTTTATCCCAACAATGTAACGTGACACTGAATAGCATTTGCTATGGAGAAAATGCATTAAGATTGAGATGGATGGAATTAAACTGATTGATAAATGTGATACAATCAGCTAAATGCTATGCTCATGAATGGATGTGTTTATTTATTTGGTTAGTATTTGTCATGCTTAATATAAGTGTGGCAATTACACATAGTGTGGAATGTTAGATGTGGTTTGATGTGAATGTTTCTATCTATGGGTATGTCACATGAGTGCCATTTTCATTGGGTTTAAAAAATGGCGAAGTTGCAAAAATCATGAAGTTAGGGTGAAAGTTGCCTAGCAACCGTACCAAAAGCCGAATTGTCCTATTGTTCCTGTCCCCTAACTTTGAGATTTTTTCTAACTTTGCGATTTTTAAGCCCAATGAGAATGGCACTAGGGTTGATCTTTACACTCAGGTAGGATTCACATTCAGTAAAACCCATCAATTTTATGTGGAATGTTTGATGTAGTTTGATGCGAACGTGTCTTTCTATGGCTGTCTCATAAGGTTGACTTTGACACTCAGGTAGGATTCAAACTCTTTCGGTACATCCTTCAATTTAATGTGGAATGATGGATGTCGTTTGATGTGAATGTTTCTAACCTGATGTAAAGCGCGCTAGATTCTGCTATCTGTCGTGGTCCACCCCCTTGAAATGTTCCAGTGGCATGCTGTTTTGGCTCGCCGTGGTCCGCTGCTGGGTGGACCTAAAATACGTTGTGTTGTTTACTCCTCCGAGATTGCACGATTTAGTGCGGGCTCAATCTCTGCCGGTGTAAACAGGCTCTTAGTTGTGTGTGGATGTGTTCGGATGGAAGGGAGAATGGGCCCCATGGCAGAATGGCGCTCCATTGAGTACAGATCCTGCAGTCTTGACCACTTCGACCGTCATCTTCAAGTTTGATGTGGAAATGGGCATGTGATTTTCAAATGGCCGGGTCACAAGGTTGTGCTCATGATCTTCCCATGTGCTGCTCATGTGACACTCATGAGCTCATGCATGGCTTGCGCCTTTCTATTTGTTCATTCTTCATGTGCCAGATAAAATGCTGCTCTATGGGATTTGTGTGTATTACTGGTGAAACAATGCACCTACATTACAGCTCAAAGGAATTGGCATAGGGAAAGGGAAAGGAAAGAAAGTGAAGGAGGCACAGTTTTGAACCGTGGTATATGTCCTGTTCAGCATGAAACGCGATGCATTAGCCTTAAAAGCATCATGTTTCATGCTGGACAGGACAAATTATACCGCGTTGTAAAACTGTGGCTCCTTCTCTTTCTTCTCTTTCCCTTTCCCTATGCCAATTCCTTTGAGCTGTAGTGTACATGTAAGACATAAGGAGTTAAACTCATTATTCTCATTACCATGGGCATGAAAATATGTAGTGAGCCAGTGGGGTTTTCAAGGGTTAAGAGGAACAAAGCCTAAATGGATTGATTAAAAAAAAAAACAGGAGCAGAATAATCGTTAAAGCGGACTGAGCTGTTTGAGAGAAAAGTCAGGCAAGTTGTAAAGAAGTTATGGCCATTTTAATTTTGACCACCACAGGATTCATGTATTCTTTGCTGATGAAATGACCTTAAATTCAAAACTTTTACCAGTTTATGTAGAGAAAATGTGACAAGAGGCGATGAAGATCGGATCTGAAAGGGAAACAAAGATGCCCTGCTTGTGGTCATACGGCTGGAAATACCCATACAGTGTACACATGGATGGATATTCAACAGCAACATTTCTTAGTAAAAATATTTGGAATGCTGCCCTCTTCTGTTTTAAGTGTATCAGGCCATCTGGGGTCTGATTTAATGCAGATCTCATTGCCATATTATGCTAATAGTATGCTAATATGATGGTAATGACCAACCGCACCCAGATCACACCACGGTGCATCCATTGTGTGAGAGCGGTTTCTTTTGTGTGGGCAGGGAATAGGCCACACCCCCAGGCTTGTTGTGAAGCACAAAGGATCCGCCCATAGATGTGAGTGGCACCTTTCTGGCTACTCTGATTGGATAAATGGAACCATGTACCTCTGTGTGTGTGTTGAGTGTGTGCATTATGTGTATGTGTGTGTTGGTTTGTGTATGTGTATGTGCATATACTGTGACTGATAAGGAGGGGTGTGTGTGTCGGGGACTTGTTTGAGAATTTGAGATTTTTTTTCCTTCATAATATTTGTGAGGGTCGCTGCTAGCTGCTCTAACCCAAAAGAAAGAAAGAGGACAAAAAACCCCATTTGACCCAAGTGATCCCTGTGGCGTGCGTATGTAGTAAGAGCATGGGCCAACACATTTACATGCACCTCTGAGTGAAATGTGGATGGGAACAAGATTGCGATGTGAGCTGCAGCACATTGCATTGGTATTTCAGTACCATAGAGTTTGTACAAAATTTAAGCAAGATATGCATACGATTTGTATCACAAAATAGAACTTTGTCATGCATATCCTGAAATGATATGGAAAAGAAAGGTGGTGATAAGGGAAAAGGAAGTGTGCTCAGAGGTATCATCGTCAATGTTCAACTTTGAGGAACTTTGGAATTATTTTCTCTCTATTCCTCAAAGACATGTCAAGAAAGTCAATAAGGATAAATAGCAGGGCAAACAAGATTAGAGGAAGTCTATGTTAGTTTAATCAGGAAAGTCGCACAAATGGGGAATCACTGCCTGTGAATTCTTTGTATAGGTGAAAGATCAGTTCCATTGACAAAGTTCCATTTATTAGCCAGAGCATTCATGGATGAGGGAAAATTCCAGACTTTTCCCTCTGCTGAATTCCCTCTTCTAGGAAGTTAATTATTTTACATTGGCATTGTTAATTTTCATAACCCAAAGCTTTGCTTCATACCATGGTTCAGGTCCCAGTGTGAACCATTTTTATGATCATCCATATTTACAAAGAATGTATTCATTGAAATAATAGCTTCTTTGTATATTTTCTGGTTATGACTTATTTACTGATCATCATGCAGTGCTAAATTGACATTGTAAAAAGCCAGGCTGAATGAGTTGCCTGAGAGCTGCCTGACATATCAACGACAGGCTCATTGGTGTACATGTGAATGCAGATCCTGTATTTATGAGTGGGTGGATATGGTTGTTTGTGCAAGTCTCAGCATGGTGTAGAGCCATGTATAACATGTACAGCTACTTCCTGGTTTGGGCTGGCACTGAGTTACCAGTAGGTGGGGATTACATTTCTTGATTGATTAATAATCAGAAAGCTTGCCCGACCTTGCAACTGTCAGTTCATGCAAACATTGAATATAGACCATATGGGCACTCATATTATTAAGATGGATGTTCTTAATGTATTTTAGGATGTGAAAGAGAATATCATGAAATCCATTGGGCGAGTTATTTATTCACTTCCTGGTTTTGTTACCAACCAAGACGTTTTCCCTTTATTTGAAAATAGATTCATTGTCTTAGGTCTGCCTGACGTAGTCACAGTCAAATCAAGCAGGGATTTTGATCTTTACCAATAGATTGGTCTTCTCTCTTACAGTGATTTCTACTGGTAGTATGAATGCTAAGATTGAATGAAGCTCTTTTCCACACACATACCACTTCCTGTTGTTGCAGTTAACAGTGCAAGATCGAGTTTCATTTTGTGTTATCTGTGAGAATTGCCCAATTTGGCAACAATCAACATGTTTCAGTGTGATATGGTGACTTTGTACTTTAATATATGGGGTAGAGCATCCCTTCCTCAAGGTTATAGATCTAGACATGTATTGTACTATGTGTGCAATGGGGTACCCCACTTCCTGGTTGTGTTGAGCTTGTATGTCTGGATTGATTCCTTATAACTTGCACACACCTAGGATGCATGCATGCATAGGACCATTGCAAATTGATGTTTGTTTTATGTCTATGTCTCTATTAGTCTAAGGTATAAAATCCATAGGTTGTCAGTTTAGGAGCCATCTATTCATATCCTAGTTTGTATTATGGGTGAGAGTAGTTTTGAGAGCTTTCATTTTTTTAATTCATGCAGTGCCTGATACTTCCCCAACCTAGAAACAATAGAAAGTCCAATATCTTTGAACAGTCTGCATACAATCTAATTTTAGCTGTGTCCCATTTGTAAGACATATGCATGTCTAGACTTCCATGGGTCCTGTAGTGTAGGTCTCTATTGGAGGCCAATGAATTCATTGGTATGTCTACCAGTAGTCTAAGCTTGCCCAACCTAGCAACAATAGAAGGTCAATATCTTTGAACAGTCTGCATCTTTTATGATTCTGGCTGTGTCCCACTTATAAGACATACATGTAGTTTGTGTGCTGTGTGCATAGCTTACATGTTACGACTCCGCATGTCCCCAAGATCTGTATTGTAGGCTTATCATTTCCTTGTTGTGGCTACCAGTAGACGGAGCTCATATTTCAGGATTGATTCCCGGTTTCAGGACTCTTGTTACCAAATACGGTTCAGTCCTGGCCAACCACAAGGAACTCCTAGATCACATGACAGACTGTATTGGTGCCATGCCATGCATGTGAGATAAGGAAGTGTTTCATTTCATTTCCATTGTGAATTTCCTTGTGGAATAATAAGCAATTGGAATGCCGGTGTCGGGTTAAACATTTGAATCTTGTTCAAGCTGAATCAGTGCAAAATCATGAAGAATGTTTTTAATAGGATTTTGTTCTCGAGAATGAATGAACTGCATGAAATAATCTGTCACATCAATAACTCTTTCAGAGCTTCAAATTTGTATAAATAGAAAACATGTAGTGTAAGAACATTCTGTTCATTATGATGTTCTGAAGCAATTTGTCAAATTAGAGTGCTTTTGGCTGTACATATTCATCGTTCACACATTGATTGACATACTATGTATTTACTGACCGTTATCCATGGGCATCTGTAAAAGGTCCCGAGTGAAGGGGCCTATAAACCTGATTATTAAAGTGCCAAGTGCCAGCATATGGTGTATATTGTTTTACATACATGTACTAATGTATATCTGTACTGAATATTTCAGCATTTTATTTATGAGCCATATCATTGAATATATTCTTAAAGTACACTTCAAAAAGTCAAGAAATTTGTAGGGATATTTTTGGGTGACATGTGTGTGTGGGCCTTTGTGATATTTCATGAGACTCTGAAATGTAGAAGATCTGACAAAGAATATAAGTAGCAGACACTCTTGATATGAAGCTTATCACCAGTTGTTGAAACAGGCTCTGACTTAAAAATAGATCCCCACTTTCAGTCTTGTGACTGTTAGCATCACAATAGTTTTGGTCAAACATGAATAACACTTCTCTTCCATGAGACACATGTATCTCTGTCATAAATCAGTGATACGAACTTTTAGTTGTACATGTAAGACTACACGGAGGTAACATACCTCTGCCTCTGGTAAACTGACATCAAGGAAGACAAAGAGCTTGTTAGTGTCATCCGTCAGTATGATCATACAACTATGGGATGAAGAAAATGGGAAATTAACATTGTTCATTTTCAGAAACATTCCCACAATCTTACTACACTTCTGGTGAAGATTTGTTTACCAACATGATGGGTTTGATGTACGCTCCACTGGCTTCAACTTATAATATTATAGTGGTGATTCAAGCCATGAATCCTCAGGAATGTTTGGAATGTCAGAGACTTTTTTGTCTATTTTGGGTCTGCTCCTTATGATAAGTGGGACCTGTGTGTTGACTAGAACCAGGGGCTTTGTAGCCTGGTTTCCAGGCTGTTGCACTTATCTAATCCCAACTGATAAATAAAGTCTAGTACTAAGACTAGTCATTGTATTATTCTGGGTGTTTTCTACGTCCGTGTTTAGGTGAGGCCGAGAAGGATTTGAGAATGATTAACAGTTGGCAATACTTTATATTCTGTACTGTAAGGAATATACTGTACTGGGAAGACAAAAAAGCCTTCAAAAGGGTGATTGTAAACAATCTTCTAACCAATGGTCTTAAATTTATGTATTGTCCATTTCGGGCTGAACGTTACGAGGATTTGTGATTTAATCACTAATTACTCCAAATGTGGATCATTTGTGAGCAAATCTTTTCCTGCAAGTTTCTAAACTGCTGAGATAAAAATGAATGTGGTGACGAATATGAATGTGCTGTTTAGCTTCAGAATTCAATTACTGTTTATTTGATATGTATACAGTTTTAACATGGTGAGGAGGGGGTGGGGGTGGGGGTGAGTGGTAGAAGGACACGTGTACCACAAACTTATGTAAATCAAAACCTGCTATGCCATCAGAGTTAACCCTAGTGTGATAAAATGCCAAAATGTCAAAGTTTACCAAAGAGAGACAGGAGAAATCATTGTATTCAATTCTATGCAATCATTTCTTTGCTATTGTTGTGAGTTTAAAGGAAACTTTGGTCCCTCTTTGCTAACAAGTATTACCTAAAATGGGGATATTTTCTTCTAGCTTTTGTGTACTTTTTAGTGCTATAGTGCACAACTCCATAAAAGGAACCTCTTATTTGCATTCCATATTTGGTTCCCTATGTGGTCTGTGCCTAGCTTCACACTTATAAAAAAATTGCATCTTTAATGTAACCATTCATGCAGGTCATGCACGCAGAATAGAGCTGTCATGATTCAATGAATATGAATTATTTTGCAAGCAGGAACCAGGATCAACATTAATCTTTTACCAACTGTTCTCAGAGAAGAAAAGGAAATTGTAGTGTGCACCAGTGTGTCTTTATCATTGTTTATTTATGCATGAAGATTCCTTATCACAAAGGGGCTTTACAAAGCACATGAATTAAGAAATGTGGCCTTTGTTTGACCCCATTTAGCACATTGGTAGGAAAGTAACATTTTCTCAAGACAAGTATGTTCAATTATTAAAGAAAGGGTAGCCCTTTTTCAGGAAAAAATAAAATGGTGTCGATACAATGAAAAATGGAAAGTGCTGTACATAACTTCCCTCCCAGTACGGTACTGAAAAATGAATTTGAGTGAAATTATATTGATTGCTAGATTATGAGTAGGTTTTGGGTAGGCTGTCCAGAACCTAGCAGTTCCTGTAGCCTAAGCCCTGAGACCCCAACAGCGCACATGGCATCTCTCTGCTCTATGATGATACCTTGAGGCGAGGAGCGCACGGCTGAGGGATACACTGTGCTTCGCAGTATGGTATATGAATGCAGACTATGGTCGCTATGAAATAGGGCATTTCAAATATAAACATGGATGTTTTTTCTCTTTTCCTGATAACTTTCGTGGAGCTATTATCGTGAGATTTCATACACTTTATCGTTTACTATTTATATCACTATAAAGGGTCATTCATAAAAATATGCTGAAGTTTATGCATGAATAAATTAAATTTTATGCTGAATAAAAAAATCTGCATTCTATAAAAAATAATTTCTATAGAAGTAAACACAGTAAACACTGGGTATACTTCTCTAATGTAAAGAACAAGCTCTTGTCAAAACAGAAGTTTCTAGTAATATTTTTAACTTTAAAATAGATTGTAAATGATAAGGGAAAAGTGATTAGCCAGACTGAAAGGCAAAGATTAATATCATAGACAGCCTACTGGTAATTTAACTGCTTTCTGTTTCAAAAGCAACAACAGATAATAACATGTTAGAATTGATGACACAAAATGTACATGTATAAAATGTGGAAAGGCAGGAAGAGGATGAAAAAGGTGCTGTTTCCATTTCTGTTTGTAAATTTGTTTATTGGGACGTCTCTGTGTAGCAGTGTCTTATGGGTGTCAACGTTGGCAGTCGTTTAGAAGTGTAATTGAATTCTCATTTGGGGTCCTTAGAGGAAGGTTATTGCACACTCAGAATTATACATTTAGTTTTTGTGGTACATGTACACCAGGTGTTTAGTCCTTGAAAGGACTGCTGGGTCATTCTATCATTCAGCTCAGAGAACAAGCGAGAAAAACTTCAAACATCATTAATCTTCTAGATGTAAAAAATACTCAATTATGAATCAGAATCATATTTGTAAGGTCTTGAAGTGAGATGCAAATTGTATGTAGTATAGTGAGACCATCATCAATCTGGTGAACTGATTGTTTTGCTCTCATTCAAACACACCTCATTATAAGTGCTACCTAGTAACATGAAATAGACTGCATCATGCATGATTTAATGACACTGTTACTCCATCTCACCCATTGTCAGATTCAGGTCAGTTTCACAGAAATCTATTATTTTGAGAAGACTAAGGATGTATGATAGCTTGAGGGATGATAACTGTATATTTCATTGGTTGAGTAGTATGGAATCTTGATACATTTTCTTACCCAGGTTGTACTGTAGGTAATCAATAAATGGTGCATCTAATGCATAATGTCCCGAGTATTTGAAGCTGTGAAGGTAATTCATTCCGTCAGTGTGACATTCAGTGTTCAATGTAATACTTCTCCTTCTTCCTCCTTCTCATACTCTTTCCTCCTACATGTAGTCCTGTCTCTTCTTCCTCCTCTCATCGTCCCTCTTTCATTCCTCCTCTCCTTCTCCCCTCCTCCTCCTTCCCTCCTCCTCCTCCTTCCCTCCTCTTCCTCCTTCTGTCCTCCTCCTTCCCTCCTCCTTCCCTCCTCCTACCCTCCTCCTACCCTCCTCCTTCCCTCCACCTTCTCTCCTCCTTCCCTCCTCCTCCTTCCCTCCTCCTCCTTCCCTCCTCCTACCCTCCTCCTTCCCTCCACCTTCTCTCCTCCTTCCCTCCTCCTCCTTCCCTCCTCCTCCTTCCCTCCTCCTCCTTTGCTCCTCCTCCTTCCCTCCTCCTTCTTCCATCCTCCTCCTTCCCTCCTCCTTCTTCCCTCCTCCTTCTTCCCTCCTCCTTCCCTCCTTCTCCTTCCCTCCTCCTCCTTCCCTCCTCCTCCTTCCCTCCTCCTCCTCCTCCTCCTCCTCCTTCCCTCCTCCTTCCCTCCTCCTTCCCTCCTCCTTCCCTCCTCCTTCCTCTCTCCTTCTTTTCCTCTCCTCCGCCCCTCCTCTCCTCCTCCCTCCTTACCTCCCTCCCCCCTTTCCTTCTCATTTTGTTCTTCTTCCAATACTTCTGTGATAACAAGTATTACGATGACAACTGATGAGAATTTGTCATCATTATATTGCACCTTTGCATTGGTGTTATTCAGCAGTCTCATCATATGCTAAGCATGATTACAGTCACCAAGCCCACAATTTAATTAATAATATGACATATGATAGCCCGTCTGCATCTCTCACACCACTTCTTTTAACACATGCAATTATTTACCTCTTCAACTTTTATGACCAATTTCTGTTTTTGTTATTGTCTAAATTTATGTAGAAATCATCTGGAAATATGCATCTAGCAATTTGTAGTGGTGTAGTTGGATACTTTTGTTCCCGTGGTTGCAAATTATTATGATTTGAAAGCAATCATATACGTGTTGTGTTTGATTCCTTAAAAGAGATTGATCAACCATAATTTTATCCTACACCCTTGTCACTGGAGAACATATCAGGCACTGGAAGTGCTTTTAAACACACAACGACCATTGTATTTTATGATATCAAAACTACACAAACTATCTGCTATTGATGTATCCATGTATTGGTTCAGTATGAATGAGAAATCTCCATGAATGATTCAAAGAATTGTGTTGGTACTTTCAAGCTTTGTGCGCTGCTTACCCTGTCGATGATAACACTCAATTTCACACTTGTTATTCTGCGAGCCAGTAGTGATACAGCATATATAATAGTGCTCATCTTTTTTTTTACACAGCAAACAGTCATGATAAAAATAGACTGTATCCTTGTTGGCTTGTCTGGAGTATTAGATTCACCACCAGCAATAACAATCCCATATTTTCCCAGGTACTGTATATCGCTGATGCTTGAAAGGACAAATGTTACACTGTGTTCGTATTACAGTTAATTAAAAGGAAATAGTGCTGTCGTTTATAGCGTACATATAGCTTGCTTGTGCCAAGCGAGGCTCAAGCTATTGATTGGCATTGATTTATGTATTGAGAAGGGGCATATAATCCTGTTAGGACAGATTGTTTGGGTTTGACAAAGTAATTACCTACATTGTGAAAGTCAAACAGATTTAGGTTTATACAGGCAAGGGCTATATGGATTGGGGATGTTGTAGGCTAGTTTGTTGAACAGCAGGCATTCAGCCAAGCCCATATCGCTGCTAGCTTCATAAGATATTAACATATTGGCACAGTATGACACATTGACCTCAAACGAACATGTACACTGTATGCAGTTTGTTGCCAATATTGTGTAGCTATTTATTATTAAGTATGTAAGTACATTCAGTTTCTCATCCTTTTATGAGTGTACGATATAGTACATACACTAAGTTTAGATTGTCCTGTAATATAATGCAATGTTAAAGCAGAGATGTCTTTTGCATTCATTAAGTTTTTTGAACATATGACTGATAGTTGGAGCAAAATTCAGCACACCCAAATGCTCCTATATACCCAGCAAATACACAAGTCTGTAAGAAATAAGGTAGAATTATTTAAATTAGGCATTTCCGAAGTTTAAATACACTATATTTAGAAATCAGAATTTGATTTTCTTTTTTTTATGCATTGTGGTCATTAAGAGTTTTGTTTCGAGTGTGTGTGTGTGTTGTGTGTCGGTATACGTGTATGAAAATTTTTGTATTCGTGTGTGTACACCATATGCATAAATGTATGTTTGTGTGACTAGAATTATTTAAACGTGGCATTTCTGAAGTTAAAGTACACGTATAGCAATTATATCCGTTTTGGAGGCAGTGAAGTGAAAATGAAACGTGGAGGCAATATCCTCTGCTGACCGTTTATTTTATTGAAGACATCACTCATGGATGAGTGGTCAGCAGAATGTGAGACAGATCATTTCTTCTGTCTTGAATAGAAAGTCCTGGTCTATTTAAACCTTTAAATATGGAATCAATATATATTTGAAATCGTAGGTGTGCCAGAAATATTTGTCTAAATGATGTGTTATATGACTTTTGTGCACTGTATTTGGAATTTGATTTTTTTTTTTGGTATGCACTGTGTGCATGTTTTATGGTCATAAGAGTTTTGTTGTTCATGTGTTGTTTTTTTTCTTCTTTTTTTTTTTTGTGTGTGTGTATGTAAATTTGTGTATTTATGTATTTGTGTGTTTGTGTGTGTGTGTTTGTGTGTGTGTGCATGTAAATTTGTGTATTTGTGTGTTTGTGTGTTTGTGTGTGTGTGTGTGAGTGTGTGAGTGTGTGTGTGTACATGTATGTACCGAAATCAAAATTTGTGTATTTGTGTGTGTACACAGCACACGTACATGTGTGTTTGTATGACTGAAATATTGGATCTTGTTTTGCATCACTGTAATGTATTCAACATGTTCCCCAACACTGTCCTTCCTTTCTCTTACTAATCCCAATCACCTTAATCAGTACAGCCTGAGGCTAATGACAGGCGCATGAGGATTAATGCAGGCATTTGATTAGAGCTCATTATAGACCAGACAAAGACACACACTGATGGGGTATGCAAATCAGCCGCTAAGCAGGACTTGAAGGTGAATGGGAAATAAAGGCTGCTAACCGGCCCATTGTGTGAATTATATATTTTTATCCCAGATGCAGACGTGAAAGTTTGAGGGGGAGCAGATGAAATTGTGAGTTTGATCAATACAGTGAAATCAATAAAGTTTCTCAGAGGGAGACAATAAATGTTGTTTTATTGAGCAGATGGCTTTTATGTACATGCTACTCTTAAAAAAATGTTTCATTTATATTTTTTTCAAAGGAAAGAAAAAAGTGTTCTTTATAGGTAGGTTGTCTTTACAGGAGGCACTGTAGTACATGTATGTGTTTTGATGGCTCTGAATCACAACCTGTATAATTCATGCATCATAGACCATGTCTAATATGTGAGATAAGTTTATGCATGCATTTCAAATAATAGGATTATTAGTGTAACCACTGATGCTTATTTGAGTTTAGTCTAACATGCAGCAACAAACAAATGTAATTTGTGTTGCATACAGTCAAACCTGTCTTAGTGGCCACCTGTCTATAGTGGCCAATAAAATAATTCCCCCAGAGAGAGATCATGTGTTAAAGAACCTGTCTATAGCAGCCACATGTCTATAAAGGCCACACTTTTTGTTTCCCTTGGGTGGCCACCATAGACAGGTTTCACTGTAATGAAAACTATAACCAATCATATCTACACCAGGTGAAGGGAAGCAGGATATTGATAATAGCAGCAGTGAAACCTGGTCTAGTGAGTAGTGACAAACTGTATAGAAAGACCAACCTTCTAACAAAGACCACATTTTGGGTTTCCTTTAAAAATTGTCTCATTAAAACCTGTGTATAAGTAATCTTTACAGAGAAAGGCCACCTGCTCATAAAGACCATGATTCTTAACTCCCGTGAGTGGTCTTTCTGTACAGGTTTCACTATATTGTGAGAGGTATCTCAGAGCTGCCAAGTCTCCCTGAAAGTAGACCAATATAACTGCAATGGATTCCATCACATCACCTAAAATCCCTGATTATTGATAAGTTGTCATTATCTGGTATGCAGTTGATAGACATCTCCCTGATTTCTGATGAAATTTCCCCAAATCGTCTTGATAGTTGAATTTCAATGTTAGTAGCTCTGGTATCTTCTTATAATGTTGAATTTCTGGTGGTATGAGCCAGAACCCATCTTGTGTACATGTGTCTAGTGCAGTCGCATCGCAAGCCAGTACATCTGTCCAATGTGATGTCACATGGATGTATCCCATGTTGCGAGTTCTTCCTGGAATTGACCCACGTAGAAGGATGAGTAATGCATGCTACGTGGAAGAGTACAGCCTCAGCTCAATGCTGTAGATTATATTTGAATGTCATGTTTTATAAATGGTTTAGAGCTCTGTGAAAATCAGTTTGCAGCTGCCTAGGCAAATCCATCTCATCAGTGGATTCTTTTGTTTTTTAAATCTCTCTCTCTTTTCTACACTGCTGATTTGATTAAGTCTGGTCACTTAGACTACCTATTCTGGCTTTCTGTGTGTGATAGATGAAAAGAAGGGGTGCTGTACATGTATATAGTATGTGTGGCTCTGTCACAGAGAAGAGAATAAGGCTACAGATGACAACTTACGGCTGGAAATATAAACATACAACATTATTTTTGTGCTATTTTCCTTTAGCACTACCCATAGTTTGTTTTCAAGACTGGCCTGCCTTTGGGACTATCAGATAAACCAAGTTAAACGAGCTCTTGTTGTGGCCATACTTATACTCGTCCCTGAAGACATGAACAATTCAATTTGCCATCTGATACCCCGATTGTCATTATTTGATCTTCTGGCTTCAGTCATAAATGTCAAGCACATCATGGGTGGCAGAAGATATGTGTTTTGAAGACTGCCATACATTAATATCAGTGACCCTTGAACTTAAATTTGTATCTTTATAGGTAAAAATGATTAAATCAATAACATCATCAATCAAATCAATAAAAATTATTTTCAGACATGTTACATGTATATATTCTATATTAGTTTGCTGTGAATGGGAATTATTTATTCTGAGATATTTGTTGGTCAAGCTGCAAACCATTAGAAGTAGGTAATTCTTTTGTTTCTGATTTTCTAGTGTCCCACTTCCTTGATTTGGGTTGTCATTTGGGATTCCAAACAGATAGGCAAGTACACATGATCTACGTCATGGTCAACCGTGGTATCAGTGACAGGAATGTAAATATTGATTCTCAAGCGCCAAGGTGGAAGAAGGGCTATTACAGAGATAAACCTGGCTATCTCTGTTTGTCTCACACTGTCGCAAGACATGTCATCTTCCTAATGGACTGTACCCATCAAAACACTCGTCTCCAACAAAGCTGAGACAGTGCTCCATAGCAATAGAGCGTGGTTGTAGAGCGATCTCAAAACAACAAACAAAACAAGTTTAGATAGACAAAGGTCCATATGCTGAATGGAGATTTAATGCAGTGTACTAAACCTGGACTAACTCTATGGGATGCAAAATAAAACAACATGAATCATTGTTATTGATTCAATGTCATTGATTTTGTCATCAAAATCACCATGGTATACTAGTATTGAGGTTGTCCATGTACATGTAATAATTACAGCAATAATTACAGCAAATGATTGGTAAATAGTACGCCATCCAAGATTAACCACCATCATGAATATGGGCCAAAGAACTAACATACAATTTAACATGTAACATGTCTGAAAATTATTTTTATTGATTTGATTGATGTTATTGATTTAATCATTTTTACCTATAAAGATACAAATTTAAGGTCAAGGGTCACTCATATCAATGTATGGCAGTCTTCAAAGTGGCAAGTTTGCGTCTACATGCAATCTGTATGTGCTTGCAATGTTTCTTGGTCATTCATGTACTTTACTCATCAAATATAAAGATCTATACAGTTGCTTGTAACATTTACAGACGTGCAGCCCATGACTGCTTACTGTAGTTTCGCTTTCTCTCGCTTTTTGTAGGTTCATATTGTTTGAACGGGAAATCAATAGTAAACAAAGGAGTGGAGGTGTGGTACAACTCTAATGCAATACTTCATATATTTTTTGGACAATTCGAAATGGGGTGGGTGTGATTTCAACCTTCTGTTTGTATCTTAAATGTGTCATTCAAATCAAGCATCATTACATTTCAATATACGGAAATGTGTGTGGCATATCAAGAGTTTTTTTTAGAAATCTGAGTAACACTTTGTCAGTTCAAATTCATGCAGCATAAAGTGAACTATATCAGAGTGGTGGATGGGGAAATCAAGAAAATTAACAATACAAGCTTGTGTCAACATGCAGTCTGTGTGATATTAAACAGGAATTCATAAATATTAATGATAAGTGGAAGAGAGGTTCAGGTATTTATAGATGAAATATGCATGGAAATACTCTTGATGATGGCTATCGTAGAGTTCGCTCTGTGGATGATGTTGTATTTGAGTGATGGGGGAATAAGAAATATGATATCCAGCAAAGGCAGATATAATGAATATGCCATAAATGGATTGTGAGGAGGATGCCAGTCTAGGGGAGCATCCTTGTGGCTGGTTGGCAACCAACAACCGCTGGAGTATCACTTTCGTCTCGAGTCTCTCTTCATGGGATGCGGGCTCCAGCTGGGGTATGTGAGCCGTGCAGGCAAAGTAATTAGGCTAACCAGCAAACTGGGAATAACTTGCTCTCTATCTTTCTTTTTTTAGAAGCAGGGATAACAGAGTTGTTTGTACATGTATGTGGATGCTTAGGATACATTTCACCCCTTAAATGTACATCCACCACGTTGGTACTTCTTAGCTCACTTCTCATTTCCCAAACAGTTGTCCAGGAGTGTAACTTTCATCATTGTGATTTGACTTACAGGGAAATGATACTGGAAATAATTTGCTCTCTTTTTTAGAAGTAGTGGAAACAGAAAATCAGGGTACATTTAACCCACGAAAGTTATATTCACCATGTTTCAACTTCCCCTTCTTCTTTCATATTGATCATTTTAAGTACCTTGCAGTAACAGGCAACCTTGGAGTAATTTGGTCTCTTTTTCATAAGCAGTGGAAACAGAGTTGAATGCTCGGGTACATTTATCCCCTGAAATTTACATCACCATGTTTACACTTCTTGGCCTACTTCTTATCTCTTATCATTTGTCCAGGAGTGTAAATTTCATCATTGTAATTATATGTACAGGCAATGATCCTGGGAGTAATTTGCTCTCTTCTGAGAAGTAGTGGAAACGGAGTTGATTGTAGATGCTCGGGTAAACGTCACCCCTGACATTTACATCCACCATGTTTGCCTTTCTCATTGTACTTCTCATATTCATCATTTTGTAACTACAGTAACAGGCACTCTGGGAGTAATTTGGTCTCCTTTTAGAAATAGTGGAAACAGAGTCGTGTGTTCATGCTCTGGGATGCATTTCACCCCTGAAATTTACATCCACCATGTTTGAACTACCCAGTCTCCTCCTCATTTGCCTAGCACCTGTCCAGAAGTGTACATTTCATCTTGGGTGGTTTCATTTGCAAGCTCAACATTTGTTTAGAAGATTGGTCAAGAAACAGAGCTGTACAAGGATGCTCAGGGAATAGTATACTCCCGGATTTTACATCCTCCATGTTTTAACGTTTCCTTCTTGTTTCCCCATCAGTTGTTAGTGGGTGCATTTCATCATGGTCTGGCTCTTGATTGGCAAGCTAAACATTTGTACAGTCGCACATTAGCACACATGAATGTAGAAAGGCAATTTGTACATGCACTAATGTTCTCTTTACCCTGTGTTTTCTCTGCCTCGTACTATCCATACTATTAAACCTGCACACTTTTTTGAGGCTTTTTACACTGGCATTCTTAGCACTGGACTAATTGCCTAAACCCAGTTAAAGGTGATACTTATAGGAAATAAAATGAAATAAATATAGCTTATTTTATAATTGAATGAGTTATTAAAGCAATTTATGCAGCTAACATGCCATGAAAGTGTTCAGTTTTGTGTTAAATGAAAGTCAAATTTCACTTAATTGACTCTCTTCCTGACCTACGAAATTGCCTAAGGGAAAGTGGCGTTGTGTGTATGTCACAGCCGGGATATGCCTCACAATGACCATTGTGTATCACCCCTGTTCATCCACTAGCAACTGCCATCACAGTTTCATTAACAATGCCTGATGCTTCTGGCGGAAAAGAAGCTGCGGATTGGCATGTGTGATGCACAATAATGCCTCCCTTTTCTTACGTCAGACCTAAAGGCCGTTTCGGATGACAGGAGGGCAAATTTGTCCCCGAGAATACGGTGATTGTTTTCACCCTAATTTCGCTTTTTGGAAAGTGATATATTGTTTGAATGTCATCCGAGCTCATTGTATGGCTTATAAGCTTTCTGTAGATAAATATCTTCATATTTTTTTATTTTCTGTGAATATCACCTTTAAAGAAATCCACAACGTTGACATTCAAAAGCCTAACCCTAGACTTTCTTGAAAGCTTATGAATATATCGGTGTGGCCCAGGTTCCCCTCCCCCTCCCCTTTAGCCCACTGCTAATAAGGACTCCTCAGCCAGTCAAAAAATGGTATAAAAGAGGAACAGGAGAGCAGTAGAAGTGTGCGAAGGATTCACTTGGATTATCTATCCACCTGCCCCCTCCAAGATTCCGGTGTGTGATGGATGGCATCCAAGGAGGATGCGCTATAAACTATCCTTCTTCCTCATCAGGAATATGTCCTCATCAATGTCACAATTATTGATGTCTCGCTCGTTACATCACCACCACCCACAGCCATAAATCCAAAAGGATCTATTCCTTCTCAAGCGCAGTGCCCCCATCTGTGACCGTTGCTAAGGGGCCTCCTCCCAGGTGACGGTTGCTATGACGTTGGTATGACAGGCATTCTTGTCAGTTTTGACACAGACCTACTCAAACTGACGTGGAATGTAGAATGAGCAGGATACAGACACCTCATTAATGTAGGGTGCAATCCGT